>VZSC01017077.1:0-29992 GCA_013398225.1 Steatornis caripensis
AACCTGCTCCAGCGTGGGCTCCTCTCTCCATGGGGTCACGGGTCCTGTCAGGAGCTTGCTCCAGCATGGGATTCCCATGGAATCACAGCCTCCTTCAGGCATCCACCTGCTCCGGTGCGGGGTCCTCCATGGGCTGCAGGTGGAGATCTGCTCTGCCGTGGACCTCCATGGGCTGCAGGGGCACAGCTTGCCCCACCACGGTCTGCACCATGGGCTGCAGCAGAATCTCTGCTCTGGTGCCTGGAGCACCTCCTCCCCCTCGTTCTTCACTGTCCTTGGTGTCTGCAGGGCTGTTCTCACACATTCTAACTCCTCTCTCTGGCTCCAGTTGCTGTTACAGAGCCGTTTTTTCCCGCTTCTTAAATACAATATCCCAGAGGTGCTACCACCATGGCTGATGTGCTTTGCCTTGGCCAGCAGCGGGTCTGACTTGGAGCTGGCTGGCATTGGCTCTGTCAGCCATACGGGAAGCTTCTAGCAGTGTCTTACAGAAGCCAGCTTTGTAGCCCTCTGCTACCAAGACCTTGCCACGCAAACTCAGTATGCCAGGGAAACGGTGCCCAAGTTGTTGGACAGAGCAGGCCCAGCATAGGATGCCAAGTATTTTGGAGGACCTGCCCTGAAGTGATAAGCTCAGTAATTTCATTTTCACCTGACAGACCTTTTCAGGTCTCTCCAGGGCAGGAATGTATGGAGTCGTTAACGTACTCACCAGTGATCCTGAGCCCTTCAGCTGTCATGTGGGTGAGCTGCAGGAATGCACGTGCATGCACACGGTTTTACTGTGCGTTGCAGCACTTACAGCTGGCTTTCTTCCTGTGGTTAAAACCTTCACGCACGCTTCTCAGGATCTGAGCACGACACGAACAACCTTGCAAAGTAAACAGATCCACCTAGAATTTTTATTTTCCCAAATCACTCCTTTAGCTAATGTTTCAAAGATATATACGCACCACGTCTGGTGCAAACCAAATATTTTCAGTCTGTTGGATCCGAGTCAATATTTGCCCAAGTTATTACAAAGATGATCGTGAAGTTCTGACTAAAGGGAAAAGTGCCCTCATTAAGGATTTGTCTTGGACTTACAGGTGGGCAAAGGGACCCAGAGCTTTGCGATACGGTGTCTCTGACACCACCGGTCCTGCCTTGCTGTTGCTAGTGATAGTTTCAGATGGCCCCCTCCGTGACTGCCCCTGTGCGCTTGTGCAGACAGGGTCTGACTCATTGCTGGCTCTGCTGGGGGACTCACGCTGCTCGTGCACCTTCTCCGATCTGCTGGGTGTTGGTGGTGACATGGTGGAGACATTTGCAGCAGAGGGCTCCTTGCTGGAGCGAAGGTGGTGAATAAATCAGTGCAATCTGCCATGCTGGTTGTGCTCCTGTTCCAGATTTTTGCACCAAATTTTATTTTGTGTGACTTGTGGGTTCCTGGTGCCTCTGGCGTCTCTGTGTAGGCTTCCTGCCAACAGACATGCTGTACTTGCAGTTGATTTGTGGAAGTTGGCCTAATTCAGAGCTGAATGTTCTAGCTAATACCTAGAAATGGTATTAAAATCTGACTTGCCCTTTGGTGAATTGAGACTCGCTTGGGTAAACAAAGGCCAAATCTTTAGTTTCTTTTTTGGTATTTGCATAGTTCTGTATAGGCAAACGCCAGTTGCCCCAAGAGCATTTAGGAACTGACTCACATGGGACAGATTTGTCTTACTCTAACTGAAATCAAAGAGCAAGAACCTGACTGTAGGATGACCTATGTCTAATCTGTCATATTTAGGGTAAATCTGAGTGGTCTGTGCTCTAAACTGAACTGCACCGAACCTGTTTGTAGCTCCATAACCCAGTCAATAATATGTGGACCGCATTTAACTGCCATAGCAAGAGTCACTGGTGCTGGCGAGGTGTTTCTGCAGTCTAAACTCGGCAACGATCAGTCTGCTGGGAGAAAATGGTTGTTTCCTGGTCACTGCTGACTATTGGAAAGGCCAGGTCAGTAGGTGTTACTCTTATCTCCAGTACTTCCGCTGTAATTCTGCGTGGCTCAGCACATTTTGGGTTTGTGCTTATGGCAGCATCTGTTTTTCACGCTGCTCTTCCTCAAGGCCAGGAACTAACGTAACACTAAGGGCTACTCTTAAACCCTGCTGGAGATGCTCAGTAGCTGCGGAACAGGTTGTGGTCAGCCTGAAATTAATTGCATGAAACTGAAAGTGGCATATCCAATGCTATCACAAAACAGTTAATCCTCAGAAACCAGGGCGAAGGATGAAGCCACTCCCGGTCGGAAACTGACCTCAGCACAGAGGGCAGGTTACTGTGTGACAGCAGCCTCCTTGCAGCGGGACTACACTCTGCCTAAACGCTCTGTGGCTCCGGGTGCGGGTTGTTCCTATTAGCAGAATGCACACAGCAGTGTTTGACGAGTCCTCTCCTCTTTATAGCAGATATTTATTTCACATGCCTTTTTTGGATCTCTTCATTGCATTTAAGAAACAGAATTCTTCAGTGGGTTTTTTTTTTTTTTACTTGTGGGTGACTTGGCAGTCATTACACGCTAAGAGAAGTTATTCCTGGTGATTGCTATATGCTGTGACTATAGGAAACGCCGCGTGTTTAAAAGTTGCCTGACAGTTGATGTTAGGGTCCCTGTTCTCATTTGCCTATAACTGTCAGACTAAAGAAGTAGGTTGAACTCTCTTATGTCAATGCTTGAACTTTTATGCTGCTGTTTGCTTGGGTTACGGGCAGTCACTGTGGTTCAGCAATAGCCGAGAATGAGGTCTTGGGGAAATGTCACTCGGGCTCTGTGCCCTCTTCTTTATGAAGCTGCGGTTCCCTCTTGTGGCACGTTGGGTGGGATCTCTTCCCTGCACTCCACGCTGCGTTTGGAGGGTCCCCGCAGAACTGCTTTGTAGCAAGCGGGAAAAGCACCTGAAAGAGTTCATCCCTCTCAAGCTGCTGTTCTGAGCTGGGCACTTTGTTTCTTCATCTGGAGGTGTGTGACAGGGAAATGGCACCTATACCTGGGGAGACTAGGGAGTATGGAGTTTCCTTAATGACAAGTTACCTCTACGTCATGCTTGTACCTGCATGCTTGCCAGCGGTGTCTGGATGACGCCACTGGGTTTGCTGCAGTCCCTTCCTAGAGCAAAGCAGTGACTCTCAGCTACGTACCAGGGAATCGCTGCGCAGCTGGCTTCAGCTACAGACTTGACACTGGCACACAGACCAGAGGTCTTTCGACTCCTCCTATGTCAGTGGTGGGTAACAGCTTGGTACCTCTGCTGCTCTTTCGTTGCTCCAGGACATTGGCATCATGGCTGTAGCAAAGATCTTGGGTTTAGTATCAGGGTTCTACCTCTGTCTGACCTGCAAGACCTACTGCAAGCTGTGAACCCATGTCATACAGGTTTGGTGGAGACTTTCAAGGTCTCTGCAGCGAAATTCCCCTAATATGGTTCCTTGCATCTAGGAGGCAGAGGTGAGAGAGCAGGCAAGCTACTTCCAGGGTCCCCCTCCTCCTCCCATGGCCTCAGGATACTGAGTGCCAGGGTGAGAAGGGTGGGACAGGGCACCTAACACAGGTGGAGGACTTCCACAGCATAGGGGAGCAAAGGCAGGTTAAAATGAATAGACTCTGAAATTTGGGACAAGGAACCTGGAACTGGAAATGAGCAGTGGCGGGATGTCTGCGCAACTGAGGGAGCTGGAGCTTGGAAGCTACAGTTGTGCTGCAAAAGGGGTCTCATTGCCACACAACAGCTTTTCTACTAACAGGCTTTGGGGTTTCCCCCCAGTCAGAACTCAACCGACACTTAATAAATGAACACTCTTATGGTTGCAAAGGGAGGTGTCTTGTGGAAATGCCAGTATTTCCAGTGCTGCTTGTGCACATCCATCACTATATGAGCTCTTACTTCAGGACCACAGGCTGCTCTTTATCCAGAGGATACACTCTGGGCTGGACCTGCTTTGGCAGGACTCAAGACCGGGTAACAAAGAAGGTGGTTTTCCATATGATCCCTGTGTTGTTGGCTGCAAAGGTTGATGGGCATGTAACTGGGAAAGGCAGGAAACTTTACAGGGTACCACTTCCTTCATGTGTGCAGTGGGAAGCTTAACTAGCAGCCACGCTAATGAGCAGCTCCAAGCTGTGGAGGCTTCGTAGTCGCTGGTGTGATGCAGAGCCTGGTCTGACTCTGGGTTCGGAGAGGCTGTGTGATTTGTCACGGTCAGGTTGGACTTCTGCTCCATCACAGATTAACTGCGTCACTGCTGTGAGCAATGCGCTCTGTGCCCTCAGCTCTGGAAACTGAGAATATCCCTAACAGCCAAAACAGTGACACCCATTTGTGAGCATTAAGCAAGGATGAGAAAACTTGCAGTGAAACGTGGTGACAGCCATTTCAGAAGAAACCAGTTTACTCCTAAACATATTATCATGGAAGACACATATCTTTTGGTGGGAAAAGTGTCTAGCTGAAGGATGTCTATTTTAGGTGTTAGGAGTGAATTATTACACCAGTCCTGTTAGAACTGGAAAGTTCTGATTAAGAAGTGGTGTAAACATCTACAGGTACGGTGTTTCTGTAATGGTAATAATACTGAAGGTGTCGTGCTGTATCCACGCTGTACTGCAGAAAGAACAGATGTGCAGCAGCAATAAATTAGCAAAACACAAAATTAGAGATCTGTAGAACTGTTTCAGAGAGAATACTGCTTTCTAGAAGTAAGCCTCTCTGAACGAATACCTAAATCTAAAGAGCTAAGTGATTTCTGAGTGCAGCCATGAATTATGCTGTTGTGAACAAGGCATTATGCCCTGTCTCAATCTGTGTCATTCTTAGAGGCATCCTTTGCACAAACTAACACAGAAGTGACACCAGTTAAAAAGGAAAAGAAATCCTAATGCACTAAATGACTACCTTTTATGTAGGACCTCATCACAACCTTACATATTGACAGAAATGTCATTCTGTTAGTCCATTAGAAGTTTGAGGACATTGTCTCATGCCTGCACTTACAATTGCACCTAGGTGTGGTTTCAAGAAGCCTAAAGTAACAGTCAGATTAAGTGCTTTTTTGCCTATGGCTATTTTACTGGAAATCTTAGTAACGAAGACCTCGGAATAAGCATTTGAGTCAAAAAAAGTGTGTTTTCAGTGCTTCCACCTTGGAAAGGGATGAAGTAAGGGTCTATGTTTCTCTTCTTTTCTTGATTATTTATTGTAGTTCTCACTAGAGGAGAGAGGACTACGCTATTCTGTCTCAAAATGTCAAGCCTTAACCTTTGTGCAAACTTTCTGAAGTTCAGCAAGCTATGTGAAAATGGGCCACTGTGATTGAATTAAGTTAATGTGGAAATAGTTAACTCCCACACAACACTGCATCTGCAACATGGCTTGCTCTGCAATGGTTTCACAGGTCTATGACGCGCTGATTTTGTGGTGGTTCTATTTATAATCACAACTGTACTTAAAGAAACATCTGTACAGAGATAAGTAGTACATAACATTGATACATGGATGCAGGTGCTAAAAACATAATTACACTTTTGTGCTGAGCTTTTGGTTATCCAGGCTGGCTTCAGACCCTAGAATCCATCACTGCTCTCAGAGACAGATCCTCATCCTACCACAGGAATTTGCTTTCTTTTCTCCCATGGGGGTTCTCTTGTATCTGGTTGTATTAAAATGCATTTTGTGACCATGTGCTTCAGATCACCCTGTAACACTGACCTACTCTCCTTATCACCCTATGGTTCCACATGCTCTAATGTTCTCTGCCAAGTCCACTGTTAAAGATTTCTAGCACCACAGCTTCCTCCTGGCATCCCGTTCTTCTCCTCACTGTGAGCTGATCTGCTGCTCCCTCCTTATCTACCAAACCTCTGTTGTCATCCTCCTCCTCTTCCCTAAACCTCTGCTGATGTTTTCTCTCCTCTTATGCTCGTGCTCCTGAAGTTTCCACACAGCACCTGGTGCGGGCACCTCCTTATCCCTCTCTCCGAACCAGCGCCAGTCAGGGGCTCTGAGCTGGCAAGTCCAGCAAAAGCTGTTGGTCTGCTCTGTCACATACTGTATGTACCTTGCCTCTTGTGCTGATTCACTGAATGAAAAATGCCTCCACACTGATGATCTGGATTTAAAAAAAAAATAAAATAAACCCCAACAACCCTCCCAAAGCACCCGACCTACTGAGAAGCATTTTTCACCAAGAACTGGCAGTCTTTGCTCACAGTCAGCCCCATTTACTAATGGATTCTGCTCCGAGATTCATCAACAAGCTTAATAAACTTAATGTGTGTCCCTCCTATTTTTTTCTGCCTAATAGAAGAGTTTATTTTTAATAAGTATGCCTGGTAGAAGAAACTCAAGATTTGCAATTTTACTGGTTTGTAAGAACAGCTCCCACCCGTGCCCAACCCCCATGCATCTGTTTCTTCCTTCATGGTCCCAAGTGAACCCAGAAGTAGCATCAGACCCCTTGGCGTAGGTTTCCTTGGATCATCTGTTGTATTGTCTTTCATCCTTTACTACTGCAAACATACTGAAGTTCATTGCTGCTTTCAAACATACTCTGGTTTTGCAAGATTCTTGAAAACTAACATGAGTTGGTCTAGCCCATCCACAGTGTCGCAGGAAAGGACAAGGTCCTCCTGGTTTCTTTCTCATATAGCCTAGAATAGTCCACTGTACCAGAGTGGCCACATTATCTTCTCCCTGCTGTCAGTTTAAAGCCCCTGGGCTACCCCAGTGAGTTTATTGTTAGGGGGCTGTAATGAGCCGCACTGAGCCAGAGGATCTCAAACTCTCTGTCCCCACAGCACTCCTGTCCTGTGCTCTCCAAACACCTCCCGTGTAGCTCTCTCCCAACGATCTGCTCCCCCTTACATTTGTAGCTTCATCTTCTCCTCTTCAATGGGCGGGAAGGTTATAAATAGACAAAAAGTATCCCAGAATCCTCAAAGAAAGACCTCAGTATTCACAACTGAAGCCAGTGCAAATGGCCTGCTTTCCGTCTTTTTTTTTTCTTTTGAAGTACACGGCCTCAACGTACTTAACCATGTTCAAAACTGAGTCTAAGGGTTGCAGTGGATATATCTACAAATGTGACCCAAATCTGGTAGTGAGTACTTATGAAAATCTGACCCAGTTCAGCTGTAAAGTTTCTGTTTGGTGTGGAGCCAAATTTATCGTATCAGCAACATCAAGGCAAAGCAACAGATGCAGAAAAATATGCTCAGTGAACTTTTTTCCAGCTCTGGGTAGGCTTAGGCAAAAGAGTAAGGGAGGTGTTACAGCACATATCACCAAAAAGAAAGCAAATGTATTTTGAATTTCAAATGCATGTTCTGCCTGAAAGGGATTTTCCCTTGCAAAACGGTGGGATGACAGCTATCAATTTCGGTGAAAGCCATTTTACTCCCCAGGCCATGAGTGGGGGTACCAGGAGCTCAGAGCCTATTTCTGGCTCTGCGGCTGACATCATCCACGTGTCTGGATGAGTCACTCCACCCCTTTCACTTTCCTTTTCTGTGAAAAGGGGTTACCTGTCTTTGGAAAATGCTTTGAAATTGATGATGAAACTGCAATTGATAATGCTCTTAAAGGAGTCCTCAAATGGTGAAGAGCTCACCTCAATACATGTAAATGTGCCATAAGAAGATCATTAGCTCAGTCAAAAAAATTAGCAACTAAAAATAAGCACGGTCTTGTGTAATCACTGATCAGTTTGATCCATCTTAGTGGTGAATTTGTGATCTTTGACAAAGTTCTGAAACAAGACAATTTCTTACAACAGTAAGTTAAAAGTAGGAATGCATCTCTTCTTTCAGCAACAGAGCCTTCCCTGTGGTCGCATTATGAAAGATAATGGCTTTTGATAGGTAATGGCCTGTAGAGACACAGGGGCTATTATGTGGGGATTCCTACACAGGCAGAAATTCTGAACAAAGCTGTTACTGCTCCTCATCACATCACATCAGTTTTAAAAATAAATACTGTACTTGTACTAAAGAAAAATACATTTGAGTGTTCATGTAATTTAAGCTACAACAAACGAGTTGGGAAGACAAGTGAAAATCTACATTTTTGCAAATGAAAAAATTAATGGTGTAAATTGTGTTAAAATAGCTGGATACAAGTTCATCATAATGAAATTTAACTCAAAATGAAAAGTGACTTTAAAATTGATTTTTTTTCCCTTTTCTGTGTGTTTAGAAATGCTGAAGTGAAACAGACTGACAATTTGGACACTTTTTCAAGTTGAGAAATTAATCAAAGCCAACCTTTTCCTGCAGAGGTTTCATTTTCAACCAAGTAGGCCTCTTCTGATTAAAGAAGTTGCATAAAAATTCTTAATCATCTCTTCACAGGAGCACGGCTGTAGCTGTTGGGTGAGTCATATCTGTTTTAGAGACAAGTTTCATAGTAATCTATAGATGCTGTTGCAAGAATCATTATATGAGTATCTTTGTCCATCCAGCCACAGTTTTGCGGCCCTGGGGCAGTGTCCTCCCAGCTTTAGAGAGGCCGCCCGTGTAAATGGGCACCAAACCAACGACACACACGTGAGCCTCCTTCAAGGAGCGAGGGGAGAGATGGCCAGTTTACCATCCTGCGCTGAAACACTGAGTCCTGCAGCAGGTTCCCCGCTGTAACTCGGTGTGTGGACGGGAGGATGGGAGGTGCGGCAGTGCTGTCCCTTCCCCTTCCCCTTGCGGGGTGCAGGGAGCCAGCACGCGGGGGTCTCCTGCTGTGGAAACTGAACTGTTGGGTGGGATCTTCACAGGGGCGGACAGGGAGCAGGCAGGAGGATGAGCGCCAGCTGTTGGAATTAGTGAAGGGGTCAAGTGGAGAGGAATGGCCAGGCCCTGGGATGAGAAGAACAGGAAAGGTTTGGAAGAAGAGGGAAGAGACATGAACAGAGCAGGGAGAGGAAACAGGGTGGGGTGACTGTAACTCTGATGGGTGTGATACCCAGCTGTGAATTTTTAGTAAAAGGGTTTCAGTAGCAATAGGTATAGAAAAAAAACTCGAAGTGACTATTAACTGAAATACTGAATTTTAAAAAGCCTGTGGCTCTTGGAAATTGTACTTTGCTAGCTCTCAGACTCTAAGAGCAGATACTCTTGGGCTAACCTGCAGGGAACTTCCTTCCTCGTTTGTAAAGGAAATAGGGATGTGAAGATATGTATCTATGCTGTTGTGCTTCCCCCCCACCCTCCAACACACATACTTCTTAGTACTGGTGACTTTATCAGCTTGGCCTCAGGCATCATCTCTCTTGTATTCAAGGTTATCAGATAGAGATGAACTAGGAAAAAAAAAAAATCGGCTTTTGAGTCAAAACCCTTAAAATATAAATGATGTAACCCAGCATCCAGCATTACTCCTACACAGATCTCTACAGAAGATCAGCAGTCAAGTACCAAAACTGGAGGTTAATGTTTTACCTTTGAATCGCTAGATTTAAAAAAGGATGTTTCCTTCAGTGAAACCTACACAACAGCGTATCACAGCATCTTACAGTTGCATATTGACAGAGAGCCTTCAAGGCAGCTAAATACACATTTGTAGCTATGCTTTTAAATTTTTTTTTAAATGCTATGACAAATTTTAAAATGCAGAGATAAGGTGACAGCGTGCTGCAAAGTGTGAAGTGTGCTTGACAGTTTAAGAAACCAGCTAGCTGGTCTTACATGTTTTTTCAGCATGAAAATGACCCCTTCTACTGTTTCTACATGTCATTCTTTGCAGGACATTATCACAAGGCCTTCTGGATAACTCACAGCATTACTGCCAAGCCACATATAAATATTTGGCACCTTAGCACTAGGGCATTGTGGACCAAATCTTGTCCCACATCATCCCCTGCAGCGGAGAAGGGATGGCTTGCAGATAGGCACTAAAGCGGGAAGAGCTGTGGGTCCTGCTATAGCCTGCCCACGAGGACCTGGACAAATCACTTCACTCCCCTGTACTCAAATAGCCTTCGGCAACGTAGAGACCTGCTACAGCAAACTGGTAGCTATGGGCCTCCTTGCTCACGCCAGGAGCTTTGCTAGGCTCCTGTCCAGCTCGCCAGTGTGCTCTTAGCGAGCAGCACATGGGGGCTCTGATGCAGAGGCTCCGTGGTGCACACAAACCACATGTTCCCACGAAGAGGCCTCGCTTACCCTAGTGTGTAACTCGACTAGCACACGAACACCTGTGCTGCTCTTTGGCAAACAAGGAGATGCATCTTGGTCCCACAGTAAGGCTCCAGTTTAGCTCAAAGAAAGATAAAACTCATATTAACAAGCAAATATAAAGTGTTGTTCAAATTAATCCTTCTTTCCAAGAGCAGCCTCTGCTTATACAGTAAGTGAGCATAAAACCGAAAACCATCAAATGGCATTTGCATTCTTAAGAAACAATGCCTGCACTGAGTTGAACATGTTTCAGATTCATTCTTTGGAAACAATTTGTGTGATTTCTTCTGTTTTTCTTCAAGCGTGATTCTGTTTTTCTTCAGCATTGCTTGCTGCTTGGGGTGTGTGGTTTGACACTCAGCTTGTCAGTTTAGTATTTTGAGATTGTGAGTTTTTTGAAGAGGGCACATCTGTGGTTACAGAAGAAAAACAAGAAGCATCAGATGTTCAGTGTGCAAAAAGCAGAGCTTGGGAGGATCTTAGAAATGAATAGTTAGCAGAGATGACATGTGTTTGACCCAGAGCTACTAAGGGCTAATGTAGTATCTGTAAAACCACTTACTTTCCAAGCTTTCAAATGCCCTCTGGGGAAATTATCTTAATAAGGAAGAAACACTTTAAACTATATTTCTAGTTGTGAAATTGTATAATAAGCCAAGGATCTTAAGCAGCAAAATTTTCTACTTTGCTTTTCATCTTTTTTTACTTAGTGAGAGCCCATAGCTCAGGAAAAAAAGAATGTATTTAAAAAAGCTTTTAAGTGAAGGGCTTCTCTTAAAAAAAAGAGAGATTGTGATTCCTAAACAAGGAATATAATTGCCAAGACAACAGTTTGTTCTCATCTGCATCAACAGGAGCTTTGTCATCAGAGCTTTACGCGGTTAAAAAAAAAAAAAAAAAAAAAAGCCCTTTTGAGAACAGAAGGGAGTGTCAGGGCTGCAGCTTCATCCCCCATATTACTCCTTTAGGCTACTCGGATACTGCAGCAATACCCTAGGAATAGTTAAGGCTGATGGGCACTTAACCAGTCTTTGTGCAAGCACTAAACTTAGAATGCAGAGGTCAAAGTGACCTGGATGTAAAACTTGCTCAAAAATCAACAGCCAATGGGGTTTACAGCAGTGTGTGCCTTTGTTAAAACGCACTGATTATTCTAGCTTAACCAACCCCATTGTTATCGAAAGATCTTAATATTTTCAAACTTAATTATGAATCTTTCTCTCCTGTACCGATATGAATTCACTCTCTTTTTTCTCGCTATGCATGTAAATATACCATACCAATACAAGTTTGCTTGCGCCATCTCAGTGAAGTTTTTTTAATGTATTGCATGGTTGTTAGTGCTTTGAGACGGTGTCTTCAATTTGAAACACTTGGAGTTTTTTGCACAAGAAGTGCAGGCAGTCTGCCGTTACCTTCTAACACAGAATTCCCAAGTAATGTTTTAACCTGTCAACTGCTGAAGTAACATACCCATACTCTGAACAGCCAGCCTTGCTGAATCAGTACTAGCCACAGATTTGTAGCCATTTATTCTATTTGTTAAAATTAACAACTCAGAAGTGTTTGCAAAAGGCTTTCTCCTGACTGTGGATATCACCTGTAATACTGAGATGTTTATGGAAAATCCTGCTCAGTGGCAAATCCTGATTAGGAAACGCTATCATGTTTTTGCATAATAGGTGAGATAGACATGCTTAACATATGGTTGCTATAACATACCTTAGATGAGTCAGATCTTAGCTGGCAGCTGTAAGCAGGGTTGTTCTGGCTTCTTAGATAATGCTACCAAATATGATCTTTTTTGTTACTTAACTACTGTACCGTTAAATTATACTAACCTCATTTGTAGACACTCCCATTTGAGTAGAACAAAAAGGCAAGATTGATGATGTAAATCCTGATCTGAGTGTTTGCAGCTTATTAAAACTGTATCCAAAGTCCTTCAAGCTCTCTGCGGGGATGACTTAATTCTAACCAAACTGTAGGACTCTCCAGGAAGCTGCTGCTTTCCCCACTACGCACTCAATTCAGTTACACACCCCACTACTGTTAATGCTGCCCCACGTGATGCTGTACGGAGGAGACTGTTTTGAGGAGCCCCCAAAGGTTATCTCACAATATTGCCCATTTTCCAGGGCAAGAACAGATTTTAAAAGGCTTGCGCTTGTTTCTCACCTTTCTTCTTGCTAATTATTACTCTTTTTGGCTAGCCTTGTCTATTTTTTCAGAACTCCAGGTTGCCTTGCTCCGTGCTCTACAGCTGCAAGCAACCAAGGGGGAATGACTACCATTTATCACACATGTCCAGATCAGCCACTGAAGCAACGTATGCTTTCACTTGCTTTTTCAAACCAGAGTGCTCAAATGAGAGATACTTGAAGACACATGTTTCCATCTCTCCCCCCTGCCTCACCAAATCCTGTTTAGCACCACAAATGCCACAGCTCAAATTCTACAGTGGCTTTCAGGCAGCCTGTCAACCAAAGCACTGTCTGCAGTCTGTGCAGAGAAGTGGTTCTAAGATGAAGAGTCACAAAAAGAAAGCTCACAAAAGTCTCTAGCAATATTACTTTCTGTCTCTGCTAATGGAAGGCACACCCACTTCCTCTGACTCTAGTCAGAGAATGACTGGCTGTCAGGTGGTGGAGATATGCAGTTGAGAAACAGAGGTCTTTCTTTATAGGTGCCTAGCCCTGCCTTGTATACCATCTGCTGCTTATGGAAACGTAAGACTTGCCAAAGAGAGAGTGATTCTGTCTTTTCAATATTTAATGCTCATTGAAAATGACAGTTCAGCAGTGATAGACCTAAGCCGCATCCACAGTACTGGGTGTTTGTAAGCAAATGCAGAAATAAACAGCAAGTATGGAAAGCTTAGCGGCAAATTGTAGAACTAGAGCGTAACCTCCTGGACGTACTTTCAACACACTGGCAGCATTCTTTTTTTTCTAAAGACTGCCACTCACTTTAATTCTTTTGGTTTTAACTCTTACAGGTTAAGAAAAAATTCTGTGTGAAGTAGCACCCATCAAAATAACTGAACATTAGGATCAGATTGCTTAGAAGCTTCCCACTTTGCAGCGGCATGTCCCCATACAGTTTTGTGCCACCCTTCATTACAAATATATTCCAGGGAGAGCCAGTGTACTATGGTCAAAGTTCTCAGCTGACTTACCTGCTTGCTTTCTGCCACCAGGGAATAGGGGCAAAGGCATTAACAACACCCACTTCATACACTGCTCTAAGGTATGATTTGGAGAACCTAAATTTAACATCACTGGTTCTCTCTGAAGTAAATGGAGACAGGCAGGTGCCTAGGGTTGGATGCCTAAATTTAGAAGGTGCGAATACCACTTTCCCCTTCTCTCTTCCTTTTTCTTCTCTCTGATGTTAGTCCTTTTCTCTCTAGCAGTTAAAGGTCTGCTGAGACTGAATGTCCAGCTCATCCTCTCCTTGCATTTTGAGGAGTCAAGATGCTCTCAAACTAGGGAGAGAAGAGTAGCACATGCAGGTTCAACAACAAGATTCACAGGACTGTTATTTCCCCCCCAAACCCACAACAGATGCTTCACTTTTAAACTACTGAGACTGAAGAGTGAAAACACAGGTGACTCTTCTATGTGTTGTGTGGACACAGCCTTTGAGGCCCCAGATGTCGCTCATGTATATACCACGTTCTTTGTTGCTCCCTGCATTACTCTTTAAAAGACAGGGCAGACTTAACTTTCCAGTCCTGGGTTTAGACAGCAGCACAGCCATGTCAGTTATGCTCCTCTAGATTTACTAAGGCACTTTTTTGTTTTGATAGTCTTTAATGAAATACATGAAGCTCTCTTCTGCTTGTTTTAATGTAGAATTTCGCATTACCATATATAACATGATTTGCAAACTTTACAAAGATGCAGGGTAATCTCTTTGAATACCTGACAATTTGCAGGTTACATTATGACTTGCCCGCTTTCCTGAGATAGTGACTATCAAGCAAACCACTCTGAGTTCCCTTCTTCCCTCTAAAACCCAAGAAAAATCAGCAAGCTTGGTCAATGGGCAGGAAAAAATCGAAAAGCAGCAGTGAAGGGCTCTGCACTAGGAAATTCAGTATTACAGAGTGCAATACTTCGACAGTATTTACAGGGCTGTGACTGAACTTTGGTTTGAAAAACAGACACGAAAGCTTTTCTTCCACCCTCTTTGGCCAGCACAAAGACTGCTTTAAATAACTTTGAACAATTTGACTTTCTTTGTATATGTGGTTTTATTAACACTGTTCTCTTCCTGAGATGACTTCATTACATCTATAGAAAACTGCGTAAGAAGTCTGTTATCTGCACAATGCAAGTATGTGTCACACATTCCTCCTGAGGTGCTGAGAAGCTGCAACAGCATGAAGCAGGCTTTGCTTGAAGCTTTAAACTCAAGCGTTCTTCTGTTCTTTACTATATTGATTATATGTCAGAAAAAAAAAATTACCACGCAAGTCTGGTTTACCCCGTACCCTCTTGCTAGTAAAAGAAACACATCATACCATATCTGCCCTGCTACAGGGCCACTGCCAGACAGACTTGGGTGGTTTACACTGTCATGGCAATGGAGTTCTATGACTTCGTGAATCTTACGATCTAAGCAGCTGATGGCTTTACCAAGCTCATGTCCCTTTCATAGAGCTGTTCAGAAACAGAGGCTTATGTCCCATCTATGCTAAGCCTCAGATCCATAACGTCTCTACATGCCTGCAGCTCACAAGTCAGTCACTAAAATTATGGCTTATCTCAGATAAGGCTCAAACCCACCACTGTTCCGAGTGCCAACTGTTCTCATTCGCCCAACTAACGTAGGAAGGAAAAACAGTAAGCACAGCAGCAGGAAAAACAGTAAGCACAGCAGCAAGGCCACAAGGAAACAATCTGCCTGCAAACATAACCAAAATAAGAAGATGGGAAAAAACCCAAAACAAAACAAGTGAGCCAAGAAAGAGTAAAGTCTGTTAAAGGACAGACGGTCGTGGCAGAAATTAGCTTTAAGCTCATAAATGAGGTCTAGATTTGAACATTTCTAAGCAGTTAAAAAACATGCTCATAGGAAAACTACACAGATGAACTTTATTTTTGGTGCTTGAGTTGTGCTCTTTATACAACCAGTTAAGGCTGATAGTACGAAAGATCCTTTTGAGGGGAATCTACAGCCTTTCTCCTACTCAAAAGTAATGGGTATATGTATACTTTCTGTATTTATTTACATGTGTTTTACTCACGTCTAAGGGAGATGAAATCATTAAAGGTAAGTAAGTGAAGAATATCCCTTCAGGGAATTTCCAGCATATTATAGAAGTCTTTCTTCTGGACTGGTGAAGAAGGTAATGGAAGGAGAAAGGTTATTCTGTTCACTTAGGGCAAGGAAAAGAATGAGTGACCTTACTACAAATTGGCCAAGGAGGAGATGCAAAAATCCTGACAGCTTATTTTCTGAGCTGCTAAGGCAGGCAGTAAAAGCAGCTACAGTGAACCCTGATAAAGAGGTCTTTGGGCCTGTCACCTATTCGCTCTTATTACAAGAGTGTACATTTTCTACGCAGTAAGTGCTGAAGACCAAGCCTAAAAATAATTAACAAAAAAATCACACCACTAAACTGACAGGAAGTCTAAAAACTTTCCAAATGAGAGCCACTGAACCTGATGAAACACAGTCATATTCCTGCTATGGTGCACATCTGTAATGCCTTCTAGGTGTACTCAGTATAGCAGCATTGTCATGGGGTAGTTGCAATGTTTATGCCCCAAGGTAAGCATACATGGAACAGACCAATGGCTTGCTCAGAATCTACAGTGAAGTACTAGCTATAAATAGAAATATACTTAGCATCCAAAATCAGAATCAGATAGATTTAAATTCAAGGTTTAAGTTTTTCTCAGAGTATCATACCTATTACTCAGTCTTCTATAAGCTTATCTTTTGGTGAGGTCTTGTCCCTTCTTTGCGTATGTATCAAGTAAAAAGTTTTCCACCATGGTACAAAACCAATGTATCCAGATTACATCATGCATTCTTATGAATTTGACATCAGGCACGCCCTGATCATGATGGGTATTTTTTTGCTTTGGCATACTTAGAAAAATGCATAGCTTTAACTCTGCATTAAAGGTTTCCCTCATTCTAAATTGTTGCTTTTACAAGTTATACTGAACGTTAACATCCCATTACAAGGTAAGTTAGGAAAAGTCAAGCATCACTTAAATAAACTCTACCGCACAATGACGCTTCTAGGGAAAAGCTCAACAGGCTTTGGGGGCAATCTACATATTTATCCCAATTTTCATGAAGGAACTACACAGCAAAGAACTAATTAAGTGCAGAGTTCCCTTTTGGTGTCCAATTACAGGAGCAAAACAAAAGAATAAATTCTGTTTTTTAAATGGAGTTGCTATGTAGCAGCCCTGGCAAGTCTTCCTTCAGCCTTAGCTAGTGCTGACCATTTGCTGCAGACTAAGCACCATCAGTTACAACTGTCTTCTCAAGTCTCTCAAAGGACAGTGTCCTATGAACTGAGAACTATGCAATAAACTGTATTATGGAATCATTAAGAATTACTAGTGGATTGGTTTTAAATTGCATTTTATAATCAGTCAGGGACAGGAGCAAGTCTAAACACACTCAGTCTAAACAACACAACTCTTTTAAATGAAATGACTACTGGAAGCAAAAAAATAAGTTTTTAGTTATTAAAATATGTTTAAAAGTCCAAATTACTAACAATTAGAGGCTGTTTAAAAATAACTTTTACACAAGTTCAAAGACCACCCCTTGTCTTAGAAGCAGCAACATAAACAGGCTAAAGATCAGACATCTTTGTGTGCTGTCATCATTATTCTTGAAGACCACTGCTCCATGCGTTGGGAAAATGTCAGCAGCAGTGTTCTTAACACTCCAGGCTAATATGCTTTTTTCCCCCTCCTCTCTTTCCCCAGTTCCTGTAGGTAAGTTGTGGCTGAAAATTTCCAAAGCAAGAAAAAACCAAACCAATCCAAATTCCTTTCTACTGCTTTTAAACACATGGTTTTCAGATGATCCGCATTTTCACTAGTCTTCGTGTGTACCTTGAACAATTGCTGTTATAGTCAGCGTCTCCACAAGACCTCAAAATCTTACTCATCGGAAGGAAATGAAAAAGCAGAAGTACAAGAAGTACAATTAATACTAAATTTCATTTTTCATTTAAAAAAAAATTCCAACAATTGAAGATGTTCGTTTGTTCTCTGTGCCACTATTTCAGATAGCAGGAGATGTTAAGATGATCACCTTATTCTGTGGAGAACAAAGCAGTGAGATCAGTAATGTTAATATACTAATTACTTAATTAGATACTATAATGGTATATTAATCAAATCAGTTGAATATGATCAACATAAATAAGGTATTTGCTCTTAAATTTTTCAGCCTACCCAGAATGCAAAATGTAATCTCAGTATTACGCAAAAAATACGTGGCTTTTAGCTCAATTTAGCTCAATATATCACAAAGACTGAACATAACAGCTTCATTTTAATAATAAAAAAAACCCTGCTGAGACTTAGCCATTGTAGCCACACAAAAATTTGTTTTTAGACACTGTAGTAGAACTTGAGTAAGAATTCCTCCCAAAATCGCAGTAAACCAACTACATATTCTCAAAAGATTAAAATGGTAAGTAAGCAGCTGACATTTACTGTAAGTGACAAAACGATGACACTCATTTCCATACCATATATATTTCTTTACTTTAAAATGTTCTTTACACATTTTTCTGTGTTGGCTGATATGATCTGTAGTCACTGTGCATACTTACAAAATGCTGAAAATTAATACCATTGTTAACTGGCTTAGTTTTATGACGTGCAAAAAAGCTTAAAATTAACTGACCATTCAAGTAGGCACTCCTTCCTAAATATTCTTGTTAAACTTTCCAGATCTTCATGTTTGAAATGCAGTTCTTCCAGCAATGTAGTCAGGAACTGTGTATACACTGGGCTTGTCTGAGTATTCTTGAAAAGTGGAGTAGTTTGTGACAATCTAGCAATAAAAAAAAAAATTATACAGAAAAGCAGCTTTTCAGCATCAGATGTAAAAAAAGCAAAACTCTTTTGATTCATTGCAGTACATAAAAATGTATGTATTGTATACAATATGACCTGTACTTAAATATGAATTTTTACTAAGACGTAGTGAAACTAAAGAAAGAAAAATCTAATTAGAAAAAAAGGGCTAGTAGTTGCATGCTTCTAGTAACTTGTATACTGATTTATATAATGTAGACAAACGAAATTCAGAGCAAAGTGGGAAATGTTATATAACTACACATAAAATAGGAAAGATATCATTGTTTTTTTCTTTACCAAAAAGTTCCTAAACATTCATACTGTAAAAGTTGTGCAGATCTTTGTATGAGCAAAACACAAGAGAGCTATAAAATTCTATCTTAAAGTAACCAAGAAGAATATTTTGACTATAAATTAATAACAGGGCTCCTTGACAGAAGTTGTACTTGACTGGTAAGTCTCACACTGTCAAACTTCATAAAGGCATTCAAAAGGGTCGCTTATTTGGATGATTCTCCCCCTGTTCCGAGTGCCATAACACACACAGTATGTCAAAATAGCAAGTGCATTTTGCTTTAAGCTAAGATTTCTCCAAACACATAGAAGCCTCTCACAGAGGCATTCTGGATTATTATTAATCTTACTTGATGCGCATGGGCACGAGACACCAATTAAATTCTCAAACCGAGGAGCAACTTAAGTATGTAATTGGAGCAATTCGATTTCTTAGTTTTGGCAGTCTGTACCTTAAAGCAGTTTAAATTATGCTTCTTACACACTGAAAAATAGGCTTTAAGAAAGCCAGACAAAACTAGAACAAAAATTTAATCTTGCTAAGTTTTTATATGGGATACTAAACTTCAGTTTTAAAGCTGATACTTTAGCGAAGATTTGCTATAGTGAAACTATTTTATGTTTTGGTAACAAAATTAAGTGCCTGAAGTCTCAAAGTGCTTGCAATATTAAGAGTGCTTCAGAAAAATAAGTGAATCAAAAGTGGGGGTGAGAGGGAGGAAATTCTATTTCTGAATTCAGCTCATGAAGTTTAGTTTTAAAATTCAAACAACACTTGGCCTTTAAAAATTTGCTATTTAGCAACAACATTTTACAGAAAATCTTCCATTTGGGCCTCATTTTCTGAACTGCTGAGTAGATGGAGTTCATCCAGTTTCCACTGGTTTTAAAAATTACAATGAGTGAAGGCTGAAAGCGTTTGCCAACTAGGGAAATAAAATATATACATGAGAACAGACAATGGAAATAAATAGGGCATTAGTGCACATCCCCAAAGAGAACGTTATTCATCATCTGAAATCATGGAAACTGCAAGGCATGCATTACTGTATATTGCATTTAGTTCCAGAATCAACAAGAATAACAATGGAAGGCATAATCTTCAAAAGATCCAAAACCAAACATAAATTGTGCTGCTAAAACACATTCCTCAGTCTGGAAGGAGCTATCACCATGCAGATCATCCACATATATAATACCTGTAAGGAGATGAGGTGAAATGTTGAGGTGTCGGTTCTCATTTATGCTTTAATTTTATCTCAATCTATTTTTATCCTGAAGTCCTTTCTTTTTCTCATAATTCTACTGAAAAATATTGCAAAGGTAGTAATAGTGGAATCTACTTCCTAAGCACAAATATTTTTTTTAAAAAAATCTTTAGTGAACAAAATCAAGTATTAAAGCTTATGCTGAATGTTAAGTAACTTCAACACCAAATGTTACTGACAAGATCACTTAAGAAGAACTCATATCCCAGCAACAGTTACTTCATCTCGAATGCTGTATTTAGATAAGTAGTGCCATTGGCACCACATAGGAAAGAGTTATTTCAGAATACGTTTCTGAAATGATGTACTTTTAATAAGAAACTCAAGGTAGTCTACAGCTTCCTAAAAACCTCCCAGCTCAGAAAGCCTGTGAGTAACAACTGAGATCAATCTCCCTGCAGTCATTGGTATTAAGACCATCTCAACTTGAAGAAAGCTGCATATAGAAGATTATTTTAAAGTAAGCAAAAAGACTGACAGAGCACAAAGGATCTTACAAGACATAGTAAACAGAGTCCCTTAATATAAAAATAAATTTAGAAAAAAATTAGATCAATAAAGAGACTTCTAATAAGTTGAATTATTTTCTATTTTTTTGGATTGCATTTCAGTATGTACATTTAGCTAATAACTACGTCGACTATCAAACACTGACACTTGGTGACAAGGACTTTAAGGGATGCTCCAAGTAAGGACATGGTGTGGAAAGAAACAGACTTATGCACAAACTCTGCTCTATAAACTCTCCCACAAAAGAGAAGTATTCACAGTTGGATGTGTGATTTTCGGACTGAGGCCACTAGGTTTTGTAACATACTTCATGACAGACAGGACTGAGTTGTTTCTTTTCTGGTGAGGAGTATAGCAGTTACTGTTTAAAGTGGTAGAACGAGAGTGTCTCTCTGCCCAGGGTTGACAATCTGGAGGCTGACTTCTGCGTTATGCTGCTTTATCAGCAGGGGAGCAGAGGAAGTGCTGATAAAGGATCAGAGTGACCATTTCAGAGTGTTAGTCTGGAGACAAGGATAGTGGGAGAAAGCCCTGGAGATGCATTATTACTAGTCCTCAATCGGCCCCTCTCAAGGTTAAGTAGGTTACATATGAAAAGAGACTGGTGGCATAAACGGTCATGACTTCCCGAGTGCTGGTGCCAGGTGGCTGTAACATTGCAAAACACTCTCTTGGCCATGTTGTAGATTTACATGCATTTTCTTCCTCCTGCCTTGGGCGTAAGAGGACATTAATAAGGATGTTACTGTTCAAAAAGAGCAGAAAACTTGTGCAGTTTTAAGTAAGAGAGGCATGTGTAAGTTTCTAGCAATTAGTTAAAAATTGTGTCTAGATGGGACGTGTTAAAAACATTTAATAATTTATGTACAAACACTTTAATCTTGGAAAACTGTGTCCTTTTGGCATTTAAATGATGCTTTAACTTGTCACTTGAAAAGCATTTATCGTCGAATACTGTTCTATTTTTAAGTGGCTATTGGAACAGAAGCAGAAGCTTTTGTCTGCAAAAGAAGCAAGCACAAGTTGCTAGTTTGCACTGAGCGGTAAGTTCCATGCTCCAAGTAACAGTGGTCCAATGTATATTGAGGTACTGCATAACAGAGCATTAAGAGCTGTGCTGTCAGCCTTGCGTGAAATCCTAACTGAATTAAACCATAATTGTATGCAAATAAGCCAGAACAATATTTGGAGTCAGTATCTTCAAATCACTGAAAGCTGCAACGACCCTATCTCTGAAGAAACTATCACGACCAATTTAATGATAGACAGAATTTCAGTTCATGGATCATGGAATTGCCTTGAAACTCTGCAGCATCTTCAAAAGACGTAGAATATAAACAGCAAATAGCATAATTTGGACCACAATAACAACAACTGGCTACGGCAACAATGAAAAGAAAAAGAAAAATTCTGCTTTTCTGTTACTTCTTTCACATATTGCAACATGAAGGTGGAACAAAGTTTTGTGAATAAAGTCAAATAAAAATAAGAAAAGGTCAAGGATTAAGTGATTTTAAAACAGCCACCTACAGAAGCACACAAACGTAAATGTTACTGTCCAAAGTTATACACCCATGCTTCAAAGGCTTGCATTCAGCACACCCGTTAAAAGGAAACGTTCGTGCTCAGTTCATGGAAAAGTAGTACAGTATATATCAGACTGCATGAAACAGTGTCGTTTCCTGCACACCCACTTACACCATATGGTAAACAGGTCCTCGCAAAGTTTAAAAAGTGTTAAAAATGTCAAACTATATCTGATTGATAAAATTGGTATTTGCTGGCTATTCCACATATGTTACATGTTCAAGAAAAAAAAAGTGAAATTCATGTGAAGACCAAGCTATTATTATCAAGCTATTAAATGACATCTGGCTACCGCAAAATGTTTACATAGTTTCAGTGCTTCAACTCAAGACCCACGCTTTCTATGAATTAGTTGCCTCACAAAAAATTTGACAAGTACATTTAGGATTTTAACCTAAATTAAAATATTTTTAGAAGTCAGTCGCTTTATATGGAGTAAATTTCATTAAGTGCTACGGTAGTGTGTGCAACTCGTTCTTAGATCTATGCATACCTTAAAGCAAGACAGCTGCATACATTCAGAAAAGATGATGGTGGAGTAATATTTTTATGTAGTTAAAAGCACTAATTGGCACTTCCTATCCAAAGGTGTGAATATCCTTTCTAAAAAAACCCTAATTGTACAGTACCATCCTCAGATACTGGACCTCAGGAAAACCTTTCTGGACTTTTTATTTAAGATGAAAGCTGTGAAAAGAGTTAAATTTTCAAAGCCACCACTGCGATACCAGCCAGTTACAGCTCTCTGAAACAGAAACCTGAGAACAGGGGTAAGAACACAACCATCTAAGAGCTGGGTTCCTTTCCATTCCCTAAAATTGGTCACTTAAAATCACACAAGAAGTGTTGAGAATTTTGAACGTACATAAATTTACTCAATATCACCCAAAGCACTCATGAAGAAAACGTACTCATTCTCAAAAGAATAATAAGCTCCTGCTAGAAAAAGGTAAGTATTGCCAGTATTCCTAACTTTTTCTGATGGCAGAAGCTTAAAAAATAAAATCCACTGATTGTGGCAGAAGCCATGGATTTGAACACAATTGTTTCAGTCCCTTACCGTGGAACTTGAATGACAGCAGAATTATAAAGTAGAATGACAGAACAGGCAAGCACCACCTGCCCTTCCATAGAAAGCTTTGGAAAATAGGATATAAACATTTGTGGCAGCTATAGGCATTTGAGCCCTGCGAATAAGACTCTTAACATAATCATCACAACATAAAAGCTTTTTTCTTTTTAATTCTCTCAGTTTCTTTCTACCTTTTGTTTTAGGCAATTAAGACTTAATTTTTTAACATCATCATAACCAGGATGACTGATAACGGTTCTTCTATCAGAATGACGGAGTTGCACTAATGCACAAAAGTTCTTGAACACTCATTTCAGAACATGGAAACAAAGCAAGAGCTGGCAGGAACTACAGGCAGCACTTTTTTTTTCCTTCACCAACAAAAACACAGACTACCACCTATGTGCTACGGGAAGGTGCCAACACGCCTCTCACCAGGGTGCCACCAACAGAGTCCTGCTAAGGGTCCCTACCTATAAGGTAGGGATGCAATGCATTTTTTGCTGTCGTTGGACAGTCACAAATTGGACTATGGCTATGAGCAATCTAGTCCTCTCATCCCACAAGCATTTTAGCTGAAGGCTTAGTAACATGCACTGTGTACACTTAACACAGAGTAAAAGTGCTTACAAGACTCTAACATCTGTTCGGGTAATTTAACCTAGCCATTAAAGGTTCTGAGGGACCAATCAGCCATTCCAGCAACGTGCCGTTAGCACTACGCTAAAGCATTATTTGCTCCATTGCTATGACATAAAGTCACGTCACATTGTTAGCAAGGACTGATTTAGGAGAAGCAATGCTAAAAAACATGAAGAAACGTAACTGTGCAGCAGACACTCTGTGGAGTGCCATTGATCATTACCTGTCAACTACTACAATAAAGCATTCAACAGAACTCTATCTGAATAGAAAGACCCTTTATACTAAAAGTCTTCCAGGGTATTCCCAATATTCAGACACAAATGAAAAATATTTTGATGGAAACTCTACATTATAGTGTGTTGCTGGGATTTGGCAAGGACTGGTTAGCAACCCAGTGCTCTTTTTGTGTGTGTGATGAAATGGCTCTGAAAGCAGAGCAGCTTATTGAAGTCGAAGTCTGTAATTCACAGCAGGGAATGCCACCATCGCGTGGGTCACAGATAATGGAAATTAATTTGGAAGTCTGTCAAATTTCCATTCAAAACTCACACTTGCAAGAGTATTACAAGTCAATTCTGGATTTGGAAAAACAATCATGAATGTAGGACAGCCCATCTTTATGAATAATGAATTGGTACTTAGAAGAATTAAGTTCCAAGGTCACAACACCACATGATTTCCAGCTATCCCTCCTCCACATATTTTTTTGTAAATATCTGCGACAGTATTACCTAAATGTCAACTGCTTTTGCGATTACAAGGAGTATGAACAGACTCTTCCTCCCAGCTCTGTACCTACCATTTTGAGTTGAAACCATGAGGGAAATAATCTCTGATTGCTTCTACAAAATATAAAAGATTGGAATGGGACTGCATGGATCAAAACAAGCCATATGCAGCAATGTCAGCTGGCAAATGGCAGGACAGGGATTGTTTTTCAGACTGACCTTGTGTAAGACTGGTGAAAAGATGCTCCACCGAGCAGCCCAGCACAAGCCCTCCTACACCAGACAGGTGGACGGCCAAGCTGAGCATATTGTGCCACTTCTTGGACCATAGGTGGGATACAGGACAGTACCAAAGAGGATGCTGTTACTTAGACAGCAGCCCCTAAAGTTGTTTCAGTAATAGAAGGTATTTTAATTTCATCACCAGCCCAAGACTCTTTCAGCAGCTGTCTACAGTAAATTTCTTACTCCTTGCATTGCAAGTAGGAGAGAGAGCATAAAACCTCACCCACCGATTTCAGTAAACTTTTGAGCAGATTTATAGAAACTAAGTATCAGTATGATACTGCAGGTCATTCTCATTAATAGTTCATCTCATTTAGTGTTAAAAATCCTCTAGAAACACACAAAGCCAGGTGAAATGAATGAACAGGGACAACCATGCCATAATAATGTGTTCTGTGTGATCAACACACAAGGACTGGGGTGTTTTGGTATTGTGGTATGGGGTTTGTTTTTTTTTAAAGACTTCAAATATATTTGCATGACTCACGTTACAGATTTGATGGGCTTAACAATGCAATAAAAATGTTATTAATCAGAAATGCCATTCTTTTAATATAGCCATTTTATACAATACAGTCTTAGATACCATTTTAATTATGTTCCTATGAAGGAAGTCTCCAACACAACTGATTCAACAAAAGTAATTGTTTGTTTAAGACGAATGGCTAGACTGAGTCAATATAACAAGTGTTACAGATTAGCAATAAAACTCATTGAAATAGGATGTGCATTGCAGCCCGTAGACCATCTGCCTCTGCGTGTAACTGGAGTGTCGCCAATGTATCAATCACTTAACAATAGTGCTTCAGTCAATGGGGCGATCTGAAACACTTACTGCGTTTATCCATTTCATGAACCCCTACCAAAGGGCATTCAGACACTTTGACAGAATATCAAAGCATCACTGTAATTCTGAATGTTCTTCACAATATATTGAGTGCTTGCTTAATTTGAGGTAGAGTCGCTCACTTACCAGTAGATCACTGGATACAGTACACTTGCCTGGAGACAGCAATTTTGTTAGTGAAGTATCTTAAATCAAAGCAGGGATTTCCACAGACCTTAAAGCATAATGCCTCCATCAGGCAAAAGTCAGTATGGGACAGAAAGCTCATCTGAAGCGCAATGTGAGTGTAGTTCTAAGTTAAAGATGCAACCCCAGGGAACTTAAAAAAGTTATAACCTTTGGTATTATTAAGTGATTACACAACCATACTGTTTTAACATACGCTCAGAAATTAGAAAACATTACAGCCTCACTTGTGTAATTTAGCTGCGACACTCACAGTTTCAATTGAAAACCCCTCACTTATTTAACTTTAGTTTGAGCACGATTTAGAAAGCTCAACATTTAAAAAAACCCTTAAAAGCAAAAGACTGTCTCTAGAGTGAACATTTTCCATTAGAACACATTAATATTTGACAGACAGCCTTGACCTGGAAGCATCTAACTTACAAACAAGATGCAGAAGTATTTAATATATTTCTGGAATTAAATATTCTTTTAAATTAAACGATACTAGTGCCAGGAAAAAAGTAATTAAGATCAGTGTCATTTGCAACTCTGAAACTAAAGCAACCTCTGATTTGGGGCCCTTTGTTAGCATGTTCCAGTCAAGGAGGCAACTCAGTATTCAGGGGTAGTTTTCTTTAATCTCCCCAAATTTATTCCTATATTCTATTTTCTTACTGAAAGATAAAACACTCTAAAGCCCAGTGTTGAATGCTAACAGCTGACAGAAATAAACAGGCAATTTTCTTACTGAGGAAAAAAAGCTACTTCTAGTCTAGTTTTGAATATAGCCTGAAGATCCTATTCTCATCATAAAGACAGGAATTTTGTAGCTAAAGTGCAACTTATGTTTTATTTATTATTTAACTTCCTTTCATTATTGTATACTGAGTTGTCCATAGAATCCAGCACAGACACTTCAGTCCTCTGATGGCAACAGAAACTAAATTATTCATAGTTTAAATTTTTTGTCCACTACATTTAAATCAATGCTGCAAACACTGATTCAAAAATCAACTACTGGAATTCCTAGGTAATCCAAGTATGCGGGAAAACTTAAGGTTCATTCAAAAGTTAACTTTGTTAATTGTTTCTATTACCTCCATTTTTTCCTATGCAGCTTCTACAAGTCTGTTCAAGAAATATTCTGTTTGATACATGTTTATGTATATACTTACACAAAATAAATATTTTTCGTCTTTCAGAGTTCACCTTCTACACATGCTTTTCATATAGCTGATGTCCAGACATAAGTCAGCTTCCATTCCCTGTTAACGGGGCCAAAATGTCACTTGCGGTGCAGTCGGATGGATACAACTAACAGAGAAGGAAAGCATACCGACAGTACCAAGGGTTTATGTAATCATTTGATAGAAGTGCTTACTAGCTTACTTCTTGAAAAAGAGACAATGGATTTGCTTTTTCTTTTTTTTTTCTTTCTTGCTTTGCTTTCTTCCTCTTGATCAGTCCTTTGTATCTAAATAGGCAACTGGCAATTCAGAAAATGATCTGAGGGGCCCCTAAAGCTGTTCCAGCCCGAACACCACTGCTTTCTAGGATGGTGGTCGGGGAGCTGGGTCAGGCCCTTGGGACCAGGCTGCGCAGCAGAGTTCCCTCATGTCGTATCACACTCTTCTCACACGGGCTTCAGAAACCAAGGGAACATTTGCAAAATACTTTGCTGTTCTACTCTAACAGATCATGAGAGTTCGTATTTTGTTTTTACGTTAAGCTACATAAGGAAATTTTTTGAAAGGCACTCCAGCGTTTTCAACTGTACCGTGCAGGGGAGATGTGTTGAGGCAACAGGCTTATAGCTACCTTATCAGGTACAGAAACTATTTAATATGGATTTTATAAAATGAAAATGTTCTGGATCTTTGTATTTTTTTTAACCTAACAAACCAACTATTTGCATTAATAGCAGGATGTATTGTTTATGCCACTTTTTTCCCCTCCCCTGAAAGTTAAGGATTGTTCCATCAGCTGCCAGCTGTTATTTATAACAGCCAGCTGTATAACTTCAAAGATCCTGCAATGAAAAGATTTTATAATAACGTTGCACTGATACAAGAAGATACAGAAAAGGAAAAAACTCAAGTGAATTCAGACTGTCCTCAAAATATGAACTTCTGTAAGACAGATGAACCTTGACTCTAAATGAAGGACAAGTAAAACTCTTTCTTATATATGAAAAAATTCTATTTACATCATTAGGTCAGTAATTAATTTTACAGGCAAAGTAAAAGTCTAATGCAAAGGAACACCCAAGATATGTCTGAAAATATATGATGTGTTCAAAGAAACTATGGTAAGACACTTCATCAAATGGTGTAACAATTCAGCATAGCCATTTAGTGCTATCTGTGTCAGTTCTGTACGTTGTATACATGAAGACAACACGCCTTAGAATGTACACTGTATATACAAATGACTGAAAAAATTAAATTAAAAATGCCTCAAAATTAGATAAACATCTGAAGCTCTGAGTTCATGTGATTCATACTATTTTACCACAACATAATCAATGATATAATACAATTCTTCTCAGAAAGTAACTCGAAAATGGCATTTCTCACTATTCCCGTATTTCAGTTCCCTGTGAACGATCAGTAGCACATACACGACAGCGACAATTTCTATTCAGCTGAGAGAAAATTTACAAGTCTATTGCTTTGTAGAATTATTTTAACCTTTGCAATGCAAGCATCAACACCGTTTTCTTCTCACACAGCATCACTCCTGCAATGTTCCTTCTGAGCAAGTTTCCTGACCTTATATATGCACACATAAAATAAAGTCAGTTCCCTCGCAATTGTCCAGGACGAGAACATTTCAGAACATTCAGCAGGTGGAAAATGATGTCACATTCTCTGCAAGCATTTGCTAGCATTATGTTGATCCTGTAATACTAGGCAGTTGGCTTCATCAAGTACTCAGGGATCACTGTTTTTAACCCAGGCTTAGCCTGTCTAATGAGAAAGAAGATGGCCAGCAGTCTGGAAATATTTTGATGTTACAATGCCAGTGACAAAAATTCAGGAATCCATGACTCCTTTAAAGCTATAGTAATAATAAGGAACGGTTCTATTTGCCCCCTGTTATATTTAAGAACCCCATTTTCAAACACTTACTTATTTTAAAATGACTACCAAGACTGCCATCAACACAAATATCATGGAAGTCTGGCAAAAAACAATTACTTGGGCAATCATATGCAAACAAGAGTTTCCAGATTTCTTTAACACTGGATTAGGAAAACCTCTAGCCAAACACGAAGACTAAGGAAGCATCAAAACCAGCTCGATGATGTCTACGGTTTCTTATCCAGAGTACTCTTCATACAAAGTTTAGCTGAATCAGGGACTGTATTTCACCATTTTGTACTAATAGATATTACTGCAGGATGATTTTTTAAAACCCAAACGGAGTATGGTACTCACGTCTACACTACCATGTTCCAAGTCATTACTACAACATTAGTTCACAAACATGAAGCAGCAGCAGTTCTATAATACTGTGTGCCACTTAAAGCACTTAGATTCATACAGGGATTTGTTCCAAAAGGTTTCAATTTAGCTTACTTATCTGCATAAAGCCAAGGCAAAAGAAAGTTCACAACATAAATGTAGAAGAAATCACTATCAGCTGTTTCTCTCTAACAAATCTAAGTTCCTTAGGTACACATTTCAAGGACAGCCCTTGTTTAAAGAGCTCCATTTATTTGAAGTCTGTTTCCTGCTAACCAGCTGACAGATCAAAGGTACTTCTCAGTTGTACCATTTGTTCCCCTTTTCCCCTCTTTTTCAACTTAGTCAAAATTTTAAATTTAATAAACTTAAAATTTATTTTTAAATTGATCCTTTCATCCTTTTCAGTCTTTTATTCCTTGCTTTTTATGTTCCACAAAGTTCTCCTGTGACACCTCTCAAATACAGGATTCTATGCCATTGAAGTTGTTGGGTTACTCAGCTACATAAAACTAAGCACGGGTATAAGTCTCTGTATCATTAAAAATGCTAAGATGTAAGCTTTTGAGAGCATGAGCCTTTAAAGTAGTTTGTAAAGTATACACTGTTGTATAAATTACTGTGCACATACAGTGGGACAATTTAATATCTAAAAGATGCCTTTATATACAAACCCGGCACATTTTATGAATTAAACATTGTTTCATATACATCCATTTTTGCAACTGCTGGACATTTTGCTGCCACATACTGGTAATCTATTCCTATCAATTCATTATCTCAGTGATATGCAAAAATTTTTCAATAAAGATTAAATAAAATATACTGTCTTACAGTTAAACCAGCTACAATGCAAT
>VZSC01017077.1:30108-58443 GCA_013398225.1 Steatornis caripensis
ATGCAATATGCTTAGGTAAATAATTTGTCAATACTTGACTTTATAAAATGTACTCACCTGTACTCAGTTACTATGGAAACAATGATCATAAAATTGCTCATAATTTAGTTTCAGAACTTTCTAACGCTGTAAATTGATTATCTGCCTTTCAGTCCAATATACAGATCAAACACCTGGAATAATGCAGCTGAGTAAAGAGACATGCTAGGAATAGACTTGCTTCCACTGTGTCCAAATTTTTTTTTCTTCACAAGTTAAACATAAGGACCTCAATATTTTTCTACTTGCCTTTCCCAGTTTTGAAAACAAATGCCAGCGCAGTTTTGGACCTCTCAAAATGAGAAACTTAAGAATCCTTAACTTTTGCAGATTTCTAAGTGCCTTTTCCCAGACATGCCAGCTTATCGTAGGTTCAAAAACGAACAAAACCCCGAAACCTTTTGTTTTATTTCCAGATCTATTACTGACTTGATGATCTCCAGTAATTCACTTTTCTACTCTTACTCTCAATTTTACCATCTCTGTAACAGAAAACTATTAGCACTGATTTGTGAAAGTACACTGACCTAAACGTATACCTAAAAAGAGCAGAATATGTGATGAGGTTTGAAACAAACATGAAGAGCCACATGAATCTCAACTATTCTTTATTCTTTTAAAAAAACTCATCTCAGAAATACTGAGTTTTATGATGAATGAGTTAGATCTACTCAGTGTCTACAGAGAGGTCAGAAGAGATAGAGTGAAATATACCCTATGTTCCACAGAAATGCATGAGCGTGGTATACATCGAAATGAAATGCAACATACTGAGATCCCAAGCCTCTCAACAATCAAGCATACAGGCTTTGCACCGATGCTGGTTTTGCACCTAACAGTATGTAATTATACATACATGCTTTGCAGTTTCGGGACTAAGCTCTCATATACTGGTTAGCTATGTTTGCTACCAGCCAATTAAAGCACACTTTTACTTTTGGGAAAGAATGGGAAGAGAAGAACATGAACTGTCATGAACGTGATTGTTCTAGATTCTCTGTATCATGTCACGCAAAATTTAATTAATATATAGTTATTTTATGTTTATTTATACAACATTCTGGTTAATTGAGGGTTGCCATCTTATCCCAAATATTTATTTTAATTATACACTTTGTTTCAAAAGAGCCACCTGCACCCTGATGCTAAATCCACCAGCTTGGATTGTCTGTAAATTCTGAGAGCTTCAACATAGGCCATCGCCTAGAGATACACTTTATACATCGTCTTTTGTCAGTGACATGTATTTCCTTCCTTCTTTCCCCAAAGAGGCTGTATTTTCTGTTTTCATAAATATGAAAGGAACGCATTTCAGAGAATACTGTACATTTTTTGCCTTCAATGTTAACATCCCACATCAGAATCAGAAACTAACTGTCAGACTGGATGAGACCACTGGGTGTCAAAATGTTTTTATATCTCACGAAGTAACAAACGAACAGGAAGTACAAACTTCCTTGGCACTCTATTCCTAGAGTATTAGGAAATGAAAAGAAGTCTCCAGTTCATCAGTGTACTGCCCACTATCAATTAGCACATAAAAAATAATCTGCCTCCTTTCTCAATTAATTAGTTGTAAACTTCTCCTCTCTCCTCTGTATATTTCATGCCTCTTAGTAATTTTTAGTTTATCCCTGGTCACTGTAGAATATTACAGGAACACCAACATTCTCCAACATAACATTATTGATATGAAAGCTAATAAAATGCATGTCTTTATTTCCCCTTAACTGACAGATCTCTGATGCATGGGTCTTTAAGTAGGTCTGTGGACCACTGTTCTGATCCAAGCAAATTATAACTTGGCTCAATTATTCAACTAATTTTGTTTTCTAAGAGATAATTCATTCATAAAGCAAGATTTTAAAGATTTTCATGGTTTTCTAATAACTTTCAGGATTCTTCCTCCTTAAAAACCATTATACACTTCATAGCAAAAATACCGTCTGCTAGGTCAGATCTGACACTTTCTACAGCAAGATGATAAAGGAAACTAGAATCTCTGAAATTAAGTATTACCTTTCTAGACAGCCCGTCTTACTGTCTAGCATTATAAAGTTTTACATTCCATAATCTGCATCAGGCACCATAAGGAGAGGAATGATTAGATCTTCAAAAGATACTGCTCTTTCAGGGATTTTCTACAATCAAAGTATTTCTGTTATAGTTGTTCCAGAAGAGTTAAGGAATACAGTACTTCTGCTTTGGGCAGACTTTATTTCAGTGCTAAAGAAGAACAGGACACAGCACTTAGCCTAGTAGAGGCACAATTACGACTCTTTGCATAGAACCAAATAAATTAACCCTCTGCTAAAAATTCTGCTGCTGCAAAATACCTGGGGATCACATGCTAGGAAGCCATAGTAACCTTTCCAATGATGTGTACCTCTACATTTTTTTTGGTTCAGAAAGAAGAAACCAAATCAATGCTGATTTTCATCTTATGATCAAGTTTCCTGTAAGACAAAAACACTGCCTATGTGTCATGCCCCCACTAACGTAGGCTGTTCCTTAGAAAGTTTACTAAGATAAAGTTAAAACTCTGAAAATAAAAGATGCAAGTGTGTGTCAAAGTAATGTTTTTCTTTTAACAGATGGGCAATGTTTCATGATAAAACATGTTTGCATTGAATGTATTCAGATTAATTATTAATAAGGAAGCAAGTGTAGTTTCATAGGGCTACAGCTTCAGCATTCAGTTGCAAAATTAACAGTTCAGTTTGCTCAGTGGATGAAGTTAAAATACATTTAGTTTAAAACTAAGTTTAGGGCAGCTGTTAACAGTGTGGATTACTCACATCTTACTTGCAGCATTAGTTCAGAACTGTCTATATTACCATGTAACTGTACAACTTATTCTGCGCTATGACATGTCTTCCAATAAGCAAAGCTGCATGCAGCAACTATGGACGGAGGAAAAACATGACATTACAAAAGAAATCTTCTAAATATATACCTTTTCAAGAAACAAATTTAAAACAGTTCTCTCTCTAAAAGGGCTGGGCAATTTTTCCATCTGCTTGATCAGCACATAGTTGTGGCATAGAGTTCAACAGGACATGAACTTTCACTGACTGAGTTAGCTCCCTAAAGAGTCAACATGATAAAGCAGTCTTCTGAAATCTAGCATGCTATCCTTTCAGAGGGTTGAAACAGAAGTTGCAACAAAAATCTCGTTTGCTCACACAAAAGGCAAAAATAAAGCGGCAAAGTACTTCCCCTACTACCATGTTCTTAATTCACAAGTACATTTGGAACATAAAGTTCCCAAGGGTGGCTAAAGCAGATGATCCAAAACTATGTTCGACATAAAAGTATTTCTAGATTCTAAGAAAAAGACTAGCCAGAACACTACCATGATGAATCTGTAAGTGGTGATGAACTTTGCACACCAGCTCTGCACAGTTGGGCATGACTTCAGCCCGAATGCCCACACATACAGCTGCTGGGAACAAGTAGATTTCTATCTCTTGGAGGGATTTCCAAGACACTTGGCAGAAAGCCATGTGGCAGAAAGCTCTTCCCTTGCACTGGGCAGCAAAACTGGCAGGTGCAGGAGGACAGCATCCTGAGCCAAGCCCCGCTAACTCCATGCAACAGAAGTCCAGGAGACAGCACGTGCTAAGGCTCCACTCCTGCTCATGAGGTCAAGGACCAGAACTGTAAAGGGGAACTAATTATCCTGGACTCACCTCACAGAGTTTGTCCTGGGCATGCATGAAAGTTAACAGCATGTCCCAATCTCCCATTGAGAAGGCTATCCATGAGAAATACTAGAATGGAAAAAGCCTGCAGCTGCGTGTGCTGCAATGAAATCCACAGAGCCGCTTTGCTTTGTGTTAACAGCACTACAGCAACACAGTGGCGTTTTTTTGTGTAAGGAGAAACACCTTTGAAACTGCTAAGGTTTCTTCTTCTATTTTCTCCCTTAGGAACGATGACGATATTTAATTAATTTTAAAGTTGGCACTGATTAATGTCTCAATTAACAAATCCCCCAAAATACTGTTATATATATATGTATTTCCTAAGTAATACTGGAACATGCCAGGAGGAAGTAAAGTAGTACTGATCTCCTCCACAGTACGCCAGATAAGCGGATTTGAGTTTGCTTAGAAAGTGCTGACAAGTAAGAACTGCTTAACAGAAAACCTATTTGAGTTCACACTCACTAAAATTATTAAGAGAGAAAAAGGGAAGAATATACTTTTAAATTTTTTAACGTCTTAAGACAAACCTGCCTTTTCTCTATTTCACATAATAATGTAACTACAGATAGAGACCAAGAGTAGAGACAATACTATGACCACATTCAAATGCTTTTATAAAAAGAAAGACCTTTTGGATTTTTGGTCCCGCGAACTCCATTTCAAAATGGGAAATAATTCTATTTCTAGCTTTACGAGAAATTATTTTTCTCGGCTGAAACCTGGAACCAATCTTCTATCATCAGACTTGCTAAACAGAAGATCATCCAGCTGACTTGTACGTGGTTTCTGTAGGAAAAAGCCACTGCACTCCGTCTGATTCATATCCAATATGTATTTGTACATTTCAAACATTCAGACATTTTCAGACAAGAACACAGTAGTGCTATCACAAACATCTGACTTCCTCTTAAAATAATTTAGAAATGTCAGTGTTGAGCAATAGACGTGCCCTCGTGTGCAAAGAAGTAAAAACACATACTTGAACCCAAGATTCTCCAGTTCCTGAACTGTTATCTCCAAGAGAGTAAACCTCTAGAGTACATCTCCACATGACACATTTATCTAAAGTGGCTGCACACATATAATGATGGCTTTTGTTTAGTGATCATGGTCATTTTGAGTTTGTTTATACACTGCAGCCGAATGCTTATAAACTAATCCCAGAACATTTTGAAATGCTTCAAAGCTTTTAGCAGGGAAACCTCTTGCATAGGCTTTGTAGACGAAGCTGACCACAGTTCACTGGAACCAGCCAGCTCAGATAAGCAAGATGAAAGCAGACATTTCCTGAAAATATCTTGAAAGCTTTCCATTAGACTGTACCAGGGGTATACACGAAAAACAGCAAGTGCCTATGCTTGTATAGCAACCAATCTTCCCACTGCTTTCTCTGTTCTTTCATGAACTACTGTATTTGTATCTATTTGTGTGCTTCATTTGGTATCTTGCAAAGTTCTTTGGGGGAAAAAGATGCAACTTCTTCTGTGTTCTAGTTTACAGTACATTATGAAGCAGCTATTACTATAATAAAAAAAAAATCTGCTTAACATACTAAACAGTGCAACAGGAAGCCACAGAAATCTACCACTGCCATAATTATTACAAATGACAAAAAAATTAAGAAATTTGATCTATGGATCATTTTAAAGAATCACCCACTCCATGATAGGCATGAATGCAATTATTTGAACGTAACTGTTTGACAGGCTCTGGCCGTCAAAGTGTACTCTAAGAAGGTCGATACAGCATTGCTGAATGTGCTGGTCATAAAGATAGGAGTGCCTCAGGCTAGATTTTCAATAAAGGCTGAGACTGGCTGTTCATATTTTATACGATAATTTGATTGAATAAACCCAGCTGTTCACTAGCAACAGGAAATGCTCCACTATTGCAATCTCCAACATTTTATACTTCCAGAAAGACAGTCACAGTGTCTGGTTTCAGGCACTTTATTTCAAAGAAATGAATTAGAAGCCCAGATTTCTTTAATATTGTCAGTAGACTCAAGGGCACATAAGTACTTTTAAGAGCTTCTCAAGGACCAGCAGACTAACGGGAGCGTAGGTCTAATTTAAGCACCAAAATTAAGTGTTATGACTATCCAACATGTTGCATCCTACCAAGAGTTAATATGCAGAGTCCAGTGAAGAGAGCATAGCATTATCATACAAAGTATTAAGCAGTGATGACACCTGAACTCAATACAGCAGTAATGACAGCAGTTATTCTGCCCAGTAGCATATCACAAAAAGGGTCGGGGCACTCTAAAAGTGCACTGTGAATTTAAGTACGCTGTTTGAGTCCTGAGCACACACTAGCCATATAGGAGAAGGAAGTGGTGAGCCACAGTATCAATGCACAACATGGGGTGCAAGTAAGTCTAACAGTTGCTACTTTAAACAACTCTGCCGCCCCCTTCCAAACAAAACAAAAAAATAGTTGAAGTCTTAGTCGCTTCTTTCAAGGTATACTCTGAAATCCCATGCTCACTATGCCTTCTGCAGTCTCTGTTCTTACACCTCCTCCTGCACCCCAGGGTAACTGTAATATGGTCTTTCATCCTCCCGGAAAGAAGTATTATCCTCTTCCAGGGTGTTGCTTATGCTACTTCATTGTTAAATGGCGATCCTGTGTCTGGGACCAGGTCAAGACCCATGAATACAGATTCTAAAAAAGTTCTCCCCTTTCAGTGACAAAAGCTAGTAAAGAGCCTCTCTGACTCAGGCCCCATACAACTCTGCGATCTAAATGATGTTACATGTGCTGCAACATGCATCATCTCCCAGTACAGCTAAGGGGAAGCCAAAGAAGCCTTAACAGTGTAATTCCTTTTAGGAACAATATTAGTAAGATATGACAGATTCCTTGGCAGACTGCAGGAGGTGAGAAAGTGCCACAATCTGGGGATCTGTCTGCGAGGGGTTGCCCAGGTCCTCAGCAGCCTTTCCCTGCACACTTCTGGCTTCTACTAAATATTCAATCTAATTAGAATTCTCAAATAATTAAATATTCTGTTTTAATCTTTCTGGAAATGGTGCAACACTTGTCATCATCTTAGAGCAATCTTAACACTCATTCTATCTACCCTATCTATATTCTTTCACATCCTCTCCTAAGGGTGAGCTGAGTTGTTCAAAAATCTGAAGACTGTGAGCTTCCAAGAACCTTACAATAAGCTGAAGGCAACAGGAGTTTTATTCACAATTTCACTAGAATAATATTAGAAATAAAATCTACTCAATTTTAGGATCAAATATAATTCATTTGTTTAGGCGTGGACCCTTAGAAAGCAAAAGTAAAAAGAGACTTGGTTCTCTGCTTCTACTGATTGCTACCAAGACTGCCTGTTACTTGTATAACATTCTACAGCAATTGTAAAACAATCATCAGGTATGTAAACATTTAGAGCTCATCACATGCGCAGAGACCAGCAACACATTTTAACTTCTGACGAAAAATCATTTTGGTAAATGTACAGAAACTACTTGAAAAATTCATAAGATCTGTTTCACAAATTACCAATTCAACCATAAGAATATATAGTAAAAATGACAAAAGATTTGTTCTTATAGTTGATAAAAAATTTATGCCAAGGCATTCAAGTAAAGTTACTTTCTGTGTTCTGATTTAATGAATCATTTGAGCGGTACCTGGCTGGGTGACACAGATGTAAGGCTCGCTGAAGCCTACTCTAATGCTTGCTGGTATAGTCTTCCTTGGGACAGTAAAGCCAGAACAATGTGTCAGACTGAAGTAATATCAAGGAAAGTAAGTGCAGTACTGGGGATGCTACGAGGTTGGCCCACAACACTTCTTGACCTGTGAATGTCTGTAAGTACTTCACTGTCCTACAGGCTTCAGTGACCCAGGAAGCCCAAAAGAAGCAGCAGCAGTGTGGTAATAAACAGTCTCTGGAATAAGATTTTTGCAATCTTGTCATTCAAGCTGAAAGACATACAAAGATTGCTTGATGGTTTAACCCTACTGAAAGGCAGGGCCTGACACTGTGTGAAATCACCAGTGATTTCTTAAAAGGTGAACTAATGTTAAATGTTTAATAAGAATCTGTAAGAGAACCGTCTGTTTTACACACTGCAGAGTTTTTATCTTTATACATGAATTTGCAAAATATAAATTAAGGAAGTTACTTCATGCATATGACCACAGCTCTGTGAGGCATGGCGCTGAAAGACACTGTAATAAAATCAGGCTTCCCAGTAGGAAAACCCTTGGCAAGAATTCAATTCTGCAGTACGCAGAACAAAGCTAAGGAGGACTGTAGGCACTGTAATATCATAATCTTAAGCAGTAAAGCTAATCCTCATAAAAATAAAATACTGGGTCCCAGTATTCCTTTCAGAAATTTGGGAGTTGTCAAAAAAGCCTTCCGCTCTCAAAGAAGTTTGCTAGAATATGCAAACAAACATATTCAGACGAACACCCTATCTTTATGGAAATAATTTTACTTTAATTATGACAGTGAAATCTTTTAAGAACTTAGACATAAAAAAAGAAGTGAAAAGCGTAACAATTATGCCAAATCCAAATAATACAATACAGAGGTCATTCTGTCCTACTGCCACAGAGGGGAAGAATGTCTGTCAGCAGAAAATGGAAAAGAGTGAAGTACACTCCTCCTTCACCCCACCAGCCCTCTTTAAAAATCCCTAAAGTTTAACTTTGCTTTTTTTAACATAAAATTTGTTCATTGTTAACATGTTGTTGTGAGTGGGACAGTCCTGTTTTGTCAAGAGAATTTAGTTCATTTGCATGAAAAAATAATTCTGTTGATTGCCCAGTTAATTCAAAGAAATCTTTCCCTCCTTTTATCTGAAAATTAAATCTTGTCTCGATAGGCTAGTTAAGACAGTTGTGTATGAGAATATTTGACATTAAAGGGTACTTACACAGATAACAAAACAATAGCAATTAGAATCCATTCAGGCATTTTGTGAATAATATTTCTGTTTGTTAACCTGAAAAATAATTAAAAAAAAATCAGAACATCTCAGAGTGACAGTAAACAGATTATAACCGTTGAAGTTTGATTTAAGTCTACTATTAAAAGATCTAATACACTGAGTTAAAATGTAGCAATTATAGCTGTAGCTAAGCAATTCACCAACTTTCAGGCTTCTCTCTCATCTTATCCTGTAATGGAGAAATCGCAGAATTCCCAATATGGCTCTTTTTTCTACATGAAAGTGGGATGGGGAAGACTGAACAGAAGCTAATTCTTTGAATTAGCTCGCAAATAGTCCTGGCTGCTGTGAGGGCTCAGCTCTCAATCATACCCGCTGGGAAATTCTCAGGAACTGCACATGCGTTTCTGAAAAGATGGGCCTTCCTACACTTAGTTTCCTCCCTGTTGGCTTCAGATCCAGATTTGCTGTAAAAGCTAATGTTGCGGAAACAGACTGGATTTTATAAGATACTGGAGACAATCCTCTGATGATTCTTGTTTTTAAAATGGAAACCTGGAATTCTAACTTATGCAATGAGAGCCAGTGCAGATATAAGAGCAAGAAAGTGAGGTGTGAATAGAGAACCACATGGGTGCATGACAAAAGTGCTGCTGTGTTTTATACCTGCTGACCCATTTGGCTGAACTTTGTAATAAGACAGTCCTGCTTTAAGTCAAATGTTAATCTGACTTAAAACAATTTATGCGTGAATTGCTATGGTTAAATTTCGACATGACCCGTGGTGTTCAAGACAAGCAATTTCATGGAAAAGTCACAGCTGAAAATGAAGCTGTGGCTACTCGGGCACCCAAAAAGGTTAGCAAAATTAATTTTATTCAGACTGATGGCGTCATCTGACAGAAACAGAGGCGAGTGCCTCCCTATGTTTGCTTCCTTCCTGCTCTCAGCATCCCCTCTATGCAGCCTTGTATAAACTCAAATCCAGAATGAAGCTACACTATCATTTATACAGACTTCTACAGGTGCTGGTGAAGACGGGAGGTTGCTTACAATGAAATACCTGGCCACAAATTCAAGTCCAGAGTTTTCTTCCCCAGGAAGTTTTTTTTTACATTTTTAGTTTCTTTGAGCAAGTATACAGCTACCCCAAAAAAGTGTTAAGAAGTGGAAAAATAAAAGTATTTGTACTTGCCATTGTTAAAATTCAAATTCTGTTAACTAATTCCCCAAAACTGTATTCAAAATGGCCATTAAAAATGCAGCTGAATAAGATGCTTTATAGAATCGTTGCGCATTTCCCTATTTCAGAGAGATATTAAAATTAATAAAATTAATTTTTATTTAAGGAGAGTAATGATTAAAGCAATATTATCCTATTTTTCTCCTCAAACCTCCAAGTCTTCACACCAAAATGAGATTTTGAAGCAACAATTACTCAAACAGTGTCTCAACAGCCTGAGTTTTGTTAAATGATGAAAAGAAAAGCAGTGTTTTGTACTACATGTACAGAAATTGTCGTATCAAACTAGAACCAATAGTTCTGGCAAATACAGATTATTTTGTTATTAAGAGAGTCAGGTTTCTCAGCTACTCTTTGAAATAGCTAGTGGCTTTAGCTGGCAACAAAGCTTGTACCTGGTAAACTGTTACATTTTTCTGGCTATAGAACAAGAGACAAACCAAATGTCTTGACTCAATACTGATGACAGTACAAGACACTACCAATAAATGCCTGATGAAATCATCTTGACAAGCAATTCATATGTAACATTCCAGTTAATCTGCTATGACGAGACGCAATGGAAGAGACAGCTCCAGGCCACCTGGGAAAACTCTTGCAAATAGAGAAAGCAGCTTTATTTCAATGCTCTACAAGCAGTTATTATTGATTAGAGCACAGGAAGGTGTCATTCTTGTACACAAACCGAGAGATGCAGTTATTTGTGTCAATTAACTCTTATTCAATGTTAGTATTGATTGGCAAGGTCTGAACACTAGTCATTGCCATCAATATGCTATTTATGAAGGAGATAGTCAAAAGACACAGATAACCAGCAGGATCGGGCAATATGGATCTGCTGATGTACTACTGTCACCGGACTGGATGAGCAGTCAAGCCAGGCTTCTACAATGAGTAACCTTTCAGTACAACACCTGTCCGTCCTAAGGCACTTGTGCAGCTGAAAAAAAAAACATTTCACACAGACCAGACTAAAGCTAGCAACCTACAGGTGTGAAGCCTTAAATAATAAGGAGCAGTGGAAGGGCAGTCACTTTCAAAACCAAGTTGTGTGTCAACACCAAGGCCTCCGAAGAGCAAAACTTTCAGAAAACAGGAAAGTGCAAGTCCTCTGTAAAAATGGTTCATTAATTCTTTGTCTTGCCTCTAGCCAACAGTTACTTCAGAATAATCCATGAAAGAGAGGTCACTAGATTTCTGTCATAAACACATAATGTGGACATGTTAAAACTCTACAAAACTTTGCATACATGATTTGAGTTTTGCAGTGAACTATTTTATTTTCTTTTAAGAGTTTGGCTAAACCTGTCCAAAGAAAGACAACAATATGCAACTTCTCAAAACAGTCTGTACTTTCTTGGCCTCTGTAGGGCAGGACAGGCAAGCCAAGAAGGTTGGATGATCCCAAATAGCTGTGTGGGTCACTTAGTTGCTGGTTTGTGGGTGTTGTGGTTCTCCCCCGTAAGATGCACTGCAGCTGGTCTTGACTGCTTCCACCATCCAGTAGGCAGCAGGACCCCTGTAGCAGTTTCAAAACTCTATGAAGAAGCTCAGACTCTGCAGATGGATGCAAGTGGCAGAAGCTGACAGGATAAAGCACTAAAGATTAAGATGCATAAAAATTCCATCCCAATGGCCTCCTAATAACTGACTAGTGCCCAGCCTGCAAAGAAAGTGAACTCCAATACAGAAGTTGTAGGAAATACAGAGGAGTCCAATGTTAAAGTAACCAGTAAATAAAAAAAGTAAACCCAAAAATGACAGAAAAAGAGCACACTCAGTTGGTTCTACTTCTTTTCCTTTTGTTGTCTTCCCATTTAATTACAATCAGCTGCAAATTTTTTTAGCAGAACTCCATTAGCAAATGACAGCCCGATTTGTAAACAGTGCCAGCTGTGGCAGCAGATTTAAGCACATCCCTAAGTACCTTGACCAAGAACTTGTACAGGGACCACAACAAACTCAAAGATACAGGAAAGAAACTCAGCAATGCAGGAGCTCACCACCCTTTCCTCAGCAGGATTATATTTCCCAGGATTTCTAGGAACAATTTGATAACAGCAGCACTGTCCGGTGGGGAATGGCAGATGGACACCAGGATTATTATGCTAAATAGTTATCCCCTAACAGGACTCTAGCATCAGGTATTATGAACAAGATACCTGAAAATGTAACTGGTTAATATAAACCAGTCTTTTTAAAGTATAATTTTTTTTATACCTATTTATAAATCATAGTCTGGAGTGTTATTTCCTTTTCCAGAAGTTTGTTTATCCTTACAGTGAGAATATGCTTCTCATCTTGAGTCCAATTTTTAACATGTTACTATGAATTTGACTAATAGCTAGTAGTAATGAGTTATTGGTACAAATGTACATTTGGTGAAAAAAACATTCCTTTGAACAGGTCCATGCTTGCTGTCTTTCAGTTTTACTCAGCATGTCCATGTTCTTACACCAGGAGAAAAAGCAAAAAATGTGCCCCAAATGGATACTATTTTCTTTCTCTCTTTTGTTTTACAATTTATCTTTGTTGCAAAATGAAGTCACCAGCATCTTTGCAAATGAAGTAGCCTTTTTGTTCACACATCCAGATTCCCACGTGTAGTCATATGTAACTTCAGTTCAAGAACCTGACCTGTTAGTTTGGCCGCTTGCCTATTCCGTAAGGCAGCAAGCTGACTTCATGGGATTAGGACATAAAGTTAGGGCTCTAGGGGACCTCAGCTATCTGTAATTTTTCTAAAACTTGCACTAAGATGAACAAAGTTTAACTAACCCAGATCAGCACAGCCAAATCCTAAATCATAAGCTGTTTTTCTTTACACTCCAACTAGACCAACTTAACCATAAGAGACAGCTTCTTTACCCCCTGAAACAGAGCAGCATATTTACATACTGTAGTATGATTTAGTTTGATGACAACCAGTAAAAATGAGCTACTATTGTAACTTTAGGCTCTCTTCAAGAGAAGCCCTTTTACTTGAGAAAAGGTCATTAATGTTTTGGTGCTTTCATATTTTCATACAGAACCTTGTCTATGACAAAATACTGCTGATTTACTTCAAACCTAGTACCTAAAATTCCACTTAACAAGAGTAATAGGCAAAAGCCTATTAGTGAGTGAATACTGCAGATAACATACACTCATTATACCTATTTAAAATCTAAAATATTGTCTTCAAAACAAGATAAGACAAAGCTGTAATAAAGTCTTGAATACATCTTTAGAAAACAATTCTATCATATTCATTGACAGAGTTCACTGTCAATGATAAGCTCCATAAAAGGAACTTAAATACTTGCAACCATAAGATAAGGACAAAATTCTATTTTCAGTATGACATATTACGCTCAAAACCCCCCCTAACTACACATTCAAAACCATAATCATTTAGCTTCAATTTATATATAAATAGCTAATTTTCTCCTGATCTTTTAACAAAGTGCCCTTACATACTCTGGAGAATTGACATCTCAGTTTTCGTAACAAAAGCTTACAGGCACTGAGGGACTTTGTCTGGGAAGAGCTCTAACCATTCTAAAAAGTCTCTTGAGATCCCTCTAGTGCGTTTCTCAGCAGTGGTGACTGAATAAATGCTGCCCAAAGGAGGCTGAACTGCAAGTGTTCCTTTAAAAACCAATGGAGCTGAAAATTGTAGTTGCTTAGTTCACCACACGCTCTTTTACCCTCTCCAGCTAAGCTCTCCTACAGCCATGTGTTTTATCTTATACCCTCTCTGGCAAGTTCTTCAGCCTGAAACATTTCCACGACAAAAAGCAGGACAGAGCACTAGCTTTCTCAGTGCTCCCTCCATAGTCATTAAGCATTTTAACCACATTAACAAAGAAAGTAATGTTTAAATTGCTATACCCTGCAAACATAAATACCATTTAAATTTTATCCCAGGTCCTCCTGCCAAAGCACTTAACCTACAAGCAGAGAGACCGCTCATATTAAGTAAATTTAAACCTGCATACAGAACTGGAGATTCAAACATATGTCTTCATCTTAATATCCATGAGCTAGCTTTTGTCTATCAACAGACGCTTCTGCATCAGAAACACAAGTGGGAGAAAGGGCCCAAAGGTTTTTATTGTTTCCCTATTTCCTGTATTTTTGTATTATTTTACTATCCGTGACAATAAAACTCCATTTCTTTTGAGATAGATGTATTAGAAAAGCAGAGACAAATTCTTGCGTAGTGCCCACAACTGTCTTCAACCAACCCTTGCCCAACATGCTGAATTTCTAGGCAATTCATCTGGAATCTTCACCATAACACAGCCCCAATTACGTTCAATTTACTTTCTAACAAAAAAAACCCCCAGACTTAAAAATAAACTCACAAAGTGTTATCTGAGACAGATCAGGGCAGACTTTTAAAATGTGATAAATTATTGCTACACGAGCCAGGTACTGGGATCAAAGTCTAAATTAATTAGATTTGGTTCCATTCTGTAAATCCACAGATGTGGATGTACAGAAGTTTTTAAAAGTTCATTTTGGCTTCAAGGCTCCTTTGCCATAAACCACTTTAAAAACTTTATATTCAGGCCACATTGTCTTTGAATAGCAAAAATGATTTAAAATAGAAGTTCCACTTTTGAGAACCTCCAGGACTTCTTACATAATCAATCATACAAAAGTAGATTGAAAGAGACCAAATGTAATTTTTCCAGTTCTATCAGTCCATAAGCCAAAGTGACTATTAAGCAGACTGCAGAACAACAAAACTCTTTTAAGACCCAAAGATCTTATTCAAATAGTAAGTATACGTACAGTACATACATGCTGCTCCAATATAACAAAAAATACCTTCCCTGGTTTCAGCGGTGGTGTTAAAATGTTAATCACAAGTTAGAAGACTGCAATTACAGAATCAAGTCCAAATACTAACAATTCTTTTAAATAAAAGAGATCATGCACGGAGTCACCAGAAAATAAAAGGTTATCTTCCATAGTAAGAAATCTTGCATGTAGAGATCTGTGTTTTAGTGGTAGCCTTCCAGACGTCAGGTAAATCACAAGGGATCAGGTAGAGCTGGGTTTCTGTTCACCAAAGCCTACATTCCTTGTGGCAAATGCCACATGAATGAGTTTTGGAAAACTTACATGTAAACTTCATGCAGGTTGTGGATGCAGGGGGTAAGATTCAAGAGTGACAACATATACAGACTTAGCAACTGTTGTTGCTCCTTTTCCTGACAATACTTCAAGATGCAGGACGTGACTTAGGTCCGAGTTACGAGAGTAAACCTAAAAATGTTCAGAGAAGTTACCACCATTCTGTTTTCCCTCCTCTATCCTAGTTTTTCCAAATACTATCTTTAGTGCATCTGACTGAAGCAAAAGCTTCATTTGTGGTCATAAAGTGTCCACTGGATCTACCTCCCCTTGAAATCAGGAACAAGATTAAGTCAAACCGGACTTTCTTCTTGGCTCTAGAAGTTAGTGGTAACAATTATTAATCACATTAAAACCATTTAGCCCAGCTGTAGGGAGCCAGAGCAAAAGGAAGCGACAGATCTCAGAAACTCATGCTTAATAGGAGGTGACGAGGTAGCAGAACCTTTAAAAGACTAACCATCATCCTCCAGGGACCACTGGCCTAGTTTTTAAAAATCTACAAATACTCCTGGTGACCTAGCCACTGTCAGGAGCAGGGAAAGGATTGACTTGTTAGTCCACAGGGAATGTGACGTTACCTACATGAACACACGGCCAGAAAAGGGCAAATCTGCAATGGGGCCCTCTCTGTGCCCAAATCACAAATCATTCAACAGCACGTTTAATTAATCAATCAAGCAGAATGTCTAAATAAATACCAATACTCACCGGAAAGTTTTGACAAGATTTTTTAGCTCTGTGTAAACATCACCTGGAGTAATCTGAAGAGGACCTAAAACTGCAGGTAATCTAGAAGGCAAAAGACCCTGGTCAATATACATTTTTCTCTCTTTCTCATTTCTTAAGTAGGACTTCCATCAAAGCTCATGAAAGTTAAGAAAAAGAGATAGACTTGCGTGCAGCAAATTAGGCCTGTGATTTAGATTTTAGATTCCTCTTGAGTGGTGTTTGGGCAACATCATCACTTGACAACAGCTTGTTTTTAAAAGTAAGAAGCTCTAGTTCAGTGAGCATGTGAAGAGGAAATTAAATACAGTTTTACATGCATACTCTATTAACACCACATTTCAGTTCTAATAATACGTTCTTAACAAAAAATCAAAGTGCTTAAATTAGGAGGATGTCCTGGTTTCAGACATAGTTAATTTTCTTCCTAGTAGCTGGTATAATACTGTGTTTTGGATTTAGGATGAGAAGAATGTTGATAATACATCGATGTTTTAGTTGTTGCTGAGCAGTGCCTACACTAAGTCAAGGACTTTTCAGCTTCTCATACTGCCCTGCCAGTGAGGAGGCTGAGGGTGCACACGAAGCTGGGAGGGGACACAGCTGGGACAGCTGACCGAAGAGATACCCCACGCCATATGGCATCATGCTCAGCATATAAAGCTGGGGGAAGAAGAAGGGGGCATTCAGAATAACAGTGTTCGCCTTCCCAAGTATCTGTTACGTGTGATGGAGCTCTGCTCTCCTAGAGATGGCTGAACACCCACCTGCTGATGGGAAGTGGTGAATGAATTCCTTGGTTTGATTTGCTTGTGTATGCAGCTTTTGCTTTACCTATTAAACTGTCTTTATCTCAACCCACGAGTTTTCTCATTTTTACCCTTCTGATTCTCTCCCCTCATCCTACCACAGGGGAGTGAGCGAGCGGCTGTGTGGGGCTTAGCTGCTGGCTGGGGTTAAACCACAACAGAGAATCAGAATTCAGGCGTCATAAGTGTTTCAAATATTTATATTTACTTGGTTCAAAAATAACAATACAAAACGAAACTCCACATCTAAATGAGGTTTGCATAGAGAATATAACTGCTGACCTCAGACTCACATAGATGCAACAGAAGTAACGTTCCACTGTAAGCCTGATAGTTGGAATCAAGACAATAGTAGGGTAATCAGAAAAATGCAAAAGAAAAAGATAGCCTCCCTACTTGACTGTGCATAAAAATTGATACGGCACACAACAACCCGCACATACTGTTTAACTAGTTGTCAGTAACCCCAAATGCTGGAAATAACATGCATTGTTTTCCACATTCAGGATGAAACTTTTGCCTCTATTTACTTGTTTAATAGCTAATAACCTCTTGCATTTGAATATCCAGTTATTTACATTTATATGCATATACGTGCATGAATATTGCTAGAAGAATCAAAATTTCTATTCTCCTTTGCATCACTGCATGTTTTACAAAAACTGAGCACAGGACTCTTATGATGCTGGGCATATTCATATTCCCACTGACTTCATCTAACACACCAAGAAATCACTGTTTTATCACAATGAAAATTGTCTCTCTTAGTTGAGTGTGACAGGACTATTGCATCACCTCATAAAATTTAAAAAGACAAACTAAAGAAGGGGATAGTCAAGAATAAAACCTTTGAAGAAACTAAGAAAAAACCACTGTCTTCCTTATACTCTATTCATGGAGTACCAAACACTTAAGTTCAACAGAAATTTTGCTAGTAGCTGAAAATGACTGTCAGGCTTGTGGAAAAATTTGAAAGAGCAGAGAAACTGCTTCACCATACAGTAGTAGTCCTTGGACTCTACGTGCCATTGACACTTAGAGAAAGATGAAAGACAGCCACCTTTTTTGCAGCACAATTTGATTCCATGTTTGTGGTCTATCCACACTTGTTGCAGGTCAAGAGAAACAGAATGGAGTTTTGGTTGTGGTTTTTTTAATTAAAAAAAAAGCTTCTGCAAAAATTAAGTTTGGCTAGCTAACACAAACTACAGAAAAGCAAAATACCCCTAACAAAACCACCACAATCGCGGCCTTTGAACACTCATTTATCTGCACTGCCTTGACAACAGGAGTATTTTCAAGGTCCTCTCAACTTTGACAATTTAGTAATTTTAACAGCTACAGCGGAGATGCCTGAATCTCTTTTCTGGGACTCCAAAGCCCTTTTATGTATGTGAAAAAGGTCTGGTGCTTGGAAAGTTTTAAGACTCAACTCTGAGGGCCTTTAATGGCTGCAGCTAGAGGCATACTGATACCAGCCATCCAAACATGAACTAGAAACACTTTAGTAAAACCTCTGCTTAAACTATTACGAGGTTGGAAAACACCACTTCTTTCTGTGTAGATATGTTTACCAGTAATAGTGTGCTTAATGTACAGAACAAATACCTGCACTCCTCCCAATCAAAGTGACTTGAGCAGCTGATACACACAGCTATTTAAATATTGCATATTTTATGTCTATCAGAACCTGCTTTTAAACCCAAGAATCTTAAAGAGTTTATATTATTTCCACATAACTGAGGGAAAGGAGGATGATAAATAAAGGGCTTGCTGTGGAATTTTTCTTTTTTTTTGAAGCACATATTGTCATTTTAAGCTCCATGTATTATATTAACATTTAGATACAAAAATCACAGAAATTTTCAGTGTAATAGCACAACTGCATTAACTCCTGCCAACTACTGAAAAGTGGGAACATGCTGTCAATGCCAGTCTGGAATGCTGTTAACTACAAGCTCCAATGCTTGTAAGAAGGGACAGGTTTCTTCCAGAGAACACCTCAGTGATAAGATTCTGACAACCACCTCAGCAGGCTGTGCAAATTGACATCTGCAACTGCACCACAGGTGACTGTCTCAGAAATAAGTAAGTTTTTCAGGGCAATAACAGGTTTAAGTTATGACTAAGGCCACCTAGAAAAAGCCAGAACATCCCTGCGCAGTGTGTTTGTTTCTTAAAATGATGATGAATGAGCACCAACTTCAGCTTGATATTTACCAAAGTAAAGGATACTTACGCTTTTCTCAGTTTTTCAAGGACGATTCGCTTTCTAATCTGCATTTGTGCATTTGAATCAACAAGTGGGAAGGCGAGATCTTCCTGTTGACCATCCTGTATTAGACAAAAAACTTTAACAGCTATAACCTAGTATTTAATTAAAGTCAATGCATCAGAATAGTCACAGCTTATCAATAAATGTTTAAACATCAGAAAACTCTAACCTCTGAATAGAAAAAAAAACCAAAAACAACTCATAATTTCGTAATGGACAGAAGTTTGCTTAATCTGACCCAACATACAGTGTGCAGCTAACCTACTTTTCCCCTTCGTTATGCTAGATACTCTAATTCAACTAATAGTAAAGTCCTTCAAAACTTAAGTCAGAGTAAACTTTTTCCAAGTAGCAACGTAATAGCTTTGTTTTACAATAAGCAGCATTATGAAAATTATACCCTCTGATGCTAATATCACACTTGAGTTTTAAAATCAAACCAATTTCACATGCCAGTACAAAGCGTACAACCTACCTAGCCTAGTCAGCATACTGTTTTCACATTAGTGACAAACAAGAAGACACGGCTACTGTCATCTGTTTTGTCCGACCTGGAAGGGGTAAAACCTCAGACCACTCTATTACTTGCGGTCTGCAAATCCTCCTGAAGTCCTTTCCCAAACTGTCTAGATTGCAGCAACATATCCAAACAAATCAGCAATTTTCAACTCAGAGAATTTTAACAATAAGTAATGCCAGAGATCTAGTCTTACTCAAGAGAAAAAAGAAATCCAATCCCATGTATACCCTGTCATGAATAAAAGGAAAAAAATCATTAAATAAAAATTCTATTTAATGAGTCAAAGGGGAAGGAAAAAAAAAGCAAACAGGTTCCTGCTTCACCTAAAGTCTACTCTGTTTTACCTCAGATTGTTTCATCTAAGTAAAGCTTCCTTACCTTCATGCTTCACAAACTGAAAGACAGCTATCAGAATCGAACATGTCCCAAACATATAAACTCACTCTTAAGAACCTAAAATATGATTCCTCAACCTTATGGGATTGTTGTGAATCTATCCAACCTTCCTTTTACTATTTTACATTAATAGCTTGATGTTACTTTGGCCATACCCACTTACGATGACAGAAACAAGGAGCTTGTAACAATGCTTTGAAGGCAGGCTTTACACAGCCTTGACACTATTCCGCTGGATACCTACTTCATCTTTGCTTGGATGTTCGTCCGCTTGCGTGTGTGTCACTGCCTCTTCAGCCAAGATGCACTTCCCTTTATAGAACTCTTTTACTCGAAGTTCTAGGAACTCTGTTTCTTCTTTCAACTTTTTGTAACTAGGCACAGGCTTAACTACTCCACCTGGGCCTGGGAAAGGTAAAGAATAATTCAAACTGTTTTCAGACTCCTCTACAGCAACAGTGTTAAGATCATCAGCTGTATCTAAGTCATCCTCATCAAGTTCTTCATTCTCCTGGTTAGCGCACGGTATGCTTTCTGATGAGTATAAAGAAGTGTAGTTTGGGCCATAGAGAAATTTTAAAGTTTCCTCAGTTCTCCATTCCATAAGTGTTTGCCTAAGCACTTCTAATAAACTGCCTTTGGAATTGACTGGATCCCTCAGTTCAGTTTTTTTATGTTCTTTTGAGTTAGCTAATGTTCTTTTAAGATGTTCTGCCCCTCTTTTGCTCACACCTAGAAAAACTATCTGTGAACCACTGCAGGTGTTTTCGCAGTTTTCTGAAGCACGTGATTTTCCTAGAGCAGTATTTTTTGAAGGTGGTGCAGTTATTTTATTATAAACAGAGCAAGCACACATTTCTTCCTCAGCATCTAATTTACAATTAGATAGTTGTTCAGTAGCTTCTAACATATCCAAGTCTTCAGTTTTAGGGCTGGAATAGACTTTCTGAGCGTGCTTCTTTTTGAGGTTGCTGTTTCTGTGCAACTGCTGTGGAAAACTGGCTGAACTTGACTGACTTCCTGGTAGGACAGAAGAAACAAATTCTTGTTCAGTATCACTACTGCTGTCACTGGCTGTCTCATGAGAACCAGATTCACGTAGATTTGAAGATATTCTAGGATTTTCAATGTCAGAAGCTTTAATTACTTCATCACATAGTTTCACTTCTTCTCCAGACTGTCCACTGTAACAGAAAACACAAGCTATCAATGAAATAAGAAATGGGTTTTACCTGTAATAGTTTTCCATTCTTGTACAAAAAGATAAATAAAGCATTTATAAGTGTACTTTTTTGCTTTAAGAATCATAGCTGCTCTTCTAAAAGTCTTCTCAAACTCAAAGAGTTGTCATCTTCTGCAATCAAGATGACAAGTATAGACACTATTTAAAGAAGTGAATTCTCAGTTGCTTATCGGCAGTTAGAAAAGAATAGTAAACAAGACATTAAAGACAACAGAATGATGTCAGACTTAGCATGATGAATAATGCAATTTTAAAATGAAGATAGGCATCTTAACAAATATATGAATGTAATAACCCTAAATTCGGGGGGGCGGGGGGACGCGACACACAGCAGAGTTGTTTTTAGCATGTCTAAGTTTGCCACCTAATGGCCACGTCCTGCAAAAGAAAACAAAAAGTCGCAATACACAGCAAGGTAGAGAGATGACAGAATAGTGTGATTTCATTTTAGTTAATATAGGTGGTTAAGTACAGAAGCTTTCATCACGTATAATTGGTACCATTTTCTTTATAAAGAATAGATGGTATAAAATATGCAAAGTACAAACAGTGTATTTGTTTCAGATTTCACCAGGCTCAATTAAGACATACAGGTCAAGAGCAGCTGTACACTAAATAATACAGATCAAATATGCTGTTTCAGAATCACAAAGGAAAAAGCTAAACAAGACAAATAATCCTTTGTGTAGGTTCTAATAAGGTCTTGTCTATAACACAGGAACTCAAAGATCCCCCTTTCACCTGATCTGATGCTAGTATTTCTAACTATGAGTGTATATAACAAAAAAAAAATATTGTTCAGTATACCTCTGTCCCTCCTTCAGCAGCTCTATGTCTGGAGGTCTGCAAAAAGAAGATACAGAATGAAGATTTTCCTGCTAAATCAATGCTCTTGATAAATACATACATAATTAATATATTAATATATAAAATACATAGTTAAGGTTGGAAGGGATGACTGAGGATCTTCTAGTCCAACACTGTCTGTTCAAAGCAGGGTTAGTGAGATGAGGTGTAGACATACGTGTTCACAGGACTCATGTGCCTGCAGCACAATGCTGTTACGTTGAACAACATTTAACAGAATCAGCGAGTCACACAAATGTTAGTCAGAAAGGACCTCTGGAGGTCTCTAGTCTGACCTCCTGCTTGTAATGCCATTGTCACCAGCACTAGATTAGGTCAGACACAAATTCATGAAGTTTAAATCTTGAAACCTGCAAAGATGGAGATTCCAAAACTTTGCTGACCATCCTGTTTCATTCCACCATAATCTTTTTCCCAATGTCCAACCCGAACCATCCATGTGATAATTGGTGGCCATCACCCCCTGTTTTCTGCCATCAACCAAGAATAGTTTGGCTCTGTAATATTTGTAACTTTTTTCCAAGTAGTTGCAGACTGCTTTCAGATCACCTTTTGGTCTCCTCTTCAACAAAGTAAGTATGTCAAGATCCTCACAGGTCACAAAGTTCCCATATTAAAAGCAGTCTGCTTTCAAGTACAAGCATTCACAGTCTAACCTGAGCAATGCCAAGTGGTGCGCTAAAACTAGAAAACCTCTTTTAACAGGGTAAGATGAATCCATCCTGTACATTATACGGTTTGTAAAAATCCCATCCTAGTAAGTACATTTTAAAGTTAACAGTCTAGTGACTAGTCTGCTCTTTAAACATGGTCATGTCTACTGGGTAGTCACGAGTAGTACTGAGTCATGTCAATTATTGTGATCAATATGGCAACAACACATTTAAAACAAACACCATGCTAAGCTAACATGCTAACAGCAGTTACCTCTGCTTCAGCCTAATTATTTTGATGCATTGCAGCTAATTAATTAGCACTGCAGCTTCGACAGAGAAAATAAGATTCTCAGGAGTAATGAATATATGAGGTTACTTATACTTACTTTTCTTCCTCTCGCATCCATACTGGACTTTTGGAAATTTGAGCTTCAAAATATTTAGATGCTCTATAGCAAAAGTTGCTGCAAAAGCACTGGAAATGGAGAGAGAAAGCAAGAAAATATGACCAAATTAATACTCATACAAAGGTACAAAAGTCATCGTTTTCTATGCCTGTAAAATTTAATTACCAATTCACGTTTCTTTTTAAGCTTATGACTAGGTTTTTAATTCACCTGAGAAACCAAACCTATCAAATAGGTCTATCTCATTCCCCACAAACCACTTGAAGCTGCTTCTTTTTTTCCCCACTCTTCTGCTTTTCGCACTTTTGTTACTTTCCGAGAAGCAAATCAGTGTTGGATTCCACACAACAATAATTTTAAAAAATCCCAAAATTGTTCAAAGAGCAATTTCCAACCCAACAAGATGGTCATAAAGACATGCAATAAAATTCAGGTGTTTATTTAATAAAGAAGATTTTGGTTGGCAATAGAACTTGGATATTTTGCAATACTCAGAACATCTAAAATTTTGCAGTATCTTTGAAAAATTAACTTGTATGCTTGCATCAGAGAACAAGACAAAACATCCCACTTCTCAGAGTCTTGCTTAGTAGCTTGAGAAAGTAATTCCCAGAATTTTGCGTATTCCAAAGTTGTAACCAGAGGAAAGGAATGTATATTAGCGACATTGAAGAAATTTATCCTATAATTTGGCATATAAGCACCTGTAGGTGACTGCATATCCTGTGAGCAGGCAAAGACGACTTTTACTCAACCACACGCATGAATATACTTAAAGAAAGGAACAGACTTTGTGAAGAGGTAGGTTTTATGTTGAAAGTCCTCAAAAAAGAACCCTAAAGGTAGTCACACTAAGGAACACATAAGATGTAACTTGTATTACACTACTGCAAACTTCAGTGAATGAAAAGGATGAGCACTTTGACCCTACTAAAGCTCATTGACTATACTGGAGCAAAACAGAGAACACTTCTTCACAAACATCTTTAACAGATCAGCTGTACCACATTCAAATTGCTAGCCAAGAAAAACTTCCCATGTTATGTTTAAATTTAGAAAAGAAAACAAGTGGGTTTTTTGTCTTTCCAAAGAGAGCATCTAGAAAATGAAATGCACAAAAAACTTTGTATTCTAACATAAGTTGATAAAACTTATTTTCATAAGAACCAAACATATTGGCTCTGAATCAAGCCATTATATGAACACTGCTACAAAATGCATTTCTGATGACACAATATTAAACACATTTTAGAAATAGACTTGTTACCATACCTTTCTTTCAGTGATATCATAAACTCTGTTAGTTTTTGTGGAAATTCTGTACTTCTGTTTTGGCACCTGAAACAATATGGTTTCATTGACAAGATTGTTACTTCCATCATGACTTTACAGACAACTTTGTTCTTAATTCACATATTTTAATATGTGTAATATGTTCCACAACCACTCTTCTGCTCAATTCTTTTGATATTATACCTTCTCAGATGCAAGAACACCAATTTATCTTTAATCATTTACAGCTCACTATCAGAAGACAACTTTAGATCTACAAGAAAGCCAATGCTGAACATAAAACAACGGAGCTGCCACGGTAGAAAATTTACTCATGTAACTGTTGGGCAATTAGAGACCTGTCCTTCTTTAATCTATATCTATTTACATGCATGAGAGACCCTCACCACTACTCTATATCTATGAGAGACCCTCACCACAATCTATATCTATTTACATGCATCAGAGACCCTCACCACTACTCAGACAAATCGAGAGAGGAGCTTACATAAAGCATAATACAGTTTCCAAGTAAATGTCTGTGGGGACATAGGAAGTCCAAAACAGTAAAATTTTTTGTACTTGACTATCACAGAATGGTAGGGGTTGGAAGGGCCCTCTGAAGATCATCCAGCCCACCCCCCCTGCTAAAGCAGGTGCCTCCAGAGCAGGTTGCACAGGAACGCGTCCAGACGGGTTTTGTATATCTCCAGAGAAGGAGACTCCACAACCTCCGCAGGCAGCCTGTTCCAGTGCTCTGTCACCCTCACAGTAAAGAAGTTCCTCCTCATGTTCAGGTGGAATTTCCTGTGCTCCAATTTGTGCCACCTTGTCCTGTCGCTGGGCACACTGAAAAGATTCTGGCCCCATCCTCTTGACATCCGCCCTTTAGATATTGATCAGCACTGATCAGATCCCCTCTGAGTCTTCTCTTCTCCAGGCTAAACAGACCCAGGTCTCTCAGCCTTTCCTCAGAAGTTTTTTCCAGATAATCATGCATACTACAACTGGTATTACACCACAGGTTATGTACCTGAACTCTGAGTTCTGCTTAAGCTGTGACATACCACACTTACATAAATGTGACTTATTTTAACACAGGTAATGCACATTTTTAGAGTAGATGTACATGCATTCACAGTGATATCCCTGCATCGTATTATTTTTCCAATTCAATCCTTGTCACAGAGATACGTGGTTACACTGAAGAAGGAACAAATTAGAAAGTTTCTGCATGCACGAAGGAAGCCATGAAGCCATACCTCATTCATCTTTATTACTGTCAAAGTAGATGCTAACTGATTCTGTCATACAGTAATGGTTGTCGACTGATCAAATTTTACCTTTTACTTGAGAAGGATTATACTGAAACGGAATTATATGATGCCTGGCCCATTACTTGATAGTACTTTAATCTATGTTTAATGTTGTAAGTTTAAAATTAAAGAGAAAATGCAAGACAATAAAAATCATGAAGACATTCTTATGATAACAGCATTAATAAAAAACGACTTACATTTTCCAGCTTATTTTGACATAGAGGATAACCACATAGTTTGATGATAGACCGTTCATCAACAACATCTTTATAGTGTGATGGAGTAATAAATTTTCCCTAAAATGACAAGAAAATAGTTCAACAACAGATACTGGAAAATCTGTTATTTGTCATACTAAAAAAAAAAAAATCTCTGAAACAAATAATTATTTTTAATTTTATAACATTTATTTAGTAAGTTTAATAAAAATCATTTAGAACCTACAGAGTAAACACAGTAAAAGGGTAACCAGGGAAAGAAGAAAGCCATAGGCATTTCTTTTTACATACAGAAAAGCCTCATAATTTTTCCTCTACTTGCACCTATTTTCATAATTTTCCTCTATTTACATGTTTTGTACACCTGTTTATCAGCCTATTTACAAGCTCAACAGGAGTAACCATCATACCATTCCAGCAAAACACAGATAAACTGTGGGGCGTTATAGAGACTTGGTCTAAATTCACAGCTGATGTGATGTGGACATAAATTTTTATACTTTACCAATCAGTCCAGAACCACACAGGCATAAACAAAGGCTGTGGTAATAAAATGAGGATTCATAAATGTATACAGTCCTGTAAAACTAGGCCATGTTTTCACTGCAGAACCCCTGAAAATAAGGCAATCATCATTAGAGCTGAAGAGAGAGAATAAATGATTTGTCTACTTTAAACAGCACGAAATTGTTCCAAGAACTTTAAGAGAAAGTTGAACACTAAGATACAAAATAGTATAAAAATTTACAACACCTACAGAAATCAGGAGGAACTCTTCAGTAATGTTCTCTTCCAGGAGGTGTTCAACAATATACAATGCTTTTTTCTCAAATTCAATCTTCTTTCTCGTAGCAGCCTCCAGAGCTGCTTTCCTGTAACAGAACAGACTCTGAATGACACGGAGGGCAGATTTCCATAAACAATTCTCCAATCGTACCTTTATATTTTTTCCAAAATACAGCAACTAATATTTTTCTGCATCACACCATGTTGGCCAAAAAAAGCAACAAGTAACTGGACCAATAGTTCTGTAATAACCACAAAGGAGTCTTCAACTTTGGTTTGCTTTACTTCCACTCTGGTCAGAAAAGGTATTGACTCTTACGGGATTGTGATACTTCCATCCAGGTTACCCAACCCTTGTTGCAAGAGGGAAGCACAGAACTGGCTGGACAAAGAGCCTGGGACAAACAATTCATGGAGAATCACCAGGAGAACAGTAGCTGGATGAGACACAAAGAGCAGGAAAGAAAAAGGACTGGGACAAGACTGACTATGAGGGTACAACGTAAAGGAAGAAATAAACCAAAGAAATCCCACTACAGTAGATTTCCTGAGTGCTCCCGAGTCTTGCCACTCTTCTAGTGTCAGCAAATACCCAGAGAGCAACTACCCAGGTGTCTCCAACCTCCATCTGGCAGCACTTCCCACAGAGGTCATCAATGTACAGTCATGCTGCTGTCTTAATCGATAGAGGTCTACGAGATCACATTTATAAACTCTTAGCGTATTATACAATGCACATACGTGCACGCTGTTAGAAGTTACATATCATCACTTCAAACAAGCCTGCGTGATGCTGACGCTGGCGATGTCCTGAAGTTAGTCATGGTACTCTGAGAAAGTAAAAAACCACGCGAGGCAGAGAATGAGATTTCAAAGTGAGGCAAAACAAGATGCATGCCACATATTGTTAGTTAGAAATTGTACCTTTGAGCAGCGTCTTCATTCTTCAGAGCAGCTGAATGCTTATTTCCTAGAAATCAAATATACAAATACAGAAACATAGATATTAGTGTACTTTCTCCATTTAACAGTGGAAAACACTGGAACTAGAAAAATATTAAAACCTCTACACTGTGTGATCACAAGAATTGCTTAGAAACTTGCTTTTGGTGGCTGAAAGTGACTTCAAGAAGCTAGTAACCACTCAGCAACTAGTTAGACTCACTTTTTATAAGTATGAGGCCAGACAGGCCCAACTCTCTTCATGCTGTCATTCATCACGTACTGTACAGTCAGAAAGCTACAGGAAAAATAATTCTGACAATAATTTTGTTCCAGCCACGCTCAGTCTGGTTCTCCACTGGCTCTCCGGGCCGGCTTTACCCGCGCACCCCGCCGTCGGCAAACGCTGTCGTTTTCAACTGCTCCACTACCGGAGCCTGCTCCGGGCAGGTCTCGGCAGCCCGGCCGCGACGCCGGCGCCCTCACGTCTGAGGCGCTTTTGCTGCCCCAGGGCTCTGCCCGTCCGGACCCGGCTACCGACATGGAGGACTCGGGCAGCTGCTCCCTTAAGACATGGGCAACCGGGAGCGTAGATACCGGACTGTTATGCTCAAACCCCGAGGACGCAGCGTTCCGACCAGCTGCACGATCGCTGTGACGCGCGGCGCGCCTGACGCTCAGAGCGGGGCGGGCTGCCGGGGCCAGGCGCGCAGCCCCCGCGCTGCCTGAGGGAACAGCGGGGCCCTCGGCCCCGCCTCGTTCGGCCGCCAGCCCGGGGGCGCCGGCCTCAGCCACCGCCGCCAGCCGCCGCTCGCCGGCTCCGACTACACAGCCAACCCGGCCCGGCCCGGCCGA
>VZSC01017077.1:58657-69515 GCA_013398225.1 Steatornis caripensis
GTCCCCACACCGCCGACAGCGGCAACGCCGCCGCTCCCCTCGGTACAGCGAGTTGGGCAAATCCGCTGCGCCGGCCGGAGGGTACAGGGAGAAACCAAAGCGCCGGTCGCGGGGAGCGAAGCCTGGTGCCTACCTGCGCGCCGCCGGCTCGGCCTCCCCTTCGCGCCGCCCTGTGTCTTCCCGGCCGCCATCATTGCGGCGGTCCGCTCCGCTCCCGCCCCCTGACCTCTCACTGCGGTAGGCGGGGCCGCCGTCGCGGCGTGGCCCAGGCTGGGAGAGGGGGGCGGCGGCGGCCCAGTGCTGGGGAGCGGCGGGCACCGAGGGGTCTGGCTGAGCGGGGCTGCGGGGCGGCACCGCGCCAGCGGCTGAGGTGAGGCGAGGCGGGGGTGGGGGGACGGGCGACGGGCGGGCGGCCTTGGGATTTCTTAGTTCAGCCGTGTGTTGTAGGCTAACGTCAGCTGCCGCTTGGTACTGGCCTGCGTCTTGTACCTCGCCTGGGGAAGGGGTTGAGGTGTACGTTTGTTAGAGGGGAGGGAGTCTGGTGAGTATTAGCCGTAGAAAGTTTCACACGATCCAGATGCTGTTCACTTGCCGCGAGAACCTCTGAAAAGATTTAATTAGAAACTGGATTAAGTATTAAGGCCCAAGACCATCTGCGAGCTCAGCTGGTAAATCCCTGGAACAACACGGTGGGTGCGCTCAGGGCACGGTTCAAGGCTGTAAGTACATTGTAAAGTTTCTGAGGACTGGGAATGCAAGAATATTAGCGTTCAGAAGAATATTTAAATTGTTTTGGGAGGATTAGTAACATTCTGTAAAATCAAGAGCTCAAGTAGTACAGCGTGAGGTAATAAATTTTATGACAATGACCAAATTAAAATGACAGGCCAGGTACATTGCTAGGCTGCAGTGACATAAAAATGTTAAAATAGGCTGTTGAGAACTAAAAGTGAGCTGTTTATTCTTTGACTAATAAAATTCACGTACAGATGCTTTTTAAGCTTTTGTGAGTTGCATGTTTTTTGTAAACATCCAGGTAGCTTAGTTCTCTAGAATTTGCATCATACAGCAGAGGTCAAATGAGGAAAGATTGAGGATGTTGCATTGCAGTGTCTCTACAAATATGGAACTTGGGTGTTTTGATGAATAGTTTGCTAATTACCCAGATGTAGAGGTAATTGACATTCATATAGTGATCATATAACCAGGTTTACGCATGTGGAATTACTTAAAATGATAAAGATTATGACTGCTGGTATATCACGTGGATAATCAACTTGGTTTTATTTGTAATTCATGGTCCTGACTATTTAAAACTTTGTATGTACTTAATATTACTCAAACGTTTAACTTAACAGTTTTTAGCAAGAAAATTTTAAGTTACTGTATCTAGGGGTAAAAGGCCACTGAACTAGCCCAACCTAGACACTAGAAAGAAATAAATGATGCTGCATATGTAATCTTGATTTGACTGTTGATATAAACAGGCACAGTGGTTGGATCAACTGTGCACATCCCAGACATCAAGTTAGAGTGTTTCATTCATAGCTGAGCAGGAGCTCCTCTGGTGAGAGTAGATGCAGGAAACATAGTGTGTCATGGGCATCCGCACTTGGTACGCAGTGAGCCCGGACTTGCTCTGTATTAGCTGCAGTTTTCAATGTGTGTGCCCAAGCAGTAGATGAGGCCTCGTAACTTCTTAAGATGACCCTGATACTGCTTGAAAAATTGCTTCCCTGTGCATAGAATGCAGGTTTCCTGTACGTAATACTGTCTCCTGCGAATATGGGGAGTAGAATAATATAGTGTACACTTCTTAAAAATGGATTTTTCCCCTTTTTTTAATCATGTGGTCTTCATAATATCTGTCTCTTTAGGTTGTTCTCATTCCTCTTGGCATTTTTTTGGGATAATGTGATTATTTTTCAGTCTCTGTTTTTACTTCATGTGTTTTAATACTGCACTCTTCAGTTTATAATAGTCTTCAATGCCAGAAGAACAAAGTCAAACTATAATGGCAGTGGATGAACTTCAAGCTATAGTACAAAGATGCGTAAGTAGTTTTCTTTCCATAAAAGTAACAAGTGTAAGGAGTGTGCGTTTCTCTTCGTATGTTATAATTAAAACCAAAATGACCCCAAAACACAGGACAGTTGTTAGCAGAACTCCTAATTGGGCAGCCAAGTTCAGCTTCCATGTTTCATTGACTTTTCTGTGGTGCTTATCCCAAGATGCCTGATAACTTCTGCTTTTTGGACAAAGAAGTGTTCTTGTACTCAACAGTACCTGTCTGACGGAAGAAACCCTAGCAGGTTGTTGTAGAAAATACATCTTCCAAACAATGTGCTGTAGTCTGGAGTTGGAAAGTGCTATTGAAATACTGCTTTGTCTTCTGTAGTAGCTCTTGGTAGCTTTTTTAAAATGTGAAAGTTGTCATATAAGGAAAGATAAGTTACAATGATACTACATTTAAGTTTGAAATGAAAGCTTTAATTTTCTTATTTTTCATTTGCCTTTTGTAAGTTAACATGCGTATTTTCTTCCTAGCAAATTCTGGAAGAAGCTGATTTCAAAGGAGAAGATTTTAATCTGTTTCAGGTAGCAGGCCAGAAATGTTTAGAAGATGGATATGCAGCTCAGTTATTAGAAGTAATTCAAAATGAGAAAAATAAGGTGAGTTTAAGTTTGCGCTATACATTAGTTGTGCACTAACACACCGTTAAGTAGATAAAACTGCTTATTTAAAAGGGAAAGCTACTTTCACTGTGGAGCAAGGCTGTACGTACGAATAGTTAATAAGTTGCGTTGTGTTAAGTGCACGTTCTTGTGTAACTTTAGGTAGGTCATAGAAATCAAGTCATGATAATCTTAACAAAACCATTAATAACTTTTTCAGTGAGTTAAGCAAAGAGAAAAGAAAGGACAAAAGCATAATTAAGAGGAAGTAACAGTGTTCGCCTTTTGCAGGACAGGATTTCAGATGGTCTGCTGGGTCTGGCTGGCACGGAGTTGATTTTCTTCGTGGCAGTCTGTATAGTGCTGTGTTTTAGATTTGTAACGAAAACAGCGTTGGTAACAGACCAGTGTTTCAGCTATTGCTGATCAGTGCTTGTACAGTGTCAAGGCCTTCTCCATTTCTCATGCTGCCCCCTCAGTAAGCAGGGAAGTTGGAAGGGGACACAGCTGGGGCAGCTGACCCGAACTGATCAAAGAAATATTCCATACCATAAAACATCATGCTCAGCAATAAAAATACATGGGGATGAGGACCCATTCCAGCGTAGCTGTTGCTTGGAGACTGGCTGGGCATTGGTATGCTGATGGGAGTTGGTTTGTGTCATTACCCTTTCCCCTTTTGTCCTTCACTTATTAAATTGTCCATATCTTGACCCATGAGTTATTCCCTGTTTTGCTCTTCTGATTCTCTCCCCCATCCCACTGGGGAAGGAGAGCAAGCAACCAGCTGGTGGGTGCTTGGTTGCTGTCTGGGATCAACCCACTGCAGACAGATAAAATAATATTGGCCAAAACTGTGAGAGCCAAATCAACTGATGCTAATCTAAGGTATTCCCTCAGGTTAAACATAATTTGTCTAAGTGTTCTGTCTTTCAGCAAAACTCCTCTACTCAGTCTTGTTTTAAATGTATTGTCATATAAATTCTTAGAAATATATACTGACATGTAAGAATTAACACACTGAAGAAAGCTATACAAAATATGCAGCTGTGTTTATTGGTATGGGGAGAGAATACAATCTATGTCAAGTACAGAACTTTATGGTAATAATATGTTAAATTTTTAGTGATGTTCGTATGGTGTTGGTTACAACCAGGACATCGATCTGTTGTCTTTTTTGGCCTTCATATGTACAATCTTTCTGGGTTTAGATGTGCAGTTTTGGTTTATTCTCTGAAAATCTGGGTTTTAGGTTATCATCAAGAATATGGGTTGGAATCTCATCTCTCCTCTTGTTAGATGTATTTTCATGTATAAACGGGAAGATGATAAGCGAGCACACTGCCTGAAGATACTAGATCAGTTGGCACAGGTATGTTTTTGAAATATATGGTTATAATACAACAGTTCTAGGGAAGGGAGAGGTCCTAATTTTCCCTCTGATTTCCAAAGAAAACAAGGCGTGAATACTTCTGGGTTCTTCTGTCCGTTTCCCATAACTTTTAAACTCAGGCCAGTTTTGTCTGAAGTTGATGCAGGCTTAGTGTTCTTAGAGATAATTTACCTCTTACAAATCTTGTGAAATGAGTAACTGGGCAAAACAAAGACACATAGCATTACCCAGAAGAAGAAGGCAGATCAAACTCATAAAGTTTTTGATAGCCAGCTGCTGCAGTCAGAGCAGGTGCAGCAATACTACCTCTTGTCTACTGCACATAGAGCATGATAATGAATACCTGATGATTCTGATGGAGTAGTAGGGGAAAAAAGTTTTAATCTCTAGAAAACTAGTTCCCTTTCATTCATGTACTTAAAAAACAACTTGTAAACTCTGTAGCTTGAGTTACATTCACACTGAAATTTTTATTTTCTCTGTGTTCCTAAGGATTGCTTTGCTAATGTACAGGGAGGTTTTAATAGACCATAGAAATCAACTTTAGTGTTGTTATTGATTATTATATGTTTTCAGCTTATATAAAAGTGTACATACATATACACTTTACAGAAGATGTTAGTTGTAGGGAAGTACTTAATGTTTCATATTTGTTTTCTTAAAGATTATCTTGGATGTTCACATCTGCTTTCTTGACATTCAGGAACTTATGTACTGAATTTTGCTTGTGATAAATTTTTTAGCTTATGACCATGCTGATTTAAAAATATGCATTGTTCCTCTCCTGCAGCTATGCAATCCGAAGGAACTTTTTCTGGGTTTACTTGAGCAGATTGAGCAGACGTCTGGAGAGCAAGTGTGCCAAACTGTCATGTTATTGCTTCAGCCTTTGCAGACGGGTAATGTGATTTCTGAATTAAATTGTTTTCTCATTTATTTATCAAATTACTTTAGCCTTTGCTGGAATAGTTTCAGAATATGTCTGTTCTGACAGGCTTTGCAGTCTATTATATTCTGCTAAATAACACAAGATACAATTTTCATGCTTATATTGGCCTGTTAGAAAAAGATTTTAGATGAGATTAGTAGCATCAGTTGAAAAAGCAATATTCAGCTATTTTTCATCATTTACAAGAATGTGGTCCTGTCACAGTTATATTTAGAGGTGTAAACCATTCATACTGTTGTTACAGGAATAAAAAATTACATGGATTTGTGAAATTCTTCATTCTTTAACTTTTAGAACATACAGTTCCATATTTTCGTAGTATAAAACTCTTGTGTCAGATTGAAGCCTGTTGAAATATTTGATTGGTGGGGGAAGGCATTCTTCTGGCTTATGTATAAAAACTAAAAATGGTGGGTTTAGGCACACGCTAAGTAGGTAACAAGTAGTAGTTTCTGTTTTGATGTGTGAGAAGAAATCAAGTGTCTTGTATCAAGTTTAAGTCTGATTGTAGCAGTCTCTGAGATGTGTTATTGAATTATGTTAGAATTTAATAAGAGAAGTATTTGATAATTAGAAGTATGTGGTTTTTTGGATAGCCAATCTGCAGTCAGCCTGCACTGACTGCAGTTTAAGTGGAGAGCTGCTTGTGCTACTTCCTCTGTCTGGGAGCCCCTCTGATGCTTCTGCTGTGGACTATAGAACAGTTCTGAGCTGCTTCAGGTAGAGTCGGATCTCAGCAGAAAGATTGGGCCATGGCTTCTGGTTTTGCCAAGAACAGGAGTCTTTCAAGCAATAAAGCAAGAATAAATCAGTTTTCCAGATCAGATAAATGAATATTTCACTTAAACTAGTTCCAGAGAGACATATTTTTTCAATCCTCATCATGGTGCTACAGAGGAAGAAAGACTGTGTTGAAATGCATGACTGCTTTAATATTTGTCATTCTCAAATATATGGTCACCTTAACTACAGCACATTAAACTAGCTGATGATGTTTAGTCTCGCTGGATTTGCCTGTGTGATTTCAGGTATCAATCACTCTCCTTCCCTGAAATAAAGGCTTTCTTATATAGCTGCATTGTTTTTCTTCAGGTTTTCCTCTACTAAGTAATTCATAATGTCTCAAAATGTTCTCTCTCTCTCTCTCCCCCCTCCCTCCACTTTACCCCAGTGCTTTTGAAACTTCAGAACAAGAAGGCCTACTCAGTGGGTTTATCTTTGGCCATGATTATGAATCAACTTACTCCCTTACCTGTACCTTATACAAAACAACAAATACAAGAAGATAAACTTGGTCTCTGTCAATGTTGTAATGCAGTGGTGGACTTTGCTAAACCTTTTGTGAATGAAGTTGTTAAAAACATGGAAGAGTCGTCAGAATACAATGACATGGAGCTGAAAGAAGAATTACTAAAATTGTGAGCCTTTTAGTGTAATATATTCCTGTAACTTAACAAAATTAACAGTAGGCATTTATTACATAGGTAGTAAATAAACTCACTAGTGTTTTATAATGCTGCCAACTGATATTAACTGATGTGGTATTTAAAAAAAGAAAAACTGTAAATATGCCTTATGTATTTATGAAGTGAGAGAAGAAAGGTAAAAAAAATTTTTTTTTTTTTTTTACTACAGGGAAATGGTAAAGAAATACTAGTCTCTGGCCTGTGAAGCTGTTTTGGTATTCTTCTGCTTCTCCTCAAATTTATAACAGTGAGGGTAATATTCTGGAGGTTAAGTCTATGGAATGCTTCTACAGGAGATGTTCTTTTTTTTAATTCTCCTTGGAATATCAGCAGCTGATAGGAATATAGACTTTATTCTTGGTCATCAATGACACTATTATAGTCTGTATTCGTGACCTCATTGGTGATGTCGTTTCACCCATTTTTATTTCAGCTGTATGAAAAGCCTGAAATACCCATTATTGACAGCTCAGCTTGAGCAACTTGAAGGCATTGAAGAACATCCCTTCCGGCATTTTGCAACTGAAATTATAGTAAGTGCAGTCAAAATTAATTACAGTGTTTGCAAAACCAGTGGTCTAGTTCAGAATTACCTATAATTCATTTTAGAGCTCATTTTGCTTCCTTTATTGGTTAGTGGGATGACTTACCGGGCCTTGTAAGATACTGCAGGTAGATAAGTCTAGAACAATTCCAGGTCCCATCTCTGGAAATTACAAACCTTGCAGACACAGTTTTGCTCCTTATAAACTAATTTGGACTGTTCTCTGAATCAGCAGCTGCTACTTTGCTGTAACTGCTTCTTTTTCTTTGTGATGCATGGATTTATTAGAATATCTAAAAGATTGTCTTTGCTGCAGTATTATGTCAAGGCAAAACCTACATGTTACCTTTAATCTAAGTGTTGCACAGAGAGAAATCTCTAACGTGCCTTAATGCAGTGCCAGCTGACTATTAAAGAATATAAACCAATGCTTGACTGCTGCTGATGCTATAGCTGGAAATCCAATGCGAACATGTCCACTCCATTCTACCAATGCAGTTACCCTGGTTTTCAGTGTTTTACATAGCAGCTGTGTTTTATTGGAGCAAGATTATTGTGGGTATAGATAATTTTATTTAAATTCGCAGCTAAACCAAGCCGTATAACGAGATAGTCAGATATAGTCCATGTGTATGTTGGAACACACAATACGTGTATGTTTTCAGAAACAGGACTAGGTGTGATTAATAAAGTTACAGCAAGCAAAGCTGTGCTTTGTTCATGTTTGAATGTGGTAAATATTTCCTCTCTTGAGCATACCCAAATGTAGTGGCTTGACTTCAGCTGGCAGCTAAGCCCCCACCCAGTCACTCACTTAGGCTCCCCCCAGCAGAACAGGGAAGAGAATCTGAACAGCAAAAGCAAGAAAAACTCATGGGTTGAGAAAAGAATTTAATAAGTGAATGGAAAAAAACCCAAGTGATGCAATGGCAGACACTCACTGCCTTCTACCAGCAGACTAATGCCCAGCAAGTCTCTGAACAACAGTTAATCTAGAAAACGCTACCTCCCTCCCCACAATTTGTAGCTGAGCGTGTTGTTATATGGTATGGAATATCTCTTTGATCAGTTCAGGTCAGCTGTCCCATCTGTGTCCCCTCCCACCTTCACACCCGCCTCTGCCTGCAAGCGCTGTTCAGCAAGAGCTGAAACGCTGGTCTGTTATCAACACTGTTTTGGTTACAAATGCAAAATACAGCGCCATACGGGCTGCCATGAAGAATATCAACTCCATGCCAGCCAAACCCAGTACACCAAATTTAAAATACTTGTAAATATCAGTTGTCTCAAATTTTCAAATGCGTGGTTATACAATGATTTGTGTTGGGCTGGTGAAATGAAGGAACGTTCTTGACAGCCAGGTGCTGAATTATTTTATAACTGTTTATTCAGAAGCATGCTTGTAAAACTTAAATGAAATACAAGAGTGGAAAATATTCCCAGTACTAAATGGAGCCTTGCCTCAGGATAGCCAGTGGGCCACTAGTTGTGTTACGCTGAATAGACAGTAACAGCTCATTTATATCAAGATTGCAGCTAATGTCTTTAACTCTTATGAAATAAGCTGGCCTTTTTAGATGTATAGAACTGAGCATTAAATGACTATTAACTGGTTATTAATATTTACCATTAACAAAGATACAATTCTGGTTTTGATAACTGGCCATTACAGTTCTTTTCTGTAAATTGTTTTATTAACTATAGATACACTTGTTGCTCATGTTGATTTCAGCTGCGTGAAAGAATAGAGTTAAGTTTGAGCTTTGGACTTTCCTCCTCTAACCAAGGATAACAAGGTAGAAAAAAAATTCACAAGCCAAGTATAGAAAGACAAAAGTCAAAGAATGCCTAGAGCTATGTACGAGGGAAATGGAAGTTACAGAGAAGGTAGAGCGGGGGTGAAGCTGGCTGAGGGACAGAGGAAATCCAGCTATCAGAGGAAGATGGCTGAAATGGCTGAGAGCTATGAACTAGGGAGTTAGAAGAAAGACCGCTTGTTATGTGATGTAGTGGAGGAATTAGTCCTAGAAGAGCAGAGAGACCGGGCCAGGGTGTCATTTTGGAGGACCAAGTCACCACTAAGACTTGGTGAGTTTCAAAACAAAGACTTGAAGCCAGCTGGAATGAGGAAAGCACGCACAAATATACAGTATGTAAGTGTGTTGAAATGTGCATGCACAGAGGAACTTTGAAAGTTGCCATGTGATGCAACTGTGTTTCTTCTCCTATTTGTGTTTAAAACTCTAAGCATTTTTGCACATAAAATTCTATATCCAAATGTTAGGATTGTAAAGCGAAGGACACTAAGCACTTAGCAAAAGTTCTGGTTGTTTTTCAACCGTAATTAGGTTTTCTATCATGATCACATCCATTTTTTTCTACAGCATGTCTCAGCATAGGATGGAACCACTGTGTGGATCAATGCTGTGCAATGACAGAGAATCTTGTCTCTGAGACCTTTACTTCATTTCTTGCAGGACTTTTAGGGTGTGCAGTGAAGGAGGCAGGGATGACCAGAAAATGATCTCATGGTTAAGATAGTTGAAAGGTCCTCTGAAAAACTGGCTTTTTGTCCTGCCTCTCCTGTTGGGCACAGTCTAAAAACATGTCTTTTATGCTAATTACGAGTTACTTTTTCTTAATTTTCTCAATAAATTCTCTTCTGCCCTTTGCGGAATTGGGTAATGAGAGCTGCAGCTAAGGTCAGTAAAGTCATGCTTTGACTATATGACATTTTGTGTAATCCTAATTTTCCAAAATGTGAGATTCGAGAAGTTCGATCTGGACGACCCCGGAATAGCGAGTTAACCTTGGTCTTGCTGTTTCTTCATAATCTGTACAATAGGATTTACATTACCTCCTAATGCACATGAATGTAAGGGGGGGAAAAACCACTCTGGTATTTGTGAAGTACTCGGGTGTCATTGTGTTGTGCATCGCTGGAAAGAAAGGTCGTACAGAGTGACTGACTTTAAAGCAAGGCTTGCCTTTAGCAGATAAACATTGTGTTGCATATTGATTAGTGAGCAGAAGACAAAATACTGAGTGTTCTGTGATCTGAAAAACACAGGGGTCCTGTGGTATAATGTGATCATGAAGCTACCATTATTCATAGCATTGTGGATAAGGGAGCCAAATGAGGGTTTGCAGGGTGACTTTATTTTATCTTTTGCTAACTTTTGAGTGCTTGACTTTGCTGTCTTAGTAACATTCTTCTAACAGTAGTTATTTTTCCTGCAGGGTCTTTGCTTGTGTATGTGTATATATCATAAATACAAAATATTTATATTAATTTATACAAATGCTATGAAGAGAATTTACTGTAAATACAGTTAAAGCTTTGGTACTTGATTGGTATATGGATCTTTTAAAGGCAACTATAGGCAATCTATCTTTCTTTTTTAGGACATTTTGTGGGATATAAGAGAATTGATACCATTAATGTTTTTACATCGTAATGGCAAAAGTCTACTCTGGGAGAATCAGGAGTTTGCAGAAATAGAGCGAAAGAATTCTGCAGATTCTTTGGCATGTCTGTCATATCTGGTGTTTGTTCAGCATTTTGGTATTGATTGCTTTCCAGTGGTATTTAGGTAAGAACTATTCCTTCTTACTTACGGTAAGTCTGTACTTAAGAAGGTTCTTTCTGAGCAGAAGAAAACTTTTTATTTGTGAATAGTTATGAATGAAAACTGTGTATTTCACTAGTATTTGTTTTATGTTGACCTTTATGTATTTATATTTTATGTAGCTTATGTTACATACATAAGAACATACTCCAGTCCTGCAGATTACTCTTATTACTGTTTAATTTTAGAAATGTTGCCCTT
>VZSC01017077.1:69777-134263 GCA_013398225.1 Steatornis caripensis
TATTATATATTTTATATATATATATTATATATTATATGTGCAAATGTATGTGGCTTATGCAGTTTAATGTAAACCTGTTTTTTTTTTTTTTCTTTTAGTCCATCATACCTTCTGCAATGTAATATGACACATATTGAAGTGCTACTGAAAAGGTAGGGTTGATGGTGTTTGGAGTTGTAGATAGTGGGTGTGATCTTTTATAGTAATTCATAGAATCAAATTTCGAATATACCAGTTAAGTTCAGAGGAGGTTTTTAAACCTGAGAGTTAAAATGCCAAGTTCCACAACAAGATGGCTTCTTTTACTAAGAACTATAAAAAGTTGTCTAAAACATATATTGTTTTCAGCTTGTCTTGTGGTACCATTTTTAGAAACTTTATTCTGAAAATGCAAAGTAAAAGGTCTTTTAAACACATGCAGAATAATTAGAGTGTGTATTTGCTTGTACTTCTGTAACAATTAATTTACTACTAGAGAAGACTATTGTGATGGTATTTATTTGAACGTATTCTGATAAGATAATCTGATTAAAGGTCAGGCTCTCTAAAGGAAACCAGATTTTTCTAGATATTGTGATTATTTCACCTGCCATAAGCAGCAGTGTTGACCAAATAGTTTCTAGCACTACTGTAGAAGGGAAGTTTCCCATTACGACTGCTTACCATTTCCCGGTAAATGTAAACAAAACTTCCTGGTCTCTTCAGTTTAGGATCTGCTGTGTTTTTCTTGCAGAACTATGCAAATGGAATCATCTGGAAAAAGTTTCATTTTCTTTGTTAATCAATGTCTTCATACCTCTGAGATGTGAGATGCTGCTTTCAAGCGTTTATAAATATTGAGGAAAAAACATTTTTGACCTTGAAGAGAGGACCCTTAATTTTCAGCTTTTCATTAGCCAGTTTATTCTAAAAATCTTTGAGAGGAATAATGAAGATACTATGTTTAGAAAACAGAATGAAAATTGTTGAGGGACAAGTTCTTTTTGATCTCTGTTCTAGTATTTCTCATGAAATATCAACGGTATCTTTTTAATTAACAATTTAAACTTGGTAATTTTTCTTTTCTTCTAGAACAGAAGAATCTATGTTATCTAAAGGACTTGTAAGTTCTCTTTTAATCCAATTTTCAATGTTAGAAATTTTTTTTTCCAGCTTAAATAATGGTAAAACTTCAGTTTCCCTTTCTAAGAAAGGTACAAATGATAGTTTAGATAATTTTCAGAAATATTATTGAGGTTTAATTTAGTATTGTTCAGTCTTACAGACACTTACATTTATTGAACTTTACACATATCTATAAATGTTTAAATTACCATTATCACTTACATTTGTAGCTCCTAGGAACTTTGGATAAGCAAAGGACCATTTATATTGCATGTTTTAGCCATGAAGAGTTAAGCAGATAGATTGATGTCTTACATATGTGCAAAATGTTGGCAGCTTTTTTTTTCCCCCACCTGCAGGATCTGTTTGAGAGCTGTTTATTGAGAATGGAAGATAATAGCCTTCTCCATCAGTATCTAGAATTCAGAGATTTTATTAACGTACCTCAGGTAATAAGAAGCAATGTATGGAAGTCTTTAACGCTTGATTACAAAGAATATCTAGCTGTCTTCTAGGTGTTTGAGAGAGGACATACTACTGAACCTTTATACACTTGTGTTGTTAAATTGAAACCTTCAGTGTCTGTATACTGATTGTCTTTTCTGTCTGCTACATCATGAAGTTTCAGTGACAATTAAAATATAGAGGCCACTGAGGCAGGTGGGCACTGATCTTGTCTGAAAGATGATCCTTGCTCCTTTTTGCCTCTTCTTTGCAAATCTGCTGCTTGACTACATTCTTGTTTGGAGTCAACAGTACAGGAATAGGAGTCTTGTGTATCAGCCCTTCAACCACTGAAGCTAATGTGAATTTTGCTGATGAGAATCTTCTCATAGGCATAGTTTTGTAGGCTGTGGGGTTTTGGTTTTGTTTGTTTTTTTTTTTTTAATGTCTTGAGTAGATTTTAGTCAGTGGGATGTAATGTTATAACCTGTATGTAATTAGAAATTATGTTTTCTTTGTCCAACTGCAGGACTTGGTGAAAGTTATGACCCTTTGTCCCATAGAGAATCTGGTATGTAGTGGGACCTACAGAATCAGTTAAGTGCTGAATTTATTTAGTTAGAATTAATCTGATAACATCTAATTTTTCTTTAGAGAAAGAAGACTTTAAATATTTTGCAGTTGTTCATAGACAAGTTTGACTCAGAGGGAAAATACACGTTATTCAGGTACGCATCCAAATTACTGTAGATTGTGTAGTATCAGCCTTATTGCAGCATAATTGCATAGATACAATGATTTCTGACAGAGTTTCTATCTGGTAAACCACATTAATTTTACTGTTAATTTTTGCATAAATAATTCCAATTGCTTCAGCTGTCTTCTGTAAGTTAGCATTTAAACATTACATAGTCATCTTATTTTTCTGTGGTAAAACTCCCATTTAGTGAATAAGGCCATAATGTAATGTAAGTTTTGAGATAACTATATAAGCAGCTTTGAAGAGATAATATCTTTTTGTTTGTTTGTTTGAAGGTGTTTACTGAAGACAAGCAACCATGCTGGTGTGGAAGGATACGTTATTAAAAATATAAAAGATCAGATTCATTTATCGCTAACGGTGAGGCTATTACCACTAAAAACAAGTTGCCATCTCAAAATTCTATTGTATTGAGACAATGTGTACAGCTTAAGCTTTGAGTGATGCATAAAAAAAACACTTTGAAAAGAAACATAAGATTGGGAAATTATATAATTAAAAATAGTAGTTTGGCTTTTTTCTGCATATGTATTTTTACATTATAATCTTACAAATGTTTTTTGCAATTGCACAATCTTATGGTGTTTTTTCTAAGAAATTAGTACCTTTTTTGTGCTCAAAAATACATGTTTCTTTCTTAAAGAACTACCCAGTATTTTGTTTTATCCCCACATTTCCTCATTTCTTGAATATAATTCAAATGCTACAGTCCAGACAGAATTATTAAATCTTTTTTTCGTTTTTATGATGACAGTCAGCATGATATTATGAGTGCTTCACAAATGTTAAATTCATCGGAAAGGGTTGAGCTAGATCAAAGCCATTCAAATATCATATTTTATAATCATGTATGCCAGGAAGTTGGAAAAACAAAAATAAATTATTAAGTCTTTTTTATATTTTTTTTTAACTGCCTTGGGCCTTTTCCAAACCAAATTTGATTCTCAAATAGGACAATATAGTAAATTAATGCATATTTTATGCTAGCATGATTATGTTGGAAAACAGTGGATTACTATTTATTAGATCATAGTCTGTCCTGTAGATTGAATCAGCAGAGGTGAAGGAGTTGATAATATGAAAATTATTCCAAAAGGGGCTTGGACTAAAATGGATTAAGTAAAAGTATATTCTGAAATTTCCTTACTAATTAATTTCTTGACTATGCAGCTTCAGAGTTCTCTTGATACATTTTGTCCGTGTAGAGTTCCCTGTCTGTCAAAAAGACAAATAATTTTAAAATTTCATCATATGAATTTCAATATTCTAGGTTTTTTGCAAATAATTCTGCTATAGACATAACGATAACAATTTCCTACTGCTATCCATTTATTTCATCTTAGTTTTTGTGCCCAGCTAATCTTAATCTTTTCAGGTCCCTCGTCTGATCTGACTTAACAGTCAGTTACCATTCTTGTCTCCTTATCTAATCTCAGTTTTCCTTCCAATCCAGTTCTGGCTTTGTCTGGGTTTCCTCCCTGGTCTAGCTTTTGCCTGGTGTATGATACCTCTTCCTCCAACCTTCCCTACCTTTACCTGAGATAAGTACTTTTCCAATGTGGCATCTTTTCAACAACTCCCTGCCCACAGCTTCATTGTACTGACATGAAGTAGCCTTTTGAAGAGGCCACAAAACTTTCAGAGAGAAGTGTGCTCCCTTGCTCTTTGGGAATGATGGGCGTGCTCTTAAGTTAGCACCAGTGCAGGAAGGGTGAACCATCCACACCGAGGAGGGAATTTTCAGGGGTCTTAGCTGCAAGAATTTAAAAAGCTTCTACTAAGCAAGAGAAGTGGTTTTTTTGTTGTTTTGCCCCTCCTCACTTCATAATTTGTTGTAACTTAGAGCTCTGAGTTCTTTGAAAATAGCGAGTAGTCTCTCTCTGATGCTGAGGGATTCAGAATAATTATGTTCTGCCATTTTAAAACCTAGTCTTCTCCATCTTAGGCTTAAATGATTCCCCCTTCTGTACTCTCCCGCCTCCTTCTTTCAATAAGAAGGTAACTGAATGTCCTTCCTCCATCAAAAAAACTTTGTGAAGTTGTACTTTACTTGCAAGCATTGCTGGGGGTTGTGGCTTCAGAAATATGCAAACACCTGATCATCTTTAAAAAAAAAATTGTGATGCTTCTATCATGAAATTAAAAGAGTCTCTGATAAAGATAGCTAATTGTTCCATACCTCAGTATAAAAAATGAGTGCTAAATTGCTAAGTTTATGTAAACAAATATTAACTTTATAGATGGTGGTATGGTGAAGAAGTGGAGAATCTATTCTGATGAAACTGGAAAGAACAGCTTGGCATAAAGAGGCAAAATAGGGAGGATTATGAAAAGACTAATTTGTATACTTCAATCACATACAGTAATTAGAAAATACTTCTTCCAGTGTTTGATTTTTTTTTTTTGCTTTTCTGTTTTCCCAAAACTGTTGTTATTTAAGATTTATTTAAGATACCTTTAAGATTTAAGTTTTGCACTCAGCTAAACTTTTTGTATCATTTTTTCAGAAGGCTTGTGACAACATTTGGTTTACAGGACCTCACCTGATCTCCCTTCTAGATTTAGCGCTGTTGCTTCCCGAAGGTGCTGAGACAGATATTCTGCAAAACTCAGATAGGTGAGTTGTCATCAGTTAGAGGCTTTTCTCCTTTTTTAATCATTTTAAAAGACTTCAAACTACCTTATTACAATAGAGGTATGCTGTTGTGTGATTAATGATGTGACAGCATAAATACACGTAAAATTTTTGGAACTAGAAATGGAATTATTGGAATGGAATTATTTCAACCATCCCTTCCACTACTCTGTATAGAAGAATGTTACAATGCTATTACGTTGATTTTAACAATAAGAAAGGAATTCCTCCTCCATTGCCTGAGGATATAAGGCCTCAGATGTCAAATTACTGAAGTAATTGGTAAAGCATTATTTCTTCAGGACTCGTCAGCTTTCTGCAGAAGCAAATGGAGGAAGAAGAGAAGTGTGGTGTTGTCTTATGTGACACAGGGGAATAACAATTACAAAATACAACTTGGAGCACACAGCCTTTTTGAGGCAGTTTCACAGATTGCTGCTGGGAATGCAGTATCTCAGGAGTGGGAATACAGAGCCACCTGAACAGCAAATACTTGCATTAAGTAATACAAAAATAACTGGAAATGTCTCTGAAAATCTCCTGTATAGGACAAGGCTCTTCCTATATGATCAGTAAAGGTTGGCCTTGGAAGTCAGTAGGCTGATAGTGTCCAGATGGACACATAAGTACTTAAAAACCCAGATGTGTGATCTGTAATTGTACTGTTTAGCTGGAGAAAGCAATAAATAGTTTCTGCTAAAAAGTATGGTAAAACAAAAGCAAAACCCATATTTTTAGAAAGCACTTCAAAGTAAAAATTCCATACAGTGATTAGGAAAACTGTCATGCTAGTTTCATATCAACTTTAGATCACCAGTGATGCATACTCAAATTCTGTAATGAGGTTCTGTCTCTTCGGAGGACGCTTTCCCTCACAATCACCGGCCTTCTCCGATCTGCTGAGAGTTCTAATCTTACTTGCAAGTGTCAACTATTGTAATATGGACGTTACTCTAGACTAAGCTATATTCCTCAGCAGATGAGTGGTTGCATTTTGTACAAAAGGGTATTTTTAGGATGTCTGGCTAATGAACAATTGAAAATTATCCCTGTAATATAAATCTGTATTCTAAATAATAGTGTATTTTTAATTCACAGGATTATGGCATCGCTAAATCTACTGAGATACTTAGTCATTAAGGATTGTGAAAGTGATAATCAAGTAAGTACTAATTGATTTGAAAATGATTGATTAGCTAAGGGCTGAGAGCTGGATTCATGTGAACACTGCTATCCTTGATTCAAAAAGACGTTTTTTGCCTTTTTCTTTGCAATGGTCAGTAATACAGAAGTGATGTTTTTATTAACTACATTAGGAGATATGTGATTTGTTATTTATTCTGATGAAATTTGATTGCATTCATACTTAACTGTTACTGTAAACAAGCTAATTCTTTTACTTTGCCTGATGAACTGTGGTCTATGTCCATAATTTTAGAGTACGTCGCCATAAAGTAACATCTCTATCAAGTATTTCCATGAGAGAAAATATTTGTTACTCTTGCTTATTTATTTGGTGGTATCCCTCAAGCCTCCATATATTTCTTAATAACACAAACCTGTGCAGTTCAAGAGATGCATTTTACTCATCTTTAGGCAGAATACCTTTTGTGCAAATGCTAAAAGTGAATAGTATTAAGATTTCTCTGAAAATATTTAATAATCATATTTAGATAGTTTTTAGCTGTGCAAAACAGTATTCTGTATTTACAGCAACTGTGCAGCTGCATGATAGGTACACACTAATACCTAGAGAAGTTTTTAACATAAAAAAAAATTCTTGTCTGTAAGATCCATCTGCTAAAGTAACAAAAGGAATGGCCAGACCTGTCCAATTTTCTGCTCCATTGCTTTATGATATACAGCCTAGAATGCTTTATGCACAAAGGTAACTGCCCAGCCTAAACTGCCCACTGTTATAGTTTACCTATGTTTTTATTATAGGGATACCTCTTCGCCTTCATTTCTGCTGCATGTGGGTGTTTGAATGTAGATATTTCAGAAATGCTCTGTGTACTTAAACTTTGCAGTACATTTAAAAAATTGAAACTGCCCTTACGTATTTTCCATATATACTATTATGCTACCTCAGTTTAAAGCAGTATTCTACAGCTTTAATTGTAATCCCCACCTCTTTCTTCTTTGGTTTTTTTTTAGCTCTTTTCTGTCTGTAGCAGTCAGCAACATTTGTTACTGGTAGATCAGCACGTACTCTGTTTGTTACTCAACTGCTGTATTACTTTTCAGTGTAGTATATTATGATGGATCAGCTGGTTTTATGCACAGTCAGTCCGGTCCACCTGCAGTTGATGGAAATGTGTTCCTGAATACTCAGGGGAAAACTCGTTTGAACTTCACAGCCAGGTCGATATATGGATTCTATATTCTCGCAGTTGATTTATAAGTGCTCTGAGTTGCACTGCGTTGCTACAGCATTGACGAGCCAATGGAATTATTTCTTTAGTTTTCCCATGACATCCCACTACCAAATGGCTACTTATTCTAACAGCAAACGCAACTTCTGTTGACTCTTTCAAATGATTGTGTTCCGCCATTCCTCTAATTTATGCAATTCAGTAGCTTTTTATCCACTATATCATGTAGTGAACAAGATACCTGATGTAGTTGAGGATATCCCTGCTCATTGCAGAGGGCTTGGACTAGATAACCTTTAAAGGTCCCTTCCAACCCAAACCATTCTGTGATCTCCTTAGTACTAAATGTTTTGATTTTTACATTAAAATATTTGTTTAAATTAGTGACAGTTTAAAGAAAAATTGCGTTTCAGTTTTGAAGTACAGTAAAGCCTCTCCTGACTTGAATAAGCAATATAATGGTTAGATGAATATTCTAGACAGCAGATAAGTATCCTAAGGTGTTTTGTTGTTCTCCCCCTGTTCCTTGACTTTCTTTGTCATTGGAATAATAGTCTTCAGCATATCATTTTCTGTTTTCTAAATACAGAAAAAGTTCTGATCTACTTTTAGAGCACTTTGAGATCAATGAATACAAGTTTTGTAAGCGCCTAATGATGTTACTAAATAGAATAATAATAATATAGCTTGTACTGATTGCCAAAACTGCAATGAAAATGAATAGTAAAAATAGCTTTCAATTGGTGCATTTCTAATTTACTATTTATGTAATTAGTTAGTATTGATAGACTATATCTGTTTCTCAGATTTACAGAGTGATTACTATTTAAGTGCTCATCATGGTCCGCTCATTTTCATGTAATTGCATAGCTTTGTAAGGAAAGAGAGTATTCCTCTTTAATTATTACTGAAAATTTATACATACTAGCGCACAATTGCTTTAACAGTGCTGTCTAGAACCTGGCATAAAGAACATCCCTACGGTTTGAGGAGAAAATAGCATCACCTCTTCTGAAGTTTTCCCTTAAATTTAAGCCCTGCCAGTTCTTCTTGGCTTCTTCTCTGTCTCCTTTCATATAGTGCAAGCGGGGCAGAAAGAAAATGCTTCCTTTCAGGTCAGTTCAGATGTTTTGATTGCTATGCAACAAGCACTTTCATTAATCAAGTTTAAAAATCGGTATTTTTCTGGAAAGTTGTTTCTTCATTTTTAGCTCCATTCTGGTGAAAGTATTTACCGGTTTTCTTATCTGACCAGTTAACTTTGTGTCATTTAGCATTAAAATTTGGTGAATTTTCCACTGTAATCAACAATGCTATTTAACATTGAGAATTCTTATTTTTATTGTCCTTACTCTGCCCTTTGAGGATACTGCCTGAAGAAAGAAGTCATATAAATAGCTCCTGTATCTAAAGACACAAAGACTGATTTATATTTGTTTCCTTCTACAGCAGTTCTGTAACAACAAGCTTATAAGGTGCCACGGCAGAGACGTTTTCCTCTCATGCTATGTCACCTTGAACAGCCTTCCTTTTGAGCATCTTTCCCTTGTATCTGTTGCTTAGTGACTGCCATTATTGTAAACTCCTTCTTTCGCCCATGCCAAACTGGGGAGAAGTTCACGTGTCACTTTGGCTACTGTGCCTAAGGATGGGGTAGGAGCATATCCCATAACATTCCTACAGTGGTTTTTAAACTGAATGCAATTATCAAGACCCTTACGTATTTGAGGAGCATGACATTTATCAGAGCTTTCTTTTGGCATCACAATACAGTGTTAATTGGGAACGTGAATTATCTTAGAGGAATATACAACTGCTGTTTACTCACTGTAGAGATTCCAGCTTGAGAAAGTGTCTAGTACCTCCCTTCCAACATACCAAGATGCATTCAGCTTTGCTTACAAGAATAAGTTGAAAATGTGCATTTCCACTGCTGTAGTTACCAGCTTTCATACTAAGTTTTCCGCCTAACCTCCCCCCCTTTTTTTGTGACTGCTTCATCCTCCAATTTTCAACACATAATGTTGAAAATGTAAGACAGAGGGAGAGGCGGCTTAAATGTCCATCACAATGCTATTGATGCTTAAATGGATGAGTCTAAGTTCTTTTTCTGTTTTTCCTCCCAGCACAGAAGTGTATGTTAGGAAGACTAGTCCAAAAACTTGTGCTCCATTAAAACTAATTTATAACCTTCTCTGTTCTGTTTGACTATAGACTGGTGTATGGACCACACTTGCCAAGATTGAGCAAAACTTTTTAAAACCACTACATGTAGGACTCAATATGTCAAAAGCGCACTATGAAGCAGAAATAAAGAATAAAAAAGAAAACAGAAGAGGTTAGTTTTCTTTATTTCTTAGCTTTGTTCATATTTAGAAACTTCCGAAATCTTTGGAAACAAAGAATTGGTGAATGTTGTATAGATCATGTTTTACTATAACTGTTGACACTATTCCAGATTTCAAATAATAATTCAGGAGTTGCTATATTTGATATTAATAGTTTTTGTAATTGGTCAGAAAAATCTGAACTCGTTTCTCTCTCATCACATTTGTAAACTTTATGGAAACCTGATAGAAATGTCACATGAAAATCTTCAAAACTTGTTCTGCATTTGTATTTCTGATCTAAGGTTAGACAGGAGCATCTAAGTCTCTCTGTGAATATATGGCCCTTAGGTTTCATACTAGGTGTGGGGAGGTTAACAAGAGAAGAAATAATTCACAGAGCAAATAGGTGCTTTCTTAAAGCCTGAAGGATTACGTGCTGGATTTTTTTGTTGTTTTTTGTTTTAAATCTGACACACATAATCAGATTCTGCTGTGGGTTAAGCAGACACATTCCACAGGGCATAAGAGCTATAGGTGCTTGGGGCTATTTCTCTGTATGTCAGATCCTTTGTTCCTCTGTGGTCTCCAGTATAATTAAGACAGCCCAAGGTACTTGCTTCTGCTGCCTAAAATGTCAGTATGGCTTTTTGCCCCTAGTCTTATCCTCTTGTGTTGTAAACTATATGAGGCAGGGAAGGGGAATTTTTCTGAAGGCAACCTGTGGATATCTTTCTAAAGGGAATCCTTTAAAATGAATCAGGAAGCTTTTTCTTTAAGTCGCTCTTACATTTCTCTACCCTTTGACAAAGCATAGATTTGAGTTCAGGAGAGAACATGTAACTGATGATAGTAAACGGTTTAGCCTTTTTCTCCAATGTATCATCTTTGTAAGCATTATGTTGAATTTTAGGTATGTGGTCTGAATGTAATAGTTGTCCCCCTCAGTTTTCAGACTTGTGCTTGTAGTTTTGCCTGCTGCAAGTAATCTGCCTGAAACAGAGAACTCTGCAGCCTTTTCTTAATAAAATACATATTTCATGTCTGGATTTATTAAGTCGAGCTCAAGAACCTTCTACTATCTCTCTGGATGTGAAAATACTAAAAATGTATCCAAAATGACCAAATTTAATAACTCGTTTTCCTTTTAAGGAGCATTTTAGCTATATAAAATGGTTTTGAGTTGCAGATACCACCTGTTTAGTAACGTAGTCATATGTGATATAGAAAGTGTAGTGATAGCATCCAGCTCGAACTGTCTTCCTCTTAAGGTTCAGCACCTTCTGTCCTGTGTTTGGTCAATCCCTACGTTTGTGGGTTTTAACAATTACTGTCTAGAAATCCTAATATATTAAATATTATTTTAATTCTAAAAGCTATGTGAAACAGCAGCCTGATCTCTGGACGGTTATTTTCTTCTGCAGAGGCACACAGTTCTAACACAGTTTGTTCTGTAACTGTTAGTGGGGAAAAGATGCCTGCCATGACTATTGAAATGCAGCTTCAGGTGAGTTTATTCACCAGAATTCAAATTTATTCCAAGTTATTCAGAAGTATTGAAATTTACTTCTAAGGCTAGAGACAAATGTACATGTACAGTGGATAAAAAAATCTAATAACATTAATCTCTTTTGTCATTTCAGGTTTTACGCTCAGCTCTCTTCACATTTGATTTAATAGAAAGTGTTCTAGCTCGAGTAGAAGAACTCATTGAAGTGAAAATAAAAGCTGTAACGGATGAAAATAGTTAGGTTGGCTGAAGTATTTGCATTAACATACTTCTTATAAGATCATTTTGACTATGAGACTTCAGTTGAAAAGGAGGCTACCAACCTGTAAAGAAGAGCAATTTAGAGTGGCTTCTAGAAGAATTGCAAATGCCTCTCTTCATATGTCTTGTTTGCTGTTCTTTATTTTCTTTTGCTGTTCTTTATTTTCTTTTGCTGTTCTTTATTTTCTTTTGCTGTTGGTGTATGAGATTCAGAGATGGCCTGTTTACTAAAGCACTCCAGAATCTGATGCTTTTTCTTAAGTTTAGAAACTAAAAACAAGGGGTTTTTTGTTCTTATGCTGTGGCAAGGAGGTGTGGTTGTGCATTCACTTTTCTGATCATTTTCAGAATTTCTAAGATAATAGTTGCTGACTCATGTTGTGAATTACAAAGATTTTTATAAAGTAAGTGGAGAACCATTAATTAAAAAGCACTGTTTAAGCAGGAAGTATTTTTATTAGCACTTTTTAATGTTGACAAGCAGTCTTCTATATTTACAAACAGGACCGAAAGCTATAGATAGATAATAGTAGAAACACTATGGCAAATGAAACCAGGTTTAAAGAAAAACACATCAACTTTGAGCCAAATAAGATGTTAAAACGTAGTAACAATAACACTTGTGCTTAAAAAACCACACTGTTCATATGTATACCTGTTTATGCATAGGAAACCTGTATTTTGGAATTGTTTTGATCATTCTTATCTTTAATGATACAGTTTTCCTTAAGATATATTAAATATTTTGGGAAATATTATAAAAAGATGAGCTCGTAAGTTCAGAATCAAGTTAGAAGAATATGGATGGCTTTTCCATAGTGCACCTAAACCACTTTTTTTTTTTTTTCCTTAGAAGGCGCATTTGGTAGAATGTATGCTATTCTTCACTGTATAGTTATTTAATATAAATTTTCATTTCAAATGCATAAGTTGTATATACAGTCTTGTGAAATATAACTATATTTTTAAGAACATTCCATATTTTGTTTAAAATGTAGCCACTCTATTTATGAATAAAAAACCAAAATACTAAACTAATTACAATGCAATTGGTAGGCTTGACGCATCTTCCAAACTGGACTGTTTTCTATTATTTGGGCTTTTGTCATTGCCATTTTGTAACGAGTATCATCTGCTTGTGGCTTGGAAGTCATCTTCGAGGAAAGAAAAATATTATGATTAGGACACAGTAACTCTTAGAAGAACAGAATATTCAACATATTTTTCAAATAGTACATATGTAAAATTATTCAGCTGTGAAATCTGAATCATGTTTTCTGAAGTAGATACTCAGGAATGATGTGATTTGATGTATCCCTTTGTGTGCGAGACCAGTCCTAAAAGAACCAGTCCTGTCAGCATTGCATCTGATTATCTGGATAGTATTTCAACAGGAGTTGGGTGTGGTAGCTCAGGATTAGGCTGTTAACCTGGGGCAAAAAAGTTCTTTTTTAGGCCCTACACCCGTTAGGGATTCTCTGACAAAAGATGAGCTCATTAAACTGGCTTTGTACTGCATCAGTAAGAAATAATGTAATGGCAATTGAAAGATTTGTGGTATATACTGTCATCTCCTCTTACGGGGCCCTCCTGTTGAAATCTGCTATAAACGTTCTGAACAAGTAGAAAAGAGAATTGAAGTTTATAGGATCAACAGTAATCTTAAAAGCTTTTAGGTTAATGCTGTATTAACAGACTGTGCCAGACATCAGTAGATTCCATGAAAAGTTTGAAGTATTAAACACCTTTTCCCATATAATAAGTGAGATGTAGCTTACACACCTTTAAATTAAATGATGAATGTACTGAATAAGTTCATGCTTATTTTGAGATGCCCGCTTCAGGAAAGGATAAAATGTAAATTCATACTTCATTTCTAAGATGTCATTCAACCTGCTTCTTTCAATTTTTGGTACATGGGATGCTATACTGAGTATCCAAGTTAGAATTGTCATAGAAAAACGTTCTTTAAAGAGGTTCAGTAAATAGATTTAATTAATAATGTGTTGATGCATACAGGATATGTTGCAAATACACAGATAAATGACACTCATTAAGCTGTAGAAATAATACACTAGTATGTGCATCATGAAAAATCCACAAGTAAGTAGAGTTTTCAGATTGGTGTTTTTACTTAAAGTCAAAGCCATTACGTATTTAGCTCTCATGCTGGTGCTGCACTAGAAAATGAAGACATCCTAACTTAACAGTGGTAAATAAGAGCCAAATTAGCTCTTAAATATCTAATTTGTCTTCATAGATGCTATTAGAGCTTTTAAAGTTACCTGTAACAATAGTTTAAAGACTCGGCTAAAGCAGCAGAGTAACAGTCCTACTGCAACGTATTACATGGATTGTGGTTAGTATGACCCAAAAAGCTCCATTAAGGAAGAGGAAATATTTTATAGTTCTTGGCTTTTCCTTGCTAATATACTCCCTCAGAACTAATATTTTTAATATATGCAACCAGACTTACCTTAGCTATAGTCAGCATTAACTTAACAGTTTCAGCAGTGTTATGAACTGGTATTATACGTAAATTACTGCCCAAGAATCTGCACATTAAAATAAATTCAGGTTAAGGCTACCTGTAGAATGCACATTTAATTTGTTATGCCATAAAACTCAAAAAGCATTCCCACATGATGTAAACAACTTCTTAACTGTGCCTTCATCACGAGTACATAGAAGATTGCTTTTATCTTTAAAGGCAACTGGAGAGTTCATGCTGTTTGTCTAGCCATCTGTCCCATTTCTGTACTGCTTGTTTAGGTAGAGGAGTTGGAAGGGCTCATTTCTTTTTCTAGGACTCTTTGGCAATCAGTCAATCAACACTTCTTAAGCATGTGTACATTCAAGTGAGAACTAACCCTCTTCTGCTATATTGCTGAAGACTGTCCGTTCTCAGTGCCAGTAAAAAAAATGTTTGGGTTTTGTTTAATGGCTTTGGAAGAACACAGGAAAGTATCTAAAAACACTGTGCTAAAAATACTTCAAAATTTGAACTAAGTCTTTGTAGTGTACTATTTAAATACAGCAATCTGTATGTCAGATGCGATTAAGGTAATTGGATAATTCTGCTAAGGATTACATGTAAAGATTTGTTCATTCAAATAATTAAACCTAAAATTCATTCTCTTACTATAAATAATGTTATTCATATTCACTCATTCTTGAGAATGGAATATGAACATTTAAAATACTGGTATCAGTTGTCATTCAATGCAGTCACAGAAGAGAGAGATCAAAGCTTATGCAAGCGCAGAGACTCTCCTTAAGACTTCTATCTTATGTGCACTGTAACAATGACAACAAAGTTAGCATTGCTGCCGTGTTCTGTTGCAGAGCTAAAACATGACAGGGACTTAACAACAAAGAATGTTTGTTGTTGATGAGGACTTTTAAATAATCAAAACTTTAATCCAAACAAAGGGCCCAGCTGCTCAATTGTATACTCCCCTGTGACCTCCCCTTGTGACTACCACCTGTTCTTCCCCTCAATCTGTTTGATGACTTGGACTCATTCACATTAAGACCCATGCTGGTTAGAGATCTGATCTGAACTTGGCTGCCCGTTCTTCTAATTAGCAAAAATAAATATAGGCAGTGTCCTTCCCCAAGAGCTAGGTACTCAGGTCACTTGACTTTTGCTAAAATCTGATGCAGAAACTGTGGTTTGATTTACATTTAGGCATTAGGGAAATAGATACATGCAACTCCACTAATACTAGCAATGGGCTAAGCAAAGCATGCGACAAAGAAATGATTACATGTATTTACCTAGACTGATGAAAATCCACTTCTAGCAATAGTTTTGCTTCCAATCACAGTAGGTCTGTATTTAGTTTGTATTTTATTAATTTGCTCAGTGGGCAGAATACTGGCCATTAGAACACAAGGCTGGCTTTTGCTCCAAGGTGTTTAAAAATTAACATATGGATTTACTGAGTACATTAGTGGAATGCTCATTTGATCTGTGATGATAAAGATTGCTTTTCTTCCCCTTCCCCCATGATAGACACAACCCTACATGAAGTGTTCATGGTGTTGAACAACAATCCTATATGTTCTTGTTAATAATAATAGAAAAATAATCCTTCCCCATTGCAACAAAACCATTGATAAGCACAAAGAAAAAAAAAACTTTGTTTTTTAACAAATCCAACAGTTGTCTTGTAGTTGAGAGAACACGGCACAAGTGTCAGCCCTACCAGTGCAAAAGCTCAGTTGGTGACATACATACAATAGCAGAAGTCCAAGCTGCCAGGCAGAAACAAAGCGCTCACATCAAAAATGTAACTGTGCCTTGTCAATGTCAAATTGGTATGGCCTGCAATGGCAAAACTATTATTTTTATTTTAGTAAGATTACTGACTTGCCAAATGGAAAATAGTTTCAAAACTTCACATTTGTTAGCGATCAACACGTGCACAAAATCTGTTGTACATAACCACAAAGTAGATTGAGAATTAGCGTTGCCATCAGCTGAATAGCATGTTCTTGCTGAATGGTGGCAGAGCTTTTAAGACCTCTCATGAAAATTTATGGAATTTTCACAAACGTGTAATAGATTGCCTACATTTCATCCCATACACTCTGCTACTCATCAGCATTTGGCAGTGTGCCCAGGATTTAATGAAACTGGTGCTAGTTTCAAGGAGGTAAAGATCAAAGACTCCGTTAGAATAGTCACTACTTTGATGTCAAGAGTGAAAATCAACTGCAGCTAGGACTCCTGTGCCTACCAGAAAATAGTTTTGACTACAAGTATGGAGCACAATCTGGTAACCGTTGTCAACAGGTATGTACTGAAACATGCAAGTTTTCAGGCTTCATTAGAAATCACAATAAAGTTTTAAACCAGTTTTAATGTCTGGTTTTATACTTTCAATGTAAAATAACACTGATTATTTTAATTGTTCTAGCTCTGTATAATAGACACTGTTCCAAGTAAACAGATTTTAAAAGCTAGTAAAGAATCTGTACTTTACAATAAAGCCTTTTCTCATGAAGAAAACTTGCCTGTTTTGTTTTGAAAATGACCACGAATAAGATGCTGACAGAGCTAGCAAAATTGCCTAATTTTCCAGTTCAAGAGAGAACTTTAAAAAGAGTATTACATAGCCCAAAGTGATTGAAGGGGATGTTACTTGCTATGTTTTGAGAAGCATTCCCTTTTATTACCTATGACGTGTCAGATACTGATTCACTTCTAGTATTCATTTGCCATATGCTTGAAGTAATTTTCTAATGCATTAGCAAAATAAAATTAATATTCCTGACGATAATTCTGAAAATAACATTCCTGAATCTAGGACTGCTACTTCATTTCTTGGCAATAAAAATGTTGGTTTGATGTTGAAATCATACCTTCTCTGAATCCTGAACATGACATTCCATTCTTCTGGTCCATGAAGAGCAGCTGACAAAACCAAAAAACTGTTCCGATGAATGTTTATGAACTTCTGAATTCTTTTGAGAAACTGTTCTTCTCCTGTCGTAAGCAAGTCTTGAGTGTCTGCCAGTATAAATGCAACACCTGTTGAAGAAATTGATACACATGTATGTCATGGCAGTAACGTGGTTAAGTTCTCACCACAAACTGGGAAGCAGAATTCTTACTCAGACATTCAAACATACTTAAAAGGTGATGGAACAAAACACGTGAATGAATTTACACATCTTGATAGTGAAATGCAATCGTGAGATTTGGTCAGTGATGACTAGTATGTTTAAGATAAAACTACAAAAACCTCAGAGGTTATTTTCAACCATGACATCAAAAAAACCCAACTGTTCAATCCACTCAAAGTACAGGCATCTGAATGCCTTTGAAAGCACATGCTTCAGGAACAAGCAACTGCTATAATGGAATGAATTTAGGGCGAATGCAAAGACTGATCCAAGAGTTAAGCAAATGCCATTTCTAAATGAGATAAACAAACACACCTGTAATATCTCAAAAGTAAGCTAAACTGTCTACCATGAAAAATTAAATTATAAACCTGTCAGCTAAGTTACTCTGAAAGGGAAAGTTAAGAAGGCTGAAGTTTAGGAGGCTTAACAATCGAGGATATGAAAGTCCAGGCCAATGTGTGCCTTGTTAATTCTTATAGTTCAGGAATGCTTCAGCTTAAGGATCTCGTCTACCTATCTAAAGCATCTTCTGCTCTAGAAAGGAAGGCTAGATATGTCACGTCTGCAGTTTCAGTGATTTCTTAATCAAACTTGCTCAAAGAATCTTTTCGCTAACTAACTCCTCTGCTACCACCAGGTCTGCAAACTTGGAAGATGAAAGCCAAGGGTCTTGGTTCACTCTTGTGTTTACAGCCATGAATACTAAAAATCTTAATGGACATCTTACATGTTAGTGGCACTCAACATGTTTGCTCAGTTCCAACAAGAATTTACTAAACAGTTCAGCTGATGATCACCAAATCTAATGCAGCTGTTCTACAATACATCAAAAGAAGTAAAAACCCATGAAAATGTTTCATCCTCAAAATCCTCTGCTCCATTCTCTGACTTCTGTGCAATCACAGTGCAGCTGTGATATCCACTATTGCCTGACATTCCAACAAGGCAGCTTTTATTTACCTTAGTGTAGCCGACAACAGGGCCTGATCTTGTCCCTCATTAGAGCTTATGAGTTTAAAAACATAAACTTCAAAGTACCATACCAGAAAGAGAAAAAATCACGGATCCAATTTCCACTGATTCTGAGTATCGAACTCGGTGTTGTTGCCTCTGCAGAACTGTAGAAATTTCAGTATTCTAAATAAATTTTAAAAGGTTATTTTTACAATGTGTTTTCAGCCAACAAGTTAGAAATATTCTTAAAGCATTGTCTGAATCATTATATAGACAGAACTTTAGCATCGTTATTTTAAAAATATTTTTTATTCCACTTGCAATAAAAAAGTAGTAAAATGTTAATTAAACATTTTCAGTTAATGAAATTTTGAAATGTTTGCATTGGAAGTTATCAAACATTGAATGACAATTTTATATGCGTGCATTCAGTTTGCCACAGGAAACTCTTGCATAATACATAGAGAAGCTCAAACATTTTACAGTCTATTTTTGTAAGATGTGCTACAGGAGGACTTGCAGAAGTGAGGAATGTACAGTACGGCATTTCTATGACTCTGGTTAATTAGACTGCATTCTTTTCACGGATGTCAGCATTTAATTTGAAGATAGTTCAGGAAATCTGTATGGGATATGATTTTCTTTAAAGCTTTTTGACAGAATGCAGTCCACTCAGGAAAACTAGAACGTGGCACTACGCAACATAATCATCTACAGAATGGAGTGGGTTTGGATATATTTTTCAGCCTGCAAAAAGCATTTCTGCAGCATGTTCTACAGAAGCTGCTCAAGCACACACATTTGAAAGATTAAAATACTGAATCCTTTTTAGCTAATAACAAGTTCTTTGACCCACCCATTTAAAACATAGCCAACCTGCTTGTATAGGGAAGTGTCATGATTTAGTGGAAGAGTACAAAATAAAGTCAGGATAGGAAGTGAACCCTGAAGGAGACAGTAACAGCAAATGTTACGCTTTCAATTGGTCGGGGAAGGGAATACCTGATGACAACTGCTTAGGAAGTACAACTACAATTTTGGAAAAACTGCTTCAAAGCTGCTGCTGACAGTGAATTATTTAATGCACAAATATAAGTAACAGCTACAAGAAAAGGATAGCTGCACAGGGAAAAGAGAAAGCTCATAACCAAAACTGCTACAAATCAAAGCCTTTGTAAAAGAAAAGCCATCTTAGATTTGTATTCACTTATTTCTGCATCTTTGCTCACTGGGAGTCCTTACCAACAGCAGCAGTTTTGAGTAGAACTAGGGCTCTTATTAATAGGAGTGAGTTATGCTGGTATAGCTGATGGGATCACTACCCTTCGATACCTCTCATCATATTATGGATTAAGTTGCTCTCGAAGTAATTCCCAAACTGGAACAGTTCATAGGCTGTCATTTGGAGACAAGCAGGCAAATAAGAACAGGCTTTAAACTGAGGTGATTCAGGAATTACTTCAACACCATTCACCCATTTATACAGCAGAGATGGGGTGATAACTTTGTCAGCCAAGCCAGCATAAGATATCCTTGCTTGTGAATCAAAGCCCTCTTGCCTCTGAATTCTCTCCAGCTGGCATGAAATTGATCTCAGCTGCAGGAAGTAATTACCAGCTCCTTAACATATCCTTTCACTTTACTGAGGAACACAGTCCAGGCTTCTGACATTAATAGATACAAATATACATCAGTATCTGTAAGACTCACTATTTTAAACTGAATTGCACACTTACTGAGTAATAGTCTACTCCAATGTTGATACCATCTAGTAGAACATAGAGCTCAGGGAGAAATTCAGAAAATTCAAAACATTTCTGATAGAATTATTCATAGTGCTAATTGAAAGCAGCACCAGTGCAGTGCAAAAATTATGAGTCTGGAGGACAACCCTAAAGCAGTATAACTCAGAACAGCAGCTGGCGAGAATACTAAATAGGTACAGAAGTAGCTAGGAGAAAAACCACACACACACACACAAAGAACCAGTACTATAATAGAAAGACGTTCAGACTAATGTCACTGTTTGATCATAAAAAAACTATATTAATTGACATTTCATAAAATATTTCTACATGTAGAATACAGGAAATGCTTGTGTCAGTGTTTCTTAGCGAGTCAGAAGCTGCTCTTAACAAGTGGTATTGTACCTGCAGAGCTGTACTCATAATAACTGTTGTTACCCATCTTGACTCTTCCTGCCCACCACTTTCTGTCATTTTTTTCCAAGGGTTTAATGACTCTGCAGTGGAATCTCAGCTGCCACCGTCTGAAAAGCTTGGAAAAAGAAAGATGACAAATATTACCTGTGAATTGAAGAGGTGAAATGTTTAAGGCACATGGATCCATTAAAAATCTGATTAGAAACAAGGGCACTACCCAATTCTCCAAAATGTATACAGATGCCCACTACCGCTGAACTAATTTAAAATGGCAATTAGAGACCTAAATGGCTTTAAAGAATCTGTGTCTGAGAGGGCTTCCTCTGTAAGGCATAATGAATAAATTACTTTAGACAAATACTCCTAAAAGCACTTAAACCACCTAAGGAACATTTGCCCTTTTTCGAATGGGCACGTTTCTCACTGTGCACCCTTCGCGCCAAGTCGCTTTTAGGAAGCCTGTCCTGGGCTTCCTGCACAGCCTGGAGCAGCCCACCATGCGCTGGCCTGAGCACTAGCGCTTTTCGTGTACGTTTGCACGTCACTCTTCTGAAAATATTCCTGGGTATCCAGCTTGGCAGGCGTCCCTATTTCAGCACGGCTCGCGTGGTGCAGCTGGGGACCCTGCAGCTCCCTGGCAGGAGCGCGAGGCGGCCTGGAGGCTGGGCCCGGCCTCGCCTCAGATCCCTGAGGCGCCCGCCTGGCGGACGGCGGCACCGCGTGCCGCGCTGGGAGAGCTGGTTTCCGCCGCACCTTTGTGCCAGCCGGTCCCCAATGTAAGTCTTAATTGGGCCTCTCCTCGTTTTAAAAACCTGGTAAGGCGCTAGAATGAAGCCCCCATGGCCCTGCGGGGCCGGCTGCCAGGCGGGGCAGGGGGAGTCCTGGCGGCGACGGGCAGGGACCACCCGCCCCAGTATAAATGCAACACCTGTTNTTTCCGCCGCACCTTTGTGCCAGCCGGTCCCCAATGTAAGTCTTAATTGGGCCTCTCCTCGTTTTAAAAACCTGGTAAGGCGCTAGAATGAAGCCCCCATGGCCCTGCGGGGCCGGCTGCCAGGCGGGGCAGGGGGAGTCCTGGCGGCGACGGGCAGGGACCACCCGCCCCGCGCTTCCCGCCCTCTGGGCAGATGCGCGCCGTGCCGCCTCAGCTGAAGCCGTCGCTCAGCCTCGCAGGTGGACGCAGAGCCGTCACGGCCGGTGGCCGGGCCTCTCCGGGGGCCCCCCTGTCCTTCCCGCGGCCCTCAGGAGGAACCGAGGCTGCTCCTCACCGGGGCCGTGCGGCAGCTGAAACCAACCTTGCCTCACGGGTCTGATGAATTAAGAGATGGCAGACAAAAGCTCCCAACAACCAAATGAAGTGCGTATAACTTACTGTTGAGAAAGTAACTCAGGCCTTGGTGGGAAATGAGGAAGCACCAAAGCCGGTGCCTTTCCTCAGGCCCGCTCGACTCTCTGCGCACCCCTCTTCGGCGTAGGGGGGCTGGCCTCTCCTGGGGTGCTGCTGAAAGCCCTGCCGTCTTGTGAGTGTTCCCCTAAAAGCCTTCCAGATACTCAGTGTTGGCCTGAGACTGCTGCCGAACAAGTACAGATTGTGCAATGCTTTTAGAAGATAAAAAGGACTGGAATGACGATAGGCAGAATGAGTGGATATAATAAACAATAATGGTAAGTCTACTTTCACATAGGAAAAAAACCTCGAGGGAGCATTTTTTAATGGATAGCTAATTCTGCAGCTGTTTCTGGGGAAGAACATTCCAAATTATTTTCTGTGATATTCTAAATATAGAAGTTAGACGGTACAAAAACGTGAAAGCAAGAAACAGCACCACTTTCAGTGAAATAGTGAGAATGTTGGGGCTTCTTTTTTCATCATGTACGAGGAAACTACTTCTTTTATATAGTAAAGAGCTGGATGGAGTGTAGAGTCACTAAAAGAACTGAAAAAGAGCATTGATGTCCAGCTCTGCTCTTCGCCCAGTATGTGAATCTAGACTTATGCCTATCTACTGAAACTGGTATTTTTACTGAAAATCTGAGATTATAGTGAAAGCTTTTCCTTTTTGAACTCTTTTTAGAATATTTTAAAGTAGAAGAAAGTGACTTCATTTATATATTAAAAATTACACATTTAAATGGCAATTTGGCTTGTGTAGAAGTAATTAGACATCCTAGTGATTTGAAGATGACTGTTCTTTTTGTTTCAGACAAATAAGTGATTTCATATATGATTTCCTACTTCTGTTGGTCAAATGCACCCGAGTTACCCCTCACTGTAGCGGAATGGAAATGTCATGCTACTTTTGATAGTAAGTCAAATATTTTGAATACTAAATTGTTAAATTTCTGTGGACTATAAATGTGAAAGTCAGCAAATTAAAGGAAAATAACAGACGTATGAGGTATCCCGGCTGCAGCATTCTGGAGAGCTGTGACAGGAACAACCAACTGTGAAGCCATTTCCTGCAACACAGTGGAGCAACGTGCTCTGACTGCATACAAAAATGAGGGAGTTGAGAACATCAGAAATTATTTTAAAGTACAATTATAAAATAATAAGGCAGTTTTATGGTGGGGATTGATGATCCTGCTGACGTCTGCTGACATAAAGTTTGAATTCATGCACAGTATGAATGAATTTGTGTTTCAGTACTAGAGAAATCCCAGCAGTAAAGAGCAGGAACTGGTTTGTTGTAGTGGTTATTTTTGATTTTTAACATTATAGTGTATCTGAATATTTTGGAATATGTTTAATATGTACATGTATTAATTGGATTACAACCATTCAGATGAAGAAAAAATAGAGGAATGAAATGAAAATGATTCACAATACAAATATCTTTAACAAGTGAGTAGACTTTCATTTCCTTCAGTGGAGTACTGTTAGAAATGTATGGTACATAAAAGAAAGGACAAAATAGTACATTTAAAAAAGAAATTACAGAGAAATTTAAACACTGGATTTAGGCTCCTGGGCACCTGCAGATGCCTTTTTCCCCTATAGCCATTTATTCTACATGAAGTTGGATGCCCCCCTCCCCCCAACTCAAAATACGTGAGAGGCATTTAAGTACAATGATGGATAAGTGCGGGACGAGAAAAAACAAAACCTTAACAGAAACTGCTTCCTGTCAGTATTTTGACTCCAGTTGTTACATTTTAACTTGTGTAAATTCTGTGTACCTTAATTTCAGTTGGCAAAAAGTTATGCTGGCAACTTAGCTGAATATACTTCTGCCTGTCACTACATTTGACAATAGTTCACATTTGAAATAAAAACAAGACTCTCCGAGTTAGAAAGGTCTGAGGGGAATGGAGTCCACTGCCACCTGTGTAAGAGCCGCCCCAACCTAACAGTCATCTGATCCACGTCTTATGCAGTGGGACATGCTGAACCCCTGGGCTAGGAACTGCTCAAGGGACAATTCTGGTAGTAGTTTGTTTTGCAATGCCATTTGAGTCTGAATCTCACTACGTGATTTGGCTTTCTCTTTTTACGAGCCTGTGCCAGAAGGCCAATTCATAGAGCTTGGACTCAAAGAATGTAGATTTTTCAGGATTGATCATTCTTCAGAGCATTGGTCTCCCCAGTAGTTTCCCTTCCAAAAAGTGCTGCCTGATATTATGAGGTAAATTAATTTTTCTACTTAAAATTATCTCTGCTGTGACAGTTTCTGATGTTTTGCTAGTCTTAGCTTTAAATCTCTAAAGCACTCCTTTTCCACTTACCTACATGGTGCATTTCGCATGCAGGTGAGGCTGCAGGAGGGAGAAAGAATAGGGCTGAGTCTGGCAGCATTTCAAATAACTGCCAGGAGTAGAGCAGAGAGCCCCACTTAGGCAGGAATAGAAGGATCTTGGGATTAGAACTCCTGTATGATTAGAGAATGGCTTAAGCATTTGGATTAATAAGTATTTTATGACAAGGCAAAATCTTTCATCAAATTAGTGTTTCTCTGCTCTCCTGGGCCATATCCTATATGTTCTAAATCAATCAATACCGTTTTTTGATTCTGTAGAGCAGTTGCATTGGTGTCTTCCTTCTCTGTAGATTTTTATGAGAACTGATTGTTCATCTTCACATACATCACCTGTCTTGTTCTCCAATTCCATGATCCAAGAAAAAGTAGTTTTTTCCTTGTAGAGGAGAAAAAGGAGTGAAGGTCCACTAAACAGACAGAAGAGGAAAGTAACACTTTTTTTTGCAATTTACAGAGCACAAATAAAAATTGATGGCAGCAGTCCACAAGTTCAATGAAGTACAGTGACTCAGCATTTACGTTACACGCAACATTTATTATTTTCTGTCATACAGAAATCAACTAAGAATCTTAAGTATGTAGCATGGGGAAGAAAGCTTTGTGGGACTATGCAAGCGTACAGAGATTCTGGAAACAAGACCGTGTCCACAAGGAGTAATTTGGAAATATGGTTACTTAGGCCCCATCTAATTACCGAGGTTTGAAAAGTGAGTGGAAAACATAAAAGCATTCAGTTTGAGAGCTTAACACCCCCCTTCACTTTCCCAAGACTGAGAGGTCAAAATATTCTAGGACCATAAAGCCACGGACAACAGGTGGTGACTCAAACTTTTCTCCAGATGCATCCCATTATACATATATAGAATTAATCTTGATTACTAGAACACAATAATCCAGAAAATAGAGATTGAAGTTTCCTTCTCTACCACAAAATACAGGAGGACATTTTGTGACAGGTAGGAAATTTGAATTATAGGTGGGTCTCATGTTCATGGACATAAAAATTACCTCATTCTATGAAGGTAACAAGAAGTTTTTACGCTGCCTACACACTGAATCTGGCATATACATATGGTTTGTCCTATTTATACTGATGTTAAGCACATTGATGTAATTCTACTGAGAGGCAGGATGCCATGCCGCACTCAAAAGAGGGTTATAAAAAAAGAAGTGAAGAACTAAAATGATTTCATCAAACACCAGTGTAAGAAAATCACACAAGTGACTAAATAAGGATTTCATAAATGAGGATGCTGTAGATTTAAGTCATTTGGTGAGATCAGTCTCAAAACTGGCTTATACAGTCAGAAAGTAAGCTACATGAGCCAAAATTTTTACTTGGGTTACCAGTCTTTCTGTTCTGAGACTTTAAAATATCCTGATTTTTGTAAATGTGGATCTGATACCACTCATGCTAATTTCAGTAGGAGCTGAGAAAAAGTCAGAGTCATTTTTACTTGTGTGCATAAATATAAAACCTGGTGGACTATCTGGGTCCCCAAATCTGTACATGTGAGCCTCTGTTCAGATTCACCAGAATATGCACTCACTCTAATCCAGTTAACAGCCATCTTCTGTCAACATACAAAACCTATTTTGACCATTGATGTCCTTGTTAAATATATCTAGTCACTGAGTTATAGTCAATCCCCCTGCAAATATTCAGGCTTCAGTTATTGAAGATCTGATCAGTATTCCTATTTTACTGTGCAATAGCAAAAAATCTTTTGTTGCACGTAATACAAAACATTAGGTTTCTTAGCATTTCAGTTTCACAGTGTTCTGAGCTGGGAACTTCAGCAATAAATGAAGAGTGAGGAAGCAACTTAATGGCATTCTCTTATTAATTATTTCATACTTTAACTGCATTCATCAGGATTAGAACCTCATTGAGTACTGTATAAAAACAGAACTATGCACAGTGCCTGCCCCCAGTGCCAGTTCCGTTACCCTTTTTGAAAAGTGAGTCTTAACCTGAAAAACAATCTGCAAATGTTTAAGTGGATTCAACCCCATGACTGCAGAACTGTGGCCAAATTGGCTATACAGTATAGATTGCAAGGCAAAGTATAAAAGGTCAAATCCAACAAATAAACAGGTGTGCGTGGATGATCAAACCCAGTATTTTTCCCCAATTGATATCCACTTTTTATGTAAATCGCTTTCATTTGTTACAGGCTTAGTTTCCTTAAACACACGTAGTAGTTCTCAATAGGAAGCTTGGTTTTAAATTAGCCAAAGAATAGCTTTGAGCTGTAATTTTTCCAAAATTGAACACATTAAAGCTTGTTTTTTAAAAATAGCATATATAGCTTGTGTTCGAGAAATAGAGCTGAAAAGCAGAATGCATTTTTATTTTCAAGACATGAAAGCTGCTGATTATATTGGATTTCAACTCTATAAGCCCATTTCCATTGAATCATCTGTTGTAACAAAGCTGCTACTTCTTACTCTCTTTTGTCCTCAGTTCCTGCATAGTCCTGGGAAGAATGTCATCTGTCAATGTGTTAAATCACTCCAGTCATGAAATATTAACAGAATGCATACAATTATGACTCCTAAATTGAAGTCTTTCAAGCTGCAATTTGTCACATCTACAATTGTACAATGATATTAGTAGAGTAAAACTAGAAAACTATTCAATATATATATTGGAAAAATAGCATTTCTAGTACATGCATTTAATATAAGTAAGCCCTGAACCTGCTTCAGCTGAGGTCAACAGCAGTTTTTCCTTTGATGTTAGTGGAAGCAAAATAATGACTGCCCTAAATGTATTGGTTCTGAGCAACGGATGAACAACATAATAGCACTTTCTTAATTTCTTCATGCAAAGGTTTAGATTTTCTTGAGCAAAGTAGAATGAGCATGCTACTAATTATTTTCCAGATGTCAGTAATATATATTCAAAGTTTTAAAATCATCTCCTGTAATCTGTACCTAGAACAGGTGTTAGTTTTTTTTTTTTTACGTATTCCCTGAAAGAAACTGAGACAGACAATGCTAGGGGAACAGATTCTATGGACAGTCTTTGTGTGAGAAATATGGGAAGTTCTCTTGCCCACTAGTTCATCTGAAATAATACTAAAATTTGCAAGCTCAAAAATTCAGGGTAATTTTGAAATAATTTTAAACCTTAAAAGTGTGGAATAAGATTATTAAACATGTACAGTTCCATCACATATCATCCAGAACTTAAAAATATTTTAAGCAAGCCATATTTCTTGTACTTCTTTAACTAATCTTTTCCAACAACACCCAAGGTAGTTTTATTATAATGAGAATATTTTTTATACCAAATAACTGTTTCCTGTGAGCACCATGTTACCGTCTGCTGACTTTATTACCATTTTACATGGTACGGACCTTGATATGGTCATAGCAACCTGATCTAACTTTCAAGTTACCCCTGCTTTTAGCAGGAGGTTGGACTACAGACTTTTGGAGGTCCCTTGAAGCCTGCATTTTTCTGTAATTCTGTGATTCTACAGCAAGTTTCTCTATGAGAAAAATGATGAATATATGGAGTGTCCTTTCCATTACCCCTGCCACAAAAGCAGATGTTTGCCTTTTCTTATGCTCTTATCTGATCACTTGTGGTAGCAGCCCAGACTGCCTGCTGATCTCATTTCCTGCATACTTCTCTCTCCCGATCTTCACTTTAGGTCTTAGTCTCCTTGTTTCTTTTGCTACACTATAAAAATATGGTATAAATCTCATGCCTTTAAAAAACAAAACATATTATTAACTGATGTGCTTTTCTAACTGTTGCCTCTCTCTAAATGGTTAAGCTCAGTTTCCTTTCTGCAATTCTGTCATATTCTACCAAACTGGCATCTGCCTGCCTTTCACTCTGAGGAAGCCAGTATCTCGTTTTGATCACAGTCCATAAGAACATGTTTATAACCAGTCTCAAAACTGCTATTTTATGCTCATCTGTCTTGTGGGCCATCTTCAGTGAAACCAAAAGCACTTTTGTCCTTATATCCTGTCATCCTCATTTGACTTGTCACCATCTTTATTTCCTTTGCTTCCCGAATTGTTTTTTTTTTTGAGCAGATCATTTTGAAGAACCTCCACTTTCCTCTGTTTCCTGTAGTGGTCCAAGCGTTTGAGCCTCAATTTCCTTCTCTTTTCCCTCTGCAATATGTCTATTGGTGATTTATTCCACAGATACCATTTTAGCTAGCATCTATATGTGAAAAACCTACAGAGCTCCTTCTCCAGTCCAGACTAGACTCTTAATTTTCCAACCAAAAAAGTAATTATGCCTATTGACATCAACTTTTGAAGGTCTAGCCTATTTTAAATTTAATAGCTCCATACACATAAAACATCCTTCCCTGCTTTTCACTTTCATAACATGTAATTCAAGGCAGACAAAGCCGGAGTAATTATCTTAAATTCTGATTTCTGAATCCTCTCCTCTAAATTTCATTGTTATTTCACTAAATTTCTTGTTACTACCTGTAAGATACAGACATCATTACCCATTCACATGTAAACTGTCAGTATCCCATTAGCTGCAACATTGTCTTCTCAGGCTTTGAGAAAATTTCACCGCTCTTACTCATTGAAAATACTACTACAAAGGTAAATTCTTCAGCATTATTTTGACTAAACCATCTCTTTCTTTAGGTTTTTTCATTGATGCCCTTTCACTGTTTCATCAGATGTACATACTTTGTCTTTACTTGAGAGGTCATTCAGGACCTCTTAATCACTGTTCACGTGGAGCCCATGACACTAGCTTTGACTGATTGTACATGAAGTTTTCAAACAAACCTCTGTCCATTCTCTCACATTTTGGAGAAGAGGCCAATAGTGGTAAAATCACTGTCAGGAGCCATGAGCAGGACTCGAGAGAACTTAAGTGAACTGGCTATTAAACAGATAGCCACCTACACCTGCTTAAAGCTTGAACATTCTCCTGAAGGAGGAGGGACTGCTAAACAAGGTCAAACAGAAACAGAGCTTAGATGACACACACAGCTGGTCAGGAATATAGATCCTTACAGCGCCCTCGTTATCCATCCTCCAAATCTCACCCTCTGATTCTCCCTTCTCATAATGCACACAGAATAAATAAATGACAATATTTAAACTGATGCGTGTGCTGAAGCCATTGCTAATCAGCTAGATAGATATTGACACTCTCATTTTACCTCTCCATCCATGTTTTTTTTGTCTTTTGTCTTAACTTGGATCATAATCACTCTGTGGGAAGTGCTTGTTTTGTTCTGTGTTTGTACAATGTCTAGCCAGCGGGATGCTGGTCTGATTAAGCCTCACAGGCACTCTGGCAATGCAAATTAAAAACAATACCGCTTTCTATTCCTGCTACTTCTACAGAGACTATTTGGCTGTGGGAAGCTGAATTCTATAGCTGCATATGTACCAACTGAACAATACACCAAATCCTAATCACTGGTCTACTGCAAAACTAGTAAAAGAATTGCAGCAACATCACTGAGGACTTGAAGAGAGAAGCTAATTTAATTTTCATATAGCTGGAAAAGTAAATGCGAAGAAAACAATTTAAAACCTCCTATTTTGTGACTGTATTTCATATGACAAACATGGAACTTTGCATGCCACTTTGCAGTGTTTCTTTTTCAATTCAGTATGACGTTAAAAATATGGGTAAAGCAAAGCATAGACAAAAGGGACCCTTCTTTCACTTTCTGTCACTTTTCCTAATCCTTTATCTTGTCCTTTCCATAATTTCATTTTGTTTAACATGTGAATGTCCTCTACCAGAATATCATGAGGATTTTGAAATTGATTAAACAACTTTTACTTTAGTCTTTAGAAAACACTTTCTCGGCTTTCTGTAAGAGCTTCTCTAGAGTTTAATCTTTTACTATGGCTAATACTGTAGTTCTTTCATTTATTCAAAAGATTATTCACTGTCAATACATGTTATAAACTTGAAGGTGAAAAATAGGTTTTCTTCATGATTTGCACTTCTGAACGTTCTTCTAACTCACCCGATAGGAAGACTGGCGTAAATACAGCATATTACATTTAAAATATTTTGAATTATAATATCTGACTGTTTATGCTGCTAAAAGAGTAGGGGAAAGATTCTTATTATGAGACTGAACATCTTCCTTCCATGAGTTGAGTCCTCCTTCATTGACATAAAGAGAAAGGAAAGCTTTCTTTTTTTTTTCTGCCTTGATATTAAAGAATGATAAAATTCTTCCTCCATTTAATTTGGGGAAAATAAAATATGACTTTTACTTCTGTATCAGAAGTTCAACAAAGTGGCTTTCTAGATAAACTCTTTTGCTTTAGAGCTCTTTATTATGTCAAGTCTGAAGAGAAGTGATAACTTCTTTAGTCATACGCTGGGACAACTTTGTATTTCCACACAACTGTGAGTTTCTGACTGTGAACAAAAAGAAATGAAGTTTCTAAAGAAAATTAAGGTGCACTGTTGGAATTGCGCAAAAGCTTGCAAACCCGACTATATTATCAGTGGTTACAGCTAGCTTAAGTTGTGCGCTTATCTTAGTTGTAACAAAAAATGTTAGTAGCCTTTTACTGCCATCTGGAACCCACTTCTGAAGGCACTTCTGTTAATGACTAAGAGGAGGTAGACTACTTCCCATTTAGATTTTAAGCTGTGTGAAAGACAAGCTGTGCTGTTTCCATAATGCAGATATCCTAGAGGGCCTAACCTTAGCAGGGAAAAAACCCTGTATGTTTCAGAAGTTGTTCTAACTTGGTAAGAAATACAAATAGTTTCTCACTCCCTTCCTCCCCCTTCAAATCAGAAAAGATAATAAACAGTTCTATCCACATGCAAATTAATAGCCAAAGGCAGCAGAATGAGCAGTACTGAGAAGTATATCCTATTTCACTCTTAGAAGAATCATTATGTTGGCATTTACTCTCAACATAAAAGCTACACTAGAGGTATTAATGAAGATGCAAGAATCCTATTACCCCTCCAAAAACGTAGCATCCATGAGAACAAACAAAACCAAATTCCTGAGACTCAAACTCAGTTCCTCAGACAGTGTCAGAAGGGAGCATGTGTGATGAATTGAACCCTAAACTTAATTCTAGTCAACGTCAGACTTCTGATGTAACACTGTCCACAACTTCAGACTGAGACAGACTTTTGGAGATATCACACGCTGTTTTTTAGAACAGCAGCAGCATTCTACCAACTCCTATGACCTCATGCACTATGCCATTAAAAATATTTACTTAAACATGTGCATTTGCAAGAAAGAAACAGTGCTTTTCCTATAGCACAGACCCTCTGTAGTCTTATATTTAAAGGAAAGACAATTAAAATTTATTGGAAACCTCTAAACAAAACAAACCAAAAATACAAAAATCAAATCTGGGAGAAACAGATGAAACAAGCTACTCATATTAATAAGGCTCAAGGCAGATTCATACTGAAACATTTTCTTTGAACATAAGTATATGTTCCCATCATTTAAAGCAGCGTTGGCACACATCATCTTTCAACACAACCATTTGGAATCTTTATTGTTGTAAAATGAAGTCACCATGGGGCAGGGGTGGGGGGAAGGAGGAGAACAGCTCTAGTAATTGTGCAGTCATCTTTAAATTCTTGCTCAATAAGAATACTTAATGTCAGAAAGGAAGATAAAAGGGAGGGTGGAAACCAAGATTTTTCTTCCATGTCATCTAATTTTTCTAACAATTCTAGAAAATACATGCTCAAAGTTCATTTTTAGAAAAGACATACATTTTAAGTCTTGAAAAATTATTGTACTTGCGATTAAATCTAGGTTATAAATTAACATGTTTACCTCATTATATCAGAAAGATTGCCTCAGTATCAAGAATTGCTTGTTCTTGACTGATGCAGTGTTTCATTACTATATGGAAACAACTCATCAAAAATAGATTTAGGGAATGGGTCGGAGGTCAGTTGCAAACGTTTGATCACCTTAATGATGGGTTTCCAGTTCAAGAATTGTCCATTCCCCTTGAGGGGACGAACAGTCTTCAGATGAAAAGCTTGCCACTGTAATGCTTGCTGATGAATCATCAAGTGGAGACATTAGTTCAGTCCACCTACTGAATGTGTCAACTTGTGATGTACCCTGAGGATTTGAACCATCTCGTGCCAGAAACAGTGTCTGATTGATAAGACATTGTGCTAAGTTAAGATCTTCAGGAACAGAGTTTTTGAAACCTATATTTGAGTCCTGCTCAGATAACAATTGCCTGAGAAGAGTCCAGTCCTGTTCTGCAAACTGCTGATCTTCAAAATCCACATCTAGAACTGCTGTTTCCGAATCCATTCTCTGCTCAATTGCTTCTCCAACATCCATCTCATATATTGGAGAAAGGGTTTTTGAAGGCCGATGCTCATACATGCAGGTTTGTGCCATTGTGTCATAATCATCTATGTCTCCTGAAATAATTCACAATACTGTACAATGTAAAAATTGCAGATGATCCTCCCCTCAGGGCTGTGTAGAGCAAAATTTAACTCATTCAGGAAGGACAATCCAACCAGGTTAAAAAAGGGGGCTGGAGGGTTATACAAAATTGACAAAATTTGAGGCATTTATTTCCTATATAAAAAACAAAGTATGATTTATAAATTAAGTTAAAGCTGCAATCACCACTGGTAATTAACAATAACCTCCGTAATTAAGTTTCTGATACAGAAAATGACAATGTAAATATACACTTAATGCACATGAAATTTCTCATTTACTACATAAATTAAATTTAGACCAGGAGGTGCATGGAGGGAATTAATAGAGAATGATTACTGAATGGTGACTTAAGCTATGTCAGCTTAGAAAAGAATTAAAAACAAAGTTGTTTATCCACAGGCTTATTTCTACACTGCACATGCAAGGGCAGCTGCAGGCAAGGGCAAGCAAACTTAAAAAAAATAGTACAACTTTTAATGTCTTCTTGTTCTGTGGTCTGGCTGAACATAGATCATCATCAGCATTTCATTACTCTTGAATACACAATAGTTGTCATCAACACTATTGTATATTTTTGATGGGATAGACTGAATTACTGGTATAAAGAAGACAAAACACAAAACTAGACAAGTATTCATCTAGCTATGTGAAACAAGTTCGACCTTTTCTGTATATAAGCATTAGTTCTAAGTATAATTTCTCTTTTAGGAAATAAGCTTTTACTGGTAAAATTTAGAATTTTAGACATCTCATAAGCTCTAAATCAGAGTTCAAACCTGCTCCCACTGATGTATATGGCAAGTAATCAGTTATATTCAGTGGGAGAAGGATCCAAATTTGTGTATAATATATAAATAAATAAATTACAACCATAATGCATATAGCTGTTCAGGTAAACAGTTCAGTGCGCTTTAGTTAAGGTTATTACTGTAGTTATTGCACATCCCATTCAGACATACGATATGTTGTCAAGCAGACAAAACGAATACTAAGATTCCATCAAGAGCTGATGCTGTCAATGTTAGATTGGATCAAAAATAACTGAAGTACAGACAACTGCATCCAATCTTTTTTTTAGCATTACATAAAATCTCTTTTCTTGTAGTCAAGTTTCTCATTGAACAGCAGGGTATTGACGGATATTTCAAACAGACAAGCATTCTCTATCCAAGTGAAATACTTAAAAATATTTAAATTTAATATAATTTCTGCCAAAATTACTTCAGTTCAGGATTCAATCCCAGACAAATTGCCAAAGCTTTCCCTATTAATTTGGTTTTGAATGACTGAATGTTTCTATTTCTGTACATTACCTGGAAGTAAATCAGTATTAGCGCATTCAGTAGTTGCTGGTTGACTGTCTCTCACTTGGCCATCCTGAGTCAGTATCTGATTCTTACTGGCTTCTACAGGTTTTGCAGAGCTGCTCTTTTGCACATCAGAATTAGTTTCTCGCTGATGAAGATCCAAATGACATGGTCTTTCTTGAGATTTTGCATCATTGTCTAAGTATTTATTGCACTGGTGAAATTCACTAGCCAACTCCTTCTTCATATTTACTTCTTGTTTTTCTCCTGGACATGGACTAGCTGCTGAATACACTTTCTCTGGGCAATTCTGTTCAGTCATTGAAGCACCTTCGTTCTCCTTCCCTGGGATTTCAGTGTCATGAAGATGTAGGAGAGAACTTTCACTTTTATCCGATCTAATGTCTCTGTCCTTATGCTGTTTGCAATCCAGGAATCCATCTTCAGTTTCTAGTGAGTAACTTGAATAACAAGTCTTTCCATGGTGCTTTTGAGAAACACTGTCAAATACTTCTGAAGGAGTCAGAGAATCTATTGAATGCTGACTTGAAGTATGAGATTCCACCTTATCATCAGATCCCAATTCTTCGCATTCATCTACTGAAAGTAAAACAGATCGTTTGAAATTTTTAGTTTTAGAAAACTCTTGACTTGCAGTATCATTTTCTGTTGCATCTTCAAAAGCTAAATTATCAATTCCGTGGAACTGTTGAGTAGGAATATTTGATGAAGGAAAGTTTTCTGCAACATTCTCTGCTTCAGATCTGTCATCTTCTGTTTCATCAGCAGAAGAAGAAACTTGGTCTGCTTCCTGAGTAAACTGTGCATTGCCAAAAGTAGAATTTTTGCTTTCTCTAGTATTGGTCCTTGCACTTTCTGGATGGGACCAAATGTCAGGTCTTTTTCTTGGTATTTCATCATCACTCGTTGAATTAACACGGAAGAGATCAGAACCCTCTTTTTTAATTTTCACTTCTATTCTTAGGCTGCTGTCATAAATCTTTAATTCTTCAGGTGTACTTGTGTCACTGCTGCTTCTTCCAAGAAAATCATGGCATAACATAGTGCTACATTTAGAAATCCCTCTTTCATTGGATCCTTCATCATCCTGAGAGCCTCCAGCATCATAATCTTCTGATCTTGGTTTTATATCATCAGAGGATGTGGTTGCACTGCCAGTATCTGATTCAGGACTCTCTTTTGGATCTAGTGCACCTGTACTCCAGTGGTCCACGAAGGGAATTTCTGCATTTTCATGGTTTTCTGGCATTTCTGTAGGATCTATAGGCTCTGTGTAACTCGGTGAACATTTTTCTGTTATTTGTTCTGTGGAACATTCTGAAACATCATCAAAATCTGCTGTAACTGATGCGTATTCACTCAAGGCTGATGTATCACACAGCTCATCAGCTGTAAGAAATCCCTCCATATGAATCTGAGGAGATGCTGTCTCATCCTCTTTATTAGTTATCGTTCTGGAAAAGCTTGGTAAAGCATTTTCACTGTAGTTAAGACCTGTTTCGGAGTTTAGTTCATCACTTTGTTCAGTACAGACTTTTGTTGCCTTTGAATGTTTCCCCACTTCTCCTGAAGCAGTAGCCTTTTCATTGATTTCCTTGGAGAAGTTTGAGTATCCATCACTGGAAGACTGTGCATGACAGTCAGATTCAGCTGTATTGTCATCTTTCTCTGAACCTTCAGTCTGTTTAATTCCAGCCTGATCTCCACAGATCTGTCTTGCTTCCATTTCATTTTGCAGTGAAACATGCAGTTTAGAAGCATTTTCTTCTGTAATTAGAGAAGAAAATTCGGATTGTATTTTGTATTCCACATTTTCAGAAGGATCTGATAATTTTTGTTTATTGGGTTGACAGGATGCCAGCACTTTATTTTCACTGCTACTTTCCATAACAGATTTTGAAGATGCACTTTGCTTTGCAGAAGAGCATTCATGATTGCCATGAAGCTGACCTGCCACAGCATCAGCTATGCTTCTTTCAAGTTTCTGTCCTGAACTTCTGTGCTCAGAGGTGTGCACATTCTTCTGGACAACAGGAGATGCACTCCTTGAATGTTTTTGGGCAGAGGACTGAGATTTTAATACAGATTGCCCAGCTGTTTTCGGTTTTGGGTCTTTATTATTCATAATATCGGCATGCTTTGATGGAGTCAGAGTTTTAGGTGTTATTTTTGCAGTAGATTTTGCTACAGGTGTTTGCAACTGCTTAACACTCCTCTTCTTGGCTGAAGCATTTTTTTCTGGGAGCGTTGTCTGAACCAGATGTTGTAACACATTTTTTTCTTCATTATGTTTTGGAGACATTCCTGATTGCAGTGGATTTGGTGATTCCCCCTGAGGTCCTAACAAACAGTAAAAAAAAAAGACTATAAAGATTGTATATGCCAGTCAAAGTATATTCACCAAATTTATGTTAGTGTTTATGTTGTGAAGCAAGTTACTCAACTTTTTATGCAACTAAGGGATTTAAGGCTTGTTAAAGAATGAAGAGTTGATATCTTAAAACAAATACTAGACAAAAATACCATCTTGCATTTACGTGCCACATTTAAAACTAAAGCACTTTATAGTCTATACATAAAGGGATTTCTTCAACCTGTAACTGAAGTAGTCACCACTGCAGTAGAAAGCAGCTGCTGTAGTGCGTAGAAACACCGCATAGCAGCTTAGCACAGGAAGTGATGAGCACTGTATTCAATTTACATTGTAGAGGAAATGGAAGTAGGCAGAAAATAATTACATTAGTTATAATGTGATTAGAATACCAGAATTAATATCCCTGCTCAGTCAGAAAATACTGCAAGATCTTTAATGACCACAAATTGACAGGACTTGTGTTTTCTGTATCATAACGCATTTAAGTTAATACAGCTTGAATATTCTTTCCCCTCTCAGTAAGCACCAAGTCCAAATGGGATTAAAGAGAGCCCCACCCTTAACACTTCGTATCTCTGTAAAGCAGGGTTTCTTCTCTGTGGTCTACAATGTCATTTCTCCCACTTGATAGAAATAGCTGTTGAAATCAAGTACTCATTTGTGGGTAGGTCAGTATCAGTAGTGCTACTCCTTAGAGGGGCATCACCAAAAAAGAGAGGCATAAACCAACAGTTCATAAAGAAGTCTGCAGTCCAGATCTTTGATGCACATGATAAATACTTGACCTACAGAATTTCTGTTGAACTCAGTCATGGTTCCAAGTGCAAACGTGCAGGGGATCAGCAAATAAAAGACTCTGCAACGCACACTAAACAAGCAAAAGAAAACACTGATTGGCAGTGAAGACCATCTTTTAAATATTTTCACGTTGACACATGATCATTTGCATTTTACAGTTTAGGATTGTCACCCAAAGTGATATATGGAAAATAAACAGAATTGTTCAAAAGATTTTGCCAGATGCTTGTGCTTAAAAAAAAAAAAGCCGACAGCTTTGCATAATAATGGCAGACTGTTTCATTGTTGTATGAAACTTTACCTTGGTTCTTGGGAGAATTGGTAGGTGCGGTTTGAGCCTTTTGCTGTGCTGCAGAATTGCTACTCACGTTGCCTTTTTTCTTTGGAACAGCTTGTACATTTTGTTCATGACACCCTTTTCCAGTTGATTTTTTTGTCAGACTGTAGAGAAATTATTACATCCATTACTTCCAGGCTTGAGATCTAGCAGTGTTTAATTATATTTAAACAATGTATGTGTTTTAATATGCACACATATATAAACATTGAAAATACAACCTAAAAGATATATATTTTTTAAAAAACCCCTATAAAAATATATACACACATATACATAAAACGACCCATTTCACAATTTCGGTGCTTCAGCTGTCTTCCTGTCCAGTTTAATCTAAGGTATCCCAGAAATTATAAGTTTATAACACCTTGTGTAGTGATTTAACTGTTCCAGTGTGCAGAATTCTGAATGACCTATAACAATTTAAAAATGATTAGCATGAAACAATCCAACACAAAAGCCAAACCAATTCCAAACCAATTTTCTTTACAGCAATGTTTCCAGTAGCTAACTCAAATTGTTTTGCTAATAACATGCAATAGACGACCATTCTCAGATTAAAAAGAACATGTTGACTTAACAGTAGGTTTAATAGTTCACGTGAAACTTTTTTTCACAAACATACATACACACATATGTATGTATGTAAAGCAGTATACTAATCTGTGACATACCTGCTTGTTGTGATATTGGCCTCAAGCTCAGCCTTTTTTTTTTTGTTGGTGACTCCATTTGATGTCTTCACAGATGACTTTGTTTTCACTATTGTAAAGTAAATTCAAAGTTAATTATAGGGGGAAATGTATTGCATATGAGTACTGAAAAAATTCTAATATATGAAGATCAGCTGTTGCAAACAGCATAGGTGCTAAACTTGTAAAACTTTTACCATTTTATATGGTTATCAGTTGATCATGAACTAAAGTCCATTAATAGAGGAGAAATGTAATATTGTTATCTCAAGTTAATATTAATTTATAGGGGAAGAAGGTGGCTCTTATCAATCTATAGTAGATTTTTTTAAAGTTTCCCTGGCTGACTTTCAGTGTATGACCAGCCTGGGACGAACCAGAAGGGGAGTTTTGGGAGAAACAAACAAACAAGAAAATTACCAATCTGTTTTTTCCCTTCGTCTACCAATTTGTCCTCTTTGGGTTCCTCTGTCTGTTCACTGGGAGCCTGGGTATCTATGCTTGAGTTTGCTGACTTGCTGGAAGTTCCTGCCGCAGTCACTAAGGAGGGAGATTCCTTTGCTGTGATTTTTTTCAATGGTTTTGTTTTGATCTGCACACTTGTGGTTACTGTCAGCACTTTAGGTCTAGCACCTGCAATTTTTCCTTCATAGTTCTTTAGTCCTTTGCTACTTCCTGAATTTTTTTGCCCACTTGCAGATGATGTCTTTTCTATATCTTGTTTGGTAAGCATGCTTTCAGCCTTCACATTGCCATTATTTTCTATTTTTGTCTTTATAACAGCTCTGGCCTTTGGTGAAGCAGCTTTTTCCCCAGGTTTTGCATCCTTAGTAATCTTGGAAACTGTTTTTTTGCCATCTTTCCCCTTTACATCCTCATGCTTTGAAGTCTTATTAACAGTGTTTCTGTTGGTGCTTGATGTATGCCCAGATGCTCCTAATCCATCAGATTTCATTTTATCCTGATCAGTGGAAGAATCTCCCCAGCAATCTTTCTTGCTGTGTTCTGTCCAGGAAGTATTCCTTACACCAGCAGATTCAGTAATAGATCTGTTTAGCTAGAAAAAAATGCATCAGAAAAAAAAAAAAAAGACATAACACCAAACTATCGATAGTCTTTCATTCCTGAAACGCGTTTTAAGTAGTACATGAATCTAAAGCAACAAGATTCAGCATAGAAATAATTTTTAAGAAATTACATTTTAGCTCCGATTGCTGGCTTTCAAAGATATAAAAGTACCAGAAGTAACTAGATGCCTAGTAAATCGCATGTGAAATACTGCTTTATGTAGAGGATATAGAAATACCTAAGTAGAGTTTCACTTTTACTTAGGGCAAATTACTCTGTAATATTTATTTATATTATTAGTATCCGCTGAAGAAAATTTTTTGAGTTACATGTGCGTATTTTCCAAAGAGGAATAAAGACTATGAATTATTACAAACATAAAAGCAAAAATTAATTTTTAATACATGTGATACTTTTAACAATTAACAACATGTATCACTGGATCTCTCTCTTAAGTAAAGATATATACAGAAACATGGAGAATTAAGTGCATGAAATGGAATCTTTGTGATACTGGTGTTACTGCAATGCATCCAAGACCATCAAGTAAAGTGAAACTCGTACTGGTTTTCTACCAAACAGGAATGTAGTTTTCAGTGTGAGTCTCAGTAGAAGAGTTGTTGAGGGCACTAAAAAAATATTTTTTCAGGGCAGGGAGCATAACAGACTCAGTGCTGTGGTGGCCTGTGATAATAGCAGAGATTCATTAGCTCAGTAGCAAACGATTTGCTCTGGGAAACAGATCAGTTTCATTACGTAGCAACAGGGGAATGTGAGATTCTGAACACAAATTCCTGTCTTTTATTTGAGCTTATCTGTTTGAAAACGTAGCAGAGCATAGGCTGAGTCCTAAGATTTTTCCAGTAATGGACATTACTGATTCTGCAGAAATAAAAGTTCACCAAAAAACCCCAAGTTTTTCAAAAGCAGGTTTCATTAAATAATATTACAAAGTAATATTTGAATTTAAAACACATGATGAAAATAGTTTTGTTTGCAAGCTTCTGAGTATTTTTAATGTTTGGATATAAACATTTACCTGAGAACTAGTGAATACAGGTTTTTTGCCAAGTCTTCGGTCATCACCCTTATCAAATGCAGCTGTAAAAGGAACAAGCAGTTTCTTTACTATTTAGCAGAAAAGAAGGGAGACAGAAAACAATGCAGCCTACTCAGTTAACACCAGCTGAAATCAGAAAGCAGTTCTTCGGGTCCTGTAATTATTCTAGGAAGGCCAATTTTGGTGACCTGGTAAATGTTAAGTGGAAATACATGGGTTTATGTTCAGAACAAAAAATATGGTATCTGTAATGAGGTCACATGGCCATAAGCAAGTTGTTTAACTCTGCTGTTTCTCCATTTCCATAGTAAGACACACTTGTTTATCCAAGCTTAGCTCACTTAAAGCTTGCAGTGCATGGAGACCTTTGAAAGCATATACAATTTACAAAAAACACAGACCTTCAAATTTTGAGTACTAATGACTTTTAAGTGATGTACTGTAATTTATAGAATATTTATTTATACTATTTACAGAAGAGATTAATTACATATATTAGTTTTCAAAAGTGGTAAAGTCAAAATATCTAAATGTATGCAGCAAGATTGTAGAGCCTCTTTAGATAGCATGCCGCATAATGTCATGAGAGTTATCCCTGTGATTGTCATGTGGACTTTTCAGGCAGTGAATGCCTTTTTTTTTTTTTTTTTGACTGTCTACTCTGGGAGGCAAGCATTTTTCAATAAAGCCTTTAAATCAGTTGCGCTTGTAGAATACAAACAAGATATTTATAGACACTGTACAGACCCACAATCGATAAGGTTTCACTTTTGTTTGTATTAATGTTTCGGCTGAAAAAGGTTTTTGCAAAAAATGTATTAAAAAATTTAAGCATTATGTGCCTCATGTTCTGACACACTATTTATACATACAAAAATTGTATCTGTGGATAATAAAGACTAAAATTCTGCTGAATTCTTACTGAAGATACTAAAAATAATTTTTACATAGGTCTGTAAAAATCACACAAAAGGTATGCTGAAAATGGCACCCCAGGGATCTAATCCTTTTTCTAGCAATGACTCTGCACATTAATATGTACGAATATATTAAGACAAAATCCATATAAACTTGTGCCTAAAATACCACAAGAAATGTTGTGGATGAAAAAACTCACAATATCATCTGCCTTCTTTTGGCATTTTTTCTCCTCTGTTATAGCATTCTAATTCTATATAGGTTAAATCTCTAGAAGATAAACCACACCAGAAATCTTTAAGATGAAATTTAAGTTATCCTAGGCATATTTCACCTGAAGATTAAAATTTGCCTACCAGTATTGTGTGATCACTTTGCCTGTAATTAAAACCAGACAATTCATGCAAACATTTCAGCCTGTCTGTTTACATATAAAACATATGCTGGCTCTGAGTTATAATTTAATCTAAAAGAAAACAAAACGATTTCTGGCAAGATGGAGTTTGGACAACTAAGGCACACCTCGGTCTTACGTATTTTTTTGTATTGAAAGCACTAGTGCAAAGCAGCCTAAACATTATTTACAATAAGGACACGATCATCCCAAAACCAAAACACCTCAAAACAAAAAAACCCACCCTTGTTTCTAAAGCCAGCTCCTCAGCTTCTGAAGGATTTTATAATCCAGACAGAAATCATAAACATGTTTTATACAGTAGCAGTGAGATGTTATTTGACTGCATCCCCAAGTCATGCTTATAAAGACTCACTGCATCCTTCTCTCAGCATGTAATTGTAGAATAAAATTTTTATCTCTCTGTAGGCGTAAACGATTTTATAGCTGTCATATTCTAGCTACTAATGTCTTTAACAAAATGAACACAAAAATATTTATTTGTCCTTTGAATCAAAAGTTATTTTAGAGAAGTCTTCAACACATTCTTTTCTTTTCTAACACTACTGTCAGAGCTAGTATTCAGCCATAACCTGAACTCCATCATCAGTTCCGCACCCTCAGAATACTTGTGTACTTCAAAACAAAGAAACATTCGGAACAAAAACTCCTTTTTGTTGGAAGTGCTGCCTGTTAAAATTTTGAGAGAACACTATACAGCTCCTTAGGGGCTCTCTGCAGTAGCATACACAATATCACAATACCAAGCAACTGTGAAGTCAAGCTATCTGCATTTACTCACAGTGCATGAGAGAGGCATTATGCAAGAGACAAGCAGTATTTATACATTTTGTAGAAAACTGTAAAGGATAGAAACTGAATTCATAGAATGGATAATGTGCTTTGTGCAAATTTAATTAATACACAGTACTTAGCTCCTTAAAAATGAGACAGATAGTTTTTAATTCTACTGCAGTATTTTCAATAATCTAGAGTAGCTGTAAATAAGAATAGAATCAATCTACATGGTTTTGGTTCCTATTGTACACACTCCTAAACAGAAAAGCCGAGAGGACGTTTCACAGAAAATGACTTGCTGATTCCCATGTTTGAAACTACCAAAGCATGCTATCATGCTTTTATTCTAAAACAGCACTACAAAAACCTAGAGCATCACAATTTTTGCTTTAATTTGTATCTGGCTCCACAATACCACCTGCATTTTATCTATGAAACGGATTGCTAAAAAATTCTAATGCCATTTGATGCCAGACATACCTGCTTGTATTTTCTGTTGATGGTCTGGCCTCATCAGCTTCCAGCTTTCTGTGTGACGAACAGCATAAAAAGACTGAACCAGGAAGACCCAGAGCTTATCACGCAGAGCCTCGATCTTGCACGTAAAACCCTGTGTTCGAGTAACAAATCAGCAGCTGGCGAGGGGCATATTGTCATAGCAACCAGTCATTATTCCTTTCAGAATCTCCTTACTCCCTAAGCTAGATCAATGATGTCATCACTTATATTTTATAAAGGCCTGGTAGGTGGAGATGCTGTTTTTGAAGGATTATTGCCCACCACAGTAATTTTTACAATACTTTAAAACCAAGTCACTCCAAGGCATACTACAGCACTAGAAAACACCACATTGCTCTTTTTTGCCTTTTCTTTTTTTTTTTTCCCCCCTAAATGAACCCCATAATAGCTCTTTACTGTCAGCTGTGTCACAACAAGGTCAAATACTCTAGGGAAAAATAATGTATCTGATTAAATTTTCATTGCTTTTAACCAAGAAGATCTACAATAGCACCAGACTGCAGTAATTCATTCTGCATTTATTTGTCACTCTTTGCTTGTAGCGTCATTCTGGATTTTAATCAGTATGTCATATAATTCATGAATTATCCCCAGCATTACAGTCAACCACAACTTAAATATCATTATTTAGATTGTGTGAATGTACACGGTGTATTACACAGATGGAGACTGACACCTCTCCGCAATCCAAAAAACACACACTAGATTAAAAGGCAGTCCTTGCTTCAGAGGACAGTCTTAAACAAAAAGCACATGTAGCTGTGACTTTTACAAAAGAGGGGAAAACATACATACAAAAAGAATAACCTCTCTTCACCTGTAAGTTTAAGTTAATGCAACATTTTGGTAAGTTTTTTCTCATCAGTAATTTAAAGTGATAGTAACTGTTCTCCACTCTACAGAGCAGTGGTGCCCATGGGACTTACATTCTCAGTAATACACAATCATTTTTTATTGCCATAGATAAGGTTTCTCTGTAAAAAGAAAAAGTGCTAATATCCAGTAAACAAACGCCAGCATTTTCTGCACTTCCAACAGGACCTTGGATTTATGCAGATGCCTTTCTGCATGACTCCAGTTGCGGGACTGAACCACCTGGGCTCAAACCACATCATCTGATTTGAACTGTTACATGAAACAGTACCAGAATATTTTTTCCTGAAACACTGCGTATTGAGAAACGTACCATCTCATTCACGTTTGAGAAGTCCAACAACATATCCACAGCCACAAGAAGAAAGCAGCTATTTTCATTATTAATACTTTTTTCAATTGCATTAAAAATGAGTTCTAGAAGTTCAGGTTTGCTGCTCATTGCCTGTACCTGAGGAAACAACAAAAGGCAGCTGTTTAAAACAAAAGAGTGTACTTCGTATGCAAAAGCATTACTGAGCAGAGAGGATCTGCTGTCACGCTGTGCAGGAGGTATTCCAAAGCTGAGCATCTTCCTTTGTATCCGTTCCATAATCCCACCCCTCTCCAGGCCTCTAGCAAATCATCCTGAGGCCTCTCGCTAACGGAAATTTTAGGAACAAGCACACTGTGATGAATTTACAGCCATATGCAACTCTCGATTCAAAGACTATGTTTTAACATCTCCCTATTTATTTTCTTAGTCCTCTATACATATTAAAAAAATCTTTCATGGGAGAAATGCTGGATGACTAGATCAATGGCACCTGCAGCATTGCCACATTCTTGCAACTCACAAAAAAAAAAATCACTAGAAGTTTGAGTATACTGCTAACATTCGTAATCATTCTTATAAGTACATACTGTTGTTCTAGGTGTTCAAAAGCTATTTTAAAGCCCATGTATGTATCTGTTTGCAACACACTATCCTACTGAATTCACTGGAACTTTTGCTTAACTGAGGCACGTAACCTGAATGCAATATCAATCCTGTGCATCAAAAGTATTAATATGCTTTGAAACAACACTGGAAAAAAACCTCCACCCCCCAAAAAAATTATCACTGCCTATTTTTTTTTTTAGTTTATCACAGAATTGACTTTAAAGCAAAAGTTGAAATTGTTTTGATTATTTAGCACCCTGAACTATACAAAGCGTGACAGAATTCATTCGGAAGCATACAATAACTCAAGGGCATTTTTACCTGCAACAAAATGTAGAAGCCTTCACTTCGTACCACATGTAGGAAGTTTGCCACAATAAATGTTACACATTCTTCTTGTAGCCTAGATGCCAAGGCCACAGCTGTCTCCGTCCATTTCACTTGGGGAAGACTATTGATCAGCCAGTCAGTGTCCATCAAAAGGAAAGCTGCATTCCTGTGGTTCTTAAAGTAAAAACAGAAGTTAGCCTGTTGCCAAGTAATCACCTAAAGAATTGCTGCTCCTAAAAAAGCTTCTGTTCAGTTATTGAACACTTACACAAGAATCCAATCACTTATTAATTTCCCTTCTTTAAATAAAATTGGTTTTTGATAATTCTAAGCGTTATACCTACCTTTGAAACTAAAGCAGAAAAAGAAAAATTGACTGCTTTTGTTTTGCCTGCTGAAGTTAGGCAATAAAGTTTTCAGTAAGTTTCATTGTATTTTTTCAACTATGTGTCATTACATACTGCAGTCCTGAACAAAATAAGGCAAATGTTAACTGGAGAAACTGAACAGAGAAAAACTTTTTAGGTCACTGCAAGATGTAATGAATTCTCGAATAAAATGGGTAAGTTAAAGTTTTATGTGAGTGTGGATGGCCTAGCATTTCGGATAGATAAGTACCCAAGCATTTCCATAGTTATGAATCCTTTTGTTTTCTTTAAAGGAGTCATACATCAAGTATTTGTCATCCCAGGTGGAGTTTTAACTGAACCCTCTTTGTTTCTGCGAGAAACATAACTGTTATGTTTGTAGTTACATTTAAAAGAAGCAAACATATTTCCTAGTATTTAATACCCTGGTCTGTGCCTTTGGTTCTTTTGTGCTCGTCTAAGTATTTGCATTGGCTCATCAGCATGGTACCTGAGGCAACTTCAACTGGCTGACACATCACTTAAAAAGAACTTGCAGTTTATTGTTATCTACATCAGAATGGATTGAAAGCTCTACTTGACATGACCTAGCAGGTTATTGATAAAAGTATGCAGTAAGATCAGCAACACTGGAGAAAGCAACAATTCAGATAAATAGTTGACACAAAAACCCCTACTGTAAATTCAGATTATAGTCATGTTTGTCCCATGCAAAGAAGAAAGCAGGGAGGGTTTTCTTTATGCATATTGTAGTTAAAATCTGGCCAGCCATTGTTCAACTATATTTTAAAATTATTTTACTAATCTGTGGGCAAAACCAGTTTGCTTCTATGCATGTAAGGTAAATTAAGGATTAAGTATATGCTTATGGTTTGATCTTGCTCCCACTGGACTCAATTACAGGCTTTTTGAATTGTCCAGAATTCAGCCCGTGCTCACAATACAATAAGCATTTACTTCCATTAGACACTTCCAGTGAAACATAAAATGCCTTCATTGACTTCTAATTAAATCAGCAGTTTGTATAACTCTCGTTATATTTTCCCTAACCATTCTAAAGCAGAGTCCACTTTACTTATCTAAAAAAGTAGTAATTTTATTGCATGCAGTTGAGACACCAGGGATAGGTACCTGAGCATTGTTTTAAACTGCACCCGCATTTTAAGGTTTCTGTGTTCATCATCATGGCCTCCAGTCAGCAGTCTCCCTTTCTTTGCACCTTTTCGTTCTCTAAAGGGCTGCCCCACATTAACTAGGTTTTACATTTCCAAGGTTGACAAATGAAAGGATCAGTAGAATCATGCTGTTTAACTGGGTGTAACTGTTAAAAAGTTTTACAGCAGGGAACTGTAGCAGCAGAGAGGATCGTAAAACATGCAGTAGCCCCTGCAAAATTAGTGTTAGACCTTTTCTTCTTTCTCCCTCGAGCAGCCTTAAGCATTTTTGCAGATTGTGAAAAACTCCACTGGGAAGTCCACAAGTTTTTGGACTGGGTGTCTTAAGAGCAGAGTTAAATAATCACCTACCAGAACTGTTCTGTTGGCAGAAGAGGCTTATGCTTTATTTTTTAATTTTTTTAATTTTGCAATTCTAAAAGCGTTCTAGGCTTCAGTTCATAAGAATAGCAGTGAATCTTGCAAAGACGCACCGACACAGATTTTACATCAGTAAAATGGGAACCAAAACACACTTTAGTCCAGACTGCAAAAAAACACGGGAAAAGCTGGGTACATAGCTGGAGCAGTACCAAGTACCACAGTGCCACGGCTGTTCTGCAAATGCTGGTAGCTTAAGGATAGCTCATGCGTTTGAACACAAACTAACCACAGCATCTTGACGTAATAGGCACAGAGGGGAAGGAAGGCCTGAAGTGGCTTAGGTTTACCTTTAAGCTGTCCTGATAATGTTTCACAAGGGTGCCTGGAAGGGAGCTTAGAACCATGTCGACATACACTCTTGTCTAGACTACACACTTTAGGTCGTTTGGAGATGGGTGGTGGTGTAACTATGAACACCTGTAGGGCAGAATGAACTGATCTATAATCCTGAAAACCTGACTTAAAACTTCTCAAATATTTATACTATATATGACATACAGAGCTATGTATATATTCTAGGAACAACTGAGTATACTGATCTAATATGGCAGAACACCTAGTTCTGAAGAGCTATAGCCACTATCTTTATTCTGTTAGAAATTCGGTATTCTGGTAGAAGCATTCTTCAGTTTTTATAACTGTGGAGACTCTCAAGCTTCTCTTGGTACAGCCACATAGCTCTGAAATCTCTTGTTTTTTAGGCTTTCACTGGAATACTCAGTAGCCACCACTCACAGCTGACCTGCTGGCCTCAGCACTTGATTGGGTAAGTACTTCATCAGAGAAGTCCTAAGAAAAAACAGTCCCAAGAAACCTTCACAGCCCTTTCAGTGAGGGGCAATTCTTGGCCAGAACTGTTTAAGAGTGCATCTCTTGAACTACGGGTGTGTTTGACAGTGTGGGTACCTCAGCTATTTAGATTGGATAACAGCAGTAACAGACACAGGGACAAGGACTTCAGCATGAGACACATAAGACATCACATACTTAGCTGTCTGCTGTGTGCTAGAACCGAAATAATCCTGTGAATGTTACCTGAGCAAGCTAGATTAAACTTTGTGTATGCCAATCCACGTTACAGTCACATAGATATACAGTCATGCCTGGCAGCAGCTGTACGGGTTTACCGTTGGCTCCTGTATCTACTCTTCATCTGTCTGTTACAGCTGATTACTGAACCACATTACTCTTAACAGGTCTAGTTCAAATCAGTTACTTGTAAGTCAACTTTGAGGGTAGTTTTATACAGAAACACAATTAGAAAGTACTTAAGTTCAGGTAGAGCTAAATTGAAACAATGTAAATATGTGCCACAAAAACGAATGTTGAGCTTTGAGGGGACCCATTCAGTACTGTTATCTGAGAAGCAGAAGATACGTATACTCTACTGTTACTTTATTTTTGAAAAGTCAGCTTGTCTGTAAACAAATGGCTTGTGGTCACTGATAGCCAGTGATCACCTGAAGTCTGAAAAAAAAAAGTAGATTTTTTTCCAAATTAGAATATAGGCAAAGAGGAAAAGGCCATCACAAGTGATGTATGCCACCACCTAACAGAAATGGATACAGCAATTTGCTGTACCTCACTATCTGAATACATAATGCTGTGCTATTATGTCACAGCTGTGTTTCATAAACTTACTTTGTATTACACTGGACTTGGATGTGATTATCACTAGACTGTGTGCCATAAAGCGTAATAATGACATCTGTACATCAAAATCTGTTTTGAAATTGTTATTTTAATGGGAACTTTTACAGAGTATAATTGTAGTACAGATTTTAAAATACTATATTTACTATCTCTTAAATTACATTGCACAGCTACATAAGGAAAAAAATTTACATTGCTGTTTTTATATAAAGCACACTATATACTACTTACCAAAGAGTTAATCAACATAACAAGACAGTTGTTCTGAAGTTCAGTAGGTAAACTGGCAAAGCTTCTCTCTGACAAACATTTTACAAAATGTTTTCCTACCCATCTGTTGAAAAAAGAACCTTTCTTAGGTAAGGAAGAGGTAAAACATTCTATCTTAACTCGTTAGCATTAGTGATACTTCTAAAGTATTGTGAAGAAAAAAATGTTTAAAATGTGAACATTTTACATGCCAAAATAAACCAAATCTTACAAAGTAAAATATTTCAACAGAAAGCAGTGAAATGAAAAACATAATTCACAATTTATTTTATTTTACTTACTTCATGCAAGCAGCATACAGGTTTTCCACTCCCAATGAATGAGCAATAGCCATGTATTCTAGTACATGTTGCTGTTTTCCAGGAACATACTAGAGTTGTTAGCAAATTATCACAATTACTGTACATTCTGTCTTAGAGGAACTCTACAGAAGTACAAAATCTTCAGTTCAAACAGAAGTACTGTTAGCTACCATAGTATTTAAGTTTGTTTAGCTTTATGCAGAACAGGGAAGTCATCTGCTTCTGCATGTCAATAAAGTAGTATTCAGCCTAGTGAGCCTAATGCACGAAAATGCTCGACTCTGAGCAGTTGTTTGTTTTTAAACTAATTTTAATTGAATAGAAATATTTTCTAAATACAATCCCACCAAAACTGATATGCAAATATATAGTACTGCTATAATCTTATTAAGAACAATTACATATACAATGGAATGTATTAAATTGTACTACATGTATATATTGATCATGTGTAATACTGCTTTTCATCAGTTGCTGTTTACAAGCTTCTATAAATAGGTGGATGATACCATAGGCCTTACTCCCATCACCAATCCCATTGAATTTAGCAGATTTACACGTAAGAATAGGGTCTGTTGACTTAAGCTAACACCTTGATCATACAGTTGTTAAGTATCTCATCAATATGATGTGTAAATAATAGAATGAAAATTCTTCTTAGGCTTTACAGTTCACAAAGTAGCATGAGAACTGGCATACCTCTTGGAAAAAAAATGCAGTAATCTCTTTTCAAAATGTAGATAGCTACTTCTTTCAGCCCATCTAGCCCATACATATCTGCAATGCCCAACATGCGACTAAAGAGAAAGCAGTAGCAACAGGAATCAAAAATCATTTTCATAGATGCATTTTGCTTACAAGACAATTTACATGCTAATTTCACCTCCTTGTTCAGTCAGAATTTACTGCAGAAATAGATTGATAACCAAGTGTGAAACTCGCCAAAGAATAATCTTCAAACAGGAACATGTATTGACCTAATAATCTCCCAAACACCGACTCCAGTCTATATAAAAGTAAGCCTCGGCCACTGGCTGAGAAGCTGTTTAGAAGACTCTCAGCTTCTCTATTTTAAGGGTAGCAAGTGAAAAAGATAGTTGTGCCAGCAAAGTTTTGGCACTTTGTAGGTTTTTTCCCAAGGATTACATAAAATGTTATTGATGACATCACATCTGAGTGTTATGCCCCTTCCAAATACTAAAAAGCACAGTGAGCAAGCTATTAATTATTTTTACATAATAATCAATACCATAGTTTTATTTGCTATATCAGTTCATTACCTAAACATTCACGTTGGGGCATATTATAAACAACGCCATATTTTTATTTTAGATAGATAAGCTTTGAACAACCATTTCTAACGTTAAGAAATTGTAGTGTTTTAATATTTACTGGCAGAGTTCAACAGCTAATATATAAATGGTTTCAGGGAGTAATTCACACATTTCAGAATTTAGTTCACTAATTCAGGATTACGTATAAAACTGTGATTAAAAACTATCCCAGAAGGAAATGCCAGCACTTACGCTGGTTGCTATATGTCATCTTTATAGATCTAAGACCAACTACTTAGCCTTCGCATCAACTTAAATGATTATTTAAAACTAAATTCCAAATAATAACTATTATATGTTATCACACATTGTACATATTATTCTGAAAACTAAAAGGAAGGTACAAGCATATTAGGAATTATTTTGTATGAAACACTCTCTTGTTTTTGGCACTCCTTATATAATAGTCTAAAAATGTCGTCCCCCCCTTTCCAGTAGCTGCCAAATAAACAAGATTTCTTCAACATGTTTATTTTTGGAATTTTCTCAATTATGTTTAGGTGTAATGATCATTATATTTGACATCTTCATACTAAATGAAGAATTTTCCTTTTGACTTTTAACTGAGAAAATACAGATCAAGCACAAGCTACAATTAAAAATAATAAAGTTGACATATACCCAACATCAACTTTGTCTGGAAAGTCCAGAATACCTCCATATATAAAATGCAAGATGACACTCATTTCTGCCTGGCTTATGCTGCAAAAAAGGAAGAAAAAAAGTACAAATAAAGACACGTCCAGAGTAAAACCCACATTTCTTAGCCAAAGGAGGTTGGTCAAAAGGCTGATGCATCATCCAGCCATTTTGTGCATGGAAGGTAAATGGTCTGATAAAATTAAAGCTATTTTCAACATTACTGCAATGTAATAATATCTAAATGGACTACATTTTGGGTGAATTTAGCTACTCAATAGTCTTGCTAAAACTCTGTATTACTTTAAATCTTTGAACTTAAGCCATAAGCAGACTAATACTAGTATCTAGATTATTTACACGGATTTTTTTCATCATCTCCAAGCTCTTTACTAGTAATAAGTCAATTATTTAGCAACTACATATTTAAAAATTGTTTCATAATAGTTATTTTTAGGTTTTGATTTTAGGAATATATTTAAACTTTTCCCACAATAAAAACATTTAATAGTTTTATGACAACACTAAGTAGGAATGTTGCCTCTCAAAATATTTAGAAAAAGTCTTTATGCCTAGATTCAGATTAAGAAATATGGAATTTCTACACAGAGTTGTGTTTGCATCCTTGCATCATCCCAGACCATAGCAGGGAAAGGCACAGAATGTCTATTTTAAATGGTGGACGTGACCTCCTGAACAATACATTGTTGTACTTATGTACGTACGTCTCGGTGTGCAATCTTCAGAACCCACAAGTGCTGTGTACAGTAGTATAAATGGAATATAGTCATGCAGATTGAGCTAAGACCCCTTCAAACATTAGACATCTTTAAGCAACAGACATTAATGACTAAAAACAAAAGAAAAAAAGGTTGTAACATGCTAAGAAGCAAAGTCAACGCAGTTGTCTCTCTATGTATTAGTACACAATGGCCATAAAATCAGCAAGGAGTTTCCCCACAGTCTTGACAGCTGTTTTCTTAGGCAGAATTTTCATTATTTCAGAATAAGCCATATGTACTTTATTTATAAGTGTTTAAAAATACAGCATGGAAATCAGCACCAAGCAGAAAACTGAACTAGAAAAGGTAAAATAAATGGTTATGATTCTTAATAGCAGAAATTAGGAGACATTGGCATGAGAATATACTCATGAAGATTAAGTACTTCTCAGGAGAAAGCATCTACTGAACAATAGAGATGAAAATTTCTTAGCCATATAGAAATCAGTTACAGGGAGAGAAGTGTAAACACCAGAGCAATTGTTGACTATCAGCCTCTAAAACATACTATGTATAGCATAAAAGCTAAGCAATCAATTAAAAGTGTATTTTTATAAGGATTAGGAAGTTATAACCAAATCAATAGATAACTTTACTGATTTTGAAGCAATATTATTACACTGACAGAAAACTAAAATTATAAAAATATAAGAAAGTATCACTTGACCAAGCAATTTTGTATTAACACAAAGCAATTATATTTTGCCACACTGTAAGGTACAAAGTTCTTTCTGAAGAAAGCTGAGCCAGCCAACATCACACCTGAACAAAAAAAGCTAATATGTACAAGCATCAGTGTGCTTTTAAAGAAAATGTAATATATTTCCATTGATTTTTTTGGTACTGAAAAGAACTAACCTGGTAGTCCCCAGTTTATCTACAAAGTCTTAGATATTCGTCTTACACTGACAGCTCCATTTTTTTCAGCTCTCACATAGAAAGCCATTGTGAACAAGCACACTAGTCAAAATTCTTTTAGTGTATGATGCTGAAATATTATTAAACACTATTTAAGAAATGTAATTATTTGTCTTTACATTGTAAATATACTCTTACTGTACAAATAGGTATGAAAATAAATGACACTGTTCAGACATTCGTACTTGTCATGACACGTACAACATGAAGGGAGAGAACAGAATTGTAAAATAGACTGTGAATACTAAAACATACTCTACAAAAAAGGATTAGTACTCTTCTGCTGATGAAAAAGACTTCTTCCCTGAACCATCTGACAATATTAACAAATACACGACACACGCTGTTTTCATACTGAAGTCAAAACAGTACTTGGGAAATGCATCAGGTTGAAGAAGAGTGTCAAGGCAGATTAATCCTCAGTGTTCTGTACACAGCACAGTTGTTACCTATTTGCAGTGATTTTAAATTGCCTACCTTTGCTCCCACATGACTTGCAAAGACTACACTTACCCTTGAAGAGTGATGTGCTCTTGGGAGCTTTCAGCCCAACTTCCACTCAGCATAGCAGCAAAGTAACTAGATCTGGCACATAAAATGGCCCTAAGAGAGGAAAAAGTAAACATTATTCCACTAGATAAAAATACTTATTATGGGAATCTTTGATAACATTGACTTAAATCTTTGCCCTTTATGCATTAAGTTGTCATCTGGATACTGCATGCCTTTTTTTCCAGTATGTTTGGAATTTCAAAATAGGCTAAAGAAAAAAAACCAAACAGTATTCTAAATTTCTCAGTTAAAGCTTGTTTCTAGTATGACTCTGACATTCACACAGAGGAAATCATCAACACAAGCATTTTCCTTTTATATAACATAAAATTGCAAATTTATTTCTTGTTTTATTTACCAACTAACAGTAAATCACCTTGTTTATACAGCCCCATTTTAGCCAAATAATTATATCCTGAATCTCTTAAATTCTTTTTATAATACAAAATGTGTAATTATTAAAATGAACAGAGAAGTATAAAACTTCTCTTACTCAAAATTGGCTGGCCACCTGCCAGCACATCCTAGAAGTCAAACAAACATGATACTAACATATGATACAAAAACATGATGTGTATTTCCAGCACTATTTGAGAAGAGCTATAAATCACTTCTGTTTAGACTTATTACCCTTGTATATTTAAAAGGCATAACTGGCCATAAAGGAGCTAATTCAATTTACTACTACTTCCATCAAAGACAAAGAAATCCCAGAGTAGTCATCTGTATATCTCAGTATTTCCACCAGTATCACAGTCTTCAAAAAATCAGATGGGAAGACCTTTGCAACAGGAGCTTCACAAGGTAAAAGTGGAACAGCAGAAAGGAAGAGAAGACAGTAGATGAAAACTGCTTTATGATGTCAGCCTTCCAGATTTACACCAGTTATAGGGTTAGCCTTTATATATCTTATCTGGGCTACTGCAGCCATAGATCATATTCTCACACATACAGTTTTTTCCTGACATTTACTAAGCTTCTTCTTATTTATAGAATTACTTTATGTCATGTATTTCCTGTGGCAGAAGAAGCAAAGTCTTATATTAGGCATGAGAGTTCCTTCTTTTACATGTATTTGTTGGCTCTTCAAATGTTTGAGTGCTCTCTTTTTGTATAGAAAGTAGCAAGAAGAAATGTTATTTATGGTCTCTTTTCTAGTCATTATATATTCTGGAATTTCTCTTCTGTCCTCCTGCTGCAGAAGTCTCTACACTTTAAATTAGGACCTTCTTGCACATTTCTCCTGTGATTCATCCAACACTAATGAAGCTTTTACAGAACGTTTCATAGCTCAGTGAAATGTCTACATGTAAATGGGTATTACTTCACAACTTGAGTATGTGAAGTTCTGAATGCACACACGATTTTGTTTATATAAGATACAATAACAATATCATGGAGATATGAAATACACTACGTCAAATTTTGTCATCCTCTTGCAAATAAATTTTAGTAATGCACAGGGGTAGATCAGTTGATCTATGCAAGGGCATAGCTGAAGTGGGTATTTCAAAGACTCATTTGAAATAAGACAGCTACTCAGTAGAATACGGACAAGTATGTATTACCTAAATATACAATGACAAAATTTTAACTTACAAAATACACAGAGATACTAAATGAACTCGAAGTAAATGTATCTGTGCTTTCGTACTGTCATGGTTTGTGAAACAAGTTTATTACTGAACAAATAGACTTGCTCCACTCAGAGCTCTGTAAGAACGCAACACAGCACTAGGAAGACTTAACTTGGCAACTTGCTCGGAGCACTGCTGCTCGCACTGTGAAGTCTATGGGAAGTTCATAGGACTTCATGAGAAGGTAAGGAATACTGAGACACGTGGGTGGGAGAGGGTGGGGGCTTAAACTGTCTCCTGTTTGAGAACTTCAAAAAAAACCCTTAAAATAAATCAATCATACTGGTGCTTTCACCACAATTATACCTAAAGTTAGATTTCCCTTACTCACTCCTACTGTTCATATGATGCAGTATTAAAAACAAGCAAGTCTTGTGCCTGTTTCAGAACATCCTGGTTTTCTCTGTGATTTACTGCCATATTTTTTGATGCTGGTTAGACTAGATACATTGCTCCAGGCAGTAAGTGGCCTAAATTAAAGAAGCTCTGCTGATGGAATCTTTCTCCTGACTTTTTCTTTTTTTTGCATTAGAGTAGTTGTTTCTCAAAATTATGAGCCTGAGAACATGTCTTCTTATAGTGTAGACCAGAAGGAAAAAATATGCCTAACTACGCTACATTCTGGAAATTTAGTATATAGGCTAATTATATCATTTATAAAAATAAAATACCCCTCCCACACACACTATTACAAATATCTTTATAGAAGATATGTCATAATGTCAGTAATATAACCTCCCACGCTGGTTTTGTGTTAAGAAAATACTAAAAATAGTGGAGGTTTTTAATAATCTCTCTCAGTTGTTTATATACTCAGAGGGAACAAAATACAAGCTGTCTAGTTTGCTATCTCAAGTGCAAACAGACTCATATCAAATGTACAAGGAGTGGTACTGACACTTTCATTTGCTTTCCCAAGCTACAGAAGTTCAATAAGCCGAAGTTCTTAAATGGTCTTGGACTTCAGATCTAATAAAGGCTGCTGACAATCTTTACATCTACATGACTGAAGTAATGAAAGTAAAACCAGATGCTGCATGCAGATTCTGAAGAGCAGGAAAAAAAAATTAGTACTCCTGAAATTTTCTACTTGTATGGTGATTTTGTTCAGCATTAACAGCTGAATAGTTTATTAATAATTTTTAATTTTCTTCAGAGAGCATAGATTATTTTAAAAAAAGGTTAGCAAAGAAAACCTACACAGTATTTATACATGAGTTTACAATGGCAAGCTTAGAAATGCTAAAATCACAGTTGTTTTCACAATAGTTGCCATTAATTAGATTACTAATAACTAATGAAAATTATTTTCGTAAGCATGGCCACTTCTCACGTAAGACCTAAAAACTGTAATGGTTTATAGGAAGATAACAGCACCAGCAGTAACTTTAGATACACCGTACCAGCTACGTTTTATACAGGAAGGATTTTGGTTGAAAAACTTTCACCGTAAATACTTATGTACCTGTGAGCTTGAAAGTCTTTGCCTTCTATGCAAATATTAATATCTGGACAACAGCACTTGCTGTAGAGCATCATTAAGTCTTCTCCTAAGACAGATGCAGTTTCTAGTTTGGAATTACCTGCCGATGGGGAGAAATAGTTATTTTCACTTTGTCTGGCGTAGACTAGACTATTGACAGTACATAGACAACTTAAAATATTTGAAAAGAATCTGACATAACGAAAATTTTGCATTTTACTTCTCATTTTGACTTGAGGTATTGGAAGTTTGACCAACCCTTCATATCTGATACCTACAGAAGAAGTGCTACAGTTACTCTTTCGTAAGAGTTTGTAGACAGTTCATTTTTTTCTACTGAGGTCTGGTACCTCTGCATTAAAGAAAAGTAGACTCTGAAGAAGTTCAGGGTCATGTACTGCTACAAGCCTCTGCCTAAACAGATTTGTTGCTCAATTTCATCTCACTGACACAGCTGTAGCAGCCAACACCTCTAGTGTAGATGCAGTTACACGTTTCCTCGTGTTACTTACTTCATTCACAGCTGTACTAGGGAAGATTCTGCAGAATTCCAAAATCCTCTTAAAACAACAGTGGAACTATTGTAATTTGCTAGAAAAGGAAAGGAATGCAGAGATTCTGCTCTGTGGAAGTCCCACATGGAGAGGACTCAAGTTTGCTGTATTCCAGAGAAAAGACTGGATACGATGCTGATGAATGTGCCACATGCCTGGCAAGTCCTGTCAGATTTATTGTGCTACACACTGGCTGGGAACTGCTCCTGCCCAACTTCTGCAGCAATTCATTTTTTTCAAAGTGTGATAGAATGAGGTAGACCATAGCAAAGAATATCCATGTAAGCTGTGTTGTAACAGCAGCTTTAATCTTTGCTTGCATTTTTACATCTGTATAAGTCTTTGAATAATTATTTAAAAGGAAAAAAAAAAACCAAACCAACCGACCAAAAATTAATTCCAACCCTACCGGCACTGGCTTTGTGGCTTTCTGTGTCAATGACGACTTCTGGAATGTCCTCTTCAATACCAGATGAACAAGCAAGTTCTTTCTGCACAGATCTACTTGGAGCATTCTGATCAACAGGTGTTATTTTGCCATCTCCAAGACAATTTACATTTGTTTGAGTGTTCTGAAGAGTAGCAATGTTGTTTTCTTGTATTAGTTTAGGTTCCATTACTTTTTTCATCATAGCCAGCTCGTCAGCTTCTTTAAGATCTTTATCAGATGAATATATAAGCCTAGAAGATAACACTAAGTTTACTCCTGTAATTTTTTAATTGATTACGACAAATAAATTAAAAAAAGACTTTTTTTGTCTAACAAAGTTAATGACCAGAAAACAAAAGCCAGACTCTACAGTGCTTAATAATAAAAAACCCCCAACCCTTTTTAAAACTGTATCTCTGGAAAACTTATTTCTGTAATGCTTGAAAAAGCATCAACAACCATTACAAGTAAAATGTAATACCAGGTTAAAAGGAACAAAAGCTTCTCTCCCTCACTTTGCTTTTTTTAATTGACGAAACTTTTGTCTGCTCTTTACAGCTCATCTACTATAATCATCTGCTGGCAAAAGCAGAAGCAAGCTGTATCACTAATGACAGATGACTGACTTATAAATCTTAGTACGACCAAGAAAAGGCATTGGATTGTCCTTTAATACAATGAAATTTACAAACTCCAAAATGTAAAACCCCTCTAACATCAAGGTCGCAAGTACAAAACCAGAAGAATGGTATAGAGATATAAATGAATGGTATCAGAGATACAAATTTTAATTTCAAAGGAAGTGCTTGAAAGCATGAAAATCTGCAGTTAAGATTTCCCGAGAGCTTTCACTTTGCCCATATATTAATTCCAGCTTCCCACTTTCCCATCTGTTCCACTAGTTTATTTTTGGCTCAAGATCTGGAACAGCTAACAAAGCCCGCAGTCTCTGACTGCAAAGATCTCATATTTATAGAAAGATACTACACTTCAGCAACTTAATGGAGCCTTGAAGAGTCAATGTGAACAGCTAACATGCTTTATTAGTGGTTTCATACCATATAGATGAAGTTAGCAAAGTTTAACAGAAGAGCTACAGTTACTTTGGATTTAGCAGACATGTACTTACAGATCTACATTTAGTCATTCATTCCATGGCAAAGAGGCTTTATTGCTAACACTGGGAACACAGTAATTTGAGTATGCTATTTGAACACTGTCCTCTAAAGGGGCCAAGAAAACATAGAAAGAAATCATCTTCCTTCTCAAGTCTATATTTAAAGTATTGAGTTAGGTAGGATTTTTTTGTCTGTATGATACAGGTTCTCACCAAGAGAGAATGACAAGAAATCAGAATGTAGGGAATGGGAATTTTAATATTTTATTAGATTTCAAAGCAAGGGCCAGGAAGTGCAACAGGAGTAATAAGATTTCACATTGAAATAGTAAGGTTGGTGGACCCCATATTACGTGGGGTTTTAAGGTTGTTCTACCTGTATGCGCTTTCAGAACTCCTAAGCTGTGAACTTGGCCTGACCATCTATTGCTTTTCATATTTACAGTGATTTCCAACCAAGTGTAACAGCAGCATGAGGGAAAGACATGTAATAACATGCTGTTATGACAAAGAGCAGGACCAGAGGTTGCTTGCTGGAACAGGGAGACTTTGCAATTCTTCAGAAAATTCAAGACCATGACTTCCACACATTTTCCCTGTTTACTATGCTTCTCAGTACTTAACGCCTGTGTTTTACAGCTGTATGGCAGTAGGACTCAAGAACAAAAATTCAGAGTAGAAATCCAGTTAACCTACAGATTTCAAAATTCCACAGAAGTATTCTGAAGTTTTGTCCTCAAGTTGTTTCTCCACATTAGATCTTCCAAATGTCACTTGAAGTCACATAGGCAATGCCACGATTAGACAAAATCTGATCATTCCCACTTTATCCCTACATGTTCAGCAGATGTAAGCAAATACTACAATTACAGAAGTAAACTGGTAGAGAATACTGAATGTGAAAAACTGCAGGAAGATCCCTAGTAAGGGTTTCTTGAAAGAAAATTGCCATTTATAATACGGTAGGTTAAATTTGCACTGGAACTTTATTTATTCACCTTTCTGTTGCTGTTGCTGCGGAGCTATTGCATATTCAACATGTAAAGACAGTACAAATTGACTCTGAGGGAGAAAGAAAATTAGTGACAACAGATACACTGCTTTACCATAAATTAATTATTTTAATATTCTTTCTTTCTTTCTGCCAGTAACTAAAAACCATATCCACAGGGAATCTGACAAGCTGGGCAATGAGGCAACAAACTCCTGGAAATCCTCAGGGTATTTTCAGATAATCTACATAAGAAACCTCAGAAATGCAATTCTGTTATCACTGTCAGTCAGTAAAAATGGCACCCTTACCACAACTAGAAACTCTGCAAATAAAACAAGTAAAGTGGCACATTGTTAAACCAGAACTAAGTAACTGGTTTCTAGATCTGAAAAAGTTACTCTGTTTGAAATAAGTTTCTTCCTGTAAAAAGTCAAGGAACCTTGATGATTTCAGTTAACGTTTAGAATCCAGCCACAGTCCTAGATTTATCACTTCCAGAAACTAACAGAATATCTGTATAGTAGAGTCCTGCTTAATACAGACTGTGAATTTACTACTTTGAAAGCTTCATGGAGGCATCCATTATTCTGCTTCACAGACAGCAATCATGTTTGTAGCACATATTTTAGAAGTTTTCCTTTATCTCAGTTAAATCCCATTAGATGTTCTTTCCAGAATGGAAGATTGCAGTTTTCTAAAACCTGTTATAGAAACTTTGCTTGGCAACACCCTTTATTATATAGGCTCATTTCTAAAGGCAGAGTGAAGTTTTCTAGACTGTCTTCTACAGAGTATCAAATGGCGCCGTCTGGCATAAATAAAAGCTAGGAAAATCTTTCATCCACAGCAGAGTGCATTGCTCAGACCTTGGAGCCCAGATGTTGTAGTGATAATGTAAAATAATCTCTTTAAAACACAGTTGCTGTAAGAAACCACGACCCTTCTTGCAGAGTTATTATATGAATAGTTTTTACTGTTCCAAGCCTCTTGAGTAGGCATAATTCAATCCAACACCTCAGTTTAGTAAGTTAGAGAGCAGAAGATTACAATTCTGTAAAGTTACAAATTTCTCCTTTAAATCAGATAGAGGTATCATCAGGTGCTTGACCAGTTTTGAACTGAGTTAAGTATTTACAAGGAAGTAGTTTTTGTAGTCGCCTGAACAGTCTTAAGGAGGCATAAAAATGTTCCAGTTCTTCCAACATCCCTAGTGATGATAGATTGTCCTCACTGTGACCAAACAGCTTCCTTAAACATATAAAACCAAAGTAACTCCATACTGCTTATAACAGCACCCAGGGACGTGACACCTACACAGACATCTCAAAATGCACTTTGAAGAAAAGCACATACTTTGTGGGTAGTTTGCAGAGTACTAAGAAATGTAAAGTAGCCCAACCAAACTTACCTTTTGTGCATCTAAAGATATCATTCACAGTTTTGTTTTTAAAGGTGTCCTGAAGTTGTATCTCCTCACATTCCAAATCACTTACGCTAAATTCTTTGGGAAGTTTCTCAGCTTTAGATGTCTCTTTAAGGCCCACCTGTTTCTCTCAATTGTAGATGCATGACTCCACAGAGCCTTGAAAACCATACAGTCTCATTAGAACAATCATGCAATTCCGTTCTCAGAACAGCCACAAGCCAATATTGACTAGACTTGGTAAGACATTTTCATGCTCACTAAAAATGTAAAAAACACGATCACAAAAAAATCCCAAGATAATATTTGGGTTGAAAAAAGAATTTTGAGTTATGATCCACTTATTTTCTTTGGTCCTTTGAGTGAAGAGGTACATTTCCATACTGTGGGCCACACCCACTGCCTGCAATACTGACAAAATCCCAAACATGGGACAAAATGTCGTGTGCCACCATGACTGTGGAGACAACACAAATAAGGGAAGTGAGAAAGGGCAGGTTTTATTTTAAGGAAATACCGTATGTAAAAGCATGAGAAACCCCATGTTTGTTGTTATTTCTGAGAACATTGAAAGTCACTGTAATTAACAAATTCATCACCAAACTTTACTGAAAGCTGTTAGGACAGTCTCTCATATTGTGCCAAAGTGGTTGGTAATCAAATAAATAAATTACAAATATCAACGAATTAGGCATCCACCTTTCAGGTGCTCCCTACAGCAGCTTCCACTTGCTCTGAGTGAGAGTGCTTCACTGAGAGCCCATCTGGAAAAGGCAGTTACCTGCCATCTTCTCCTTAAAATTACACATACATGTACATACGCCATTGATGTCACTAGAGAAGTGCTTTTGAGTTCTTAGACATTCACTGTTTAAACAGACAGGATCTCATACATGTTGTTATGGATATGCCCAGATTTGCAGAGCATTAGTAACGAGATTACAAAGCAGGCCTGAGCAAAAGCCATTAATGCCAGGGGACAGGATTTTTTTTTGTGTCTTGATTTTTTTGTTTTCTATCAGCTAGCAACACAGACTGCTTGTTAATGCTAAAGTCTATCAGAAAATCAGAAATTTCTCCATCATAAATATTATGGATAGCATGAAGCTGTCAGCACAAAAGTCCAACACGTATGGAAAGGGGAAATTCTGCTGCTGATTGTGCATCAGTTTAATTGTCCTGAAAATAAGATGCTATGGTAACTTTTGAATAGATGGACAAGTACAGACGCCCAAAACAGAATACTTCCTTGGTAGTGTAGGAGATAACACAATTAATGAAAACAGACAAAACAGATTAGGTTTTTCTTTTATTTACAAGTTGTACAGATGCTGTGTGTTGTTTTCAATAGGAATGTGGTATAGCATGTACTATAACTTCACGTAGTAACAGGATTAGCGCTGATGTACCTTCTGTACGTGTGTAAAATACCGTATTACACGGTTTTACTTAAACAAAGCTACATGTTACCGCAACTAAATACCAAAATAAAAACAAGATCTATTAACTTTTGTTAATAAAAATAACACTGAGAATGTAGGAGGTCTCTGAACCACTCCCTACACATGGTTTTAATGCATTGATGTCTTTAGCAAACCCAAATGCAGCAGATACTCTCATGCACTGCATTTAATCTCAGTGGACTTGCAAAAATATTTCAGCAATACACTTACAGCAGTGAATCTTTGTTAGTGCAAGTTAGGCAGGTCATATGCACAACTTCAACCTACCTTAATCACTTAAGATTCTTCCATTTCCCATTAAATTTGCTAAAAGAACTGTTGGCTTTATTTTTGCAGCTAAGATGTTTATTTTAACTTCATTGATTTTTTGAGACAAGTATTTCAGTAAATTTCTTCTTGTGAGATGCAACATCAACTGCTTCGCTGCCTCACACAGATATCAACTAAGTTTTCCCATTTCTTGTGAAAGCTAAGCATTTCAGCAGCAGAAGAATCTGGCCCTTAAGCAATTATGCAATTATGGTAACAGTGAAAGGTTTCTACCCATTTCTCACATAAACTGAATTTTTTCTTGAAGCATAAATCCACGGCATTAAAATACTGTGTTTTCCAAAGCAAGATGTTAATATCACACACATACCGAATATACTGCGACTTGACAGTTTAGCTTCTCAACTGCCTCTGAGAAATTGAGATTAGATATAAACACGGATCAAAAAGAAAATCCATTAAGAAAAAAGACAAACTCATTGTTTCTATGTAGGTGGCAAGGAGGTAACGTTGCCATTGTTTGGCATGTGTTCAAAGTCTGTTTTCATCAAAAGAAACAAGTCAACGTGGTGAAGGCTTTCTTCCCCCAATAGGACACAGCATAAAATGTAAACTACAAGCTTCATGTGGTATCTTTCTTAATTCCCTCCCTCCCTCCTTGCTTAGCAAAGTCTAATTATTCTCAATGACTAGCTTAGCTCATATGTATAACCACAACAAACGAACTTGGTGCTGCAGTAACAAACTCAGACCAGCGAATATGGTAGTATGAACGAAAGCCATTAAGTTCAAACAGCTTAGCTATTTAGAGCAGCAAATTCCTTCATCTCTTAACTTGTGAAATAAACACTTAAGTTCACAATAACTTGTTCTTACTGTTCACTGGAGATAAGCCTTTACAGAGCATTTTAACTTCCACAATTCAGGATGTATTGTTTCACAAAGTTTTAAGACACATCAAATTTCGCATGTCACCCATATTTATAGGGCAGGGTTTGTTAATTTCACTTGTTTTGGGAGGGATATTTTTTTTCAGCTGTGCAGCTGATTCCCTTATGTCTCAATGCAAGGGAAGGAACAGTTGTTGAGCCATAAATGCACCCGCAAGTGCCACAGAAACCCCTTTTTGCAGTTAGCTTGTTTTCAAGTTACATGAACCAGTCACTCGGAGAAGATACTCCTTGCATGGTAGGGTACACCACATCAACAGGCACAAGTGGTAAAAGGATAGAAGACAAGGATCATATCAGAGTAAACTGTATAACCCACAAAATTTCAAGAACATAGGAGGCATGCTATTCTTATGAAATAGTGGTCTGCAATCATAATCCACTAGAGGGGAATGCAGAAGTGTAGCTATTAAGGCTAAGTTTGCTGAGGTGTAAGCATAAACAGATTCAGTGTACGTGAACAGAAGTCACGGTTGCTTCCTCCAAAATAGCTATGACAATCTAGCAATCAGTAAGAATAATCTTACGCGCAAGTTGTTTAAAGAAACGTTTCCCTTTTTCACTACTTTGTAATCCAATGTTACGGAACTGTAACTGGGAATTGTATTTAAAGAAGACATTCACAAACAAGTTGCGTTGCATTTGGTGCAACTGCTTTATGAAAACCTCACATGCAAGAGAAGGCCAAGCTGAAAACAGAGCTAAGCTATCATCTTCTGTAGTGTCAGGTTGATGTCACATCATTTTAACAGGTACCTTACCTTTTGGCTTTTTTTTTTTCCCCTGCACGCATGAAAGTTTCTGACAGACATGAGCAACAATGAATCATAGAATCATAGAATGGTAGGGGTTGGAAGGGACCTCTAGAGATCATCTAGTCCAACCCCCCTGCTAAAGCAGGTGACCCTAGAGCAGGGTGCACAGGAATGCATCCAGGCAGGTTTTGAATATCTCCAGAGAAGGAGACTCC
>VZSC01017077.1:139201-157841 GCA_013398225.1 Steatornis caripensis
TTCCGAAGAGTAAAGAGATCGTGCGTAATCGATGCTGCCCCGACCGAGGCAGCAGCGCCGACTGTTTTACGAGCGGAGTCTGGCTTCTGCTTGTTGCCCGTTACACGTCCACCTGCTGCGCTTCTCAGAGAGAACGGGAGCACCGCCCTGCAAGCCGGAGCTGCGGTGGGCAGCTCTCTGTGGCTGGGCTGGTGGCCAGCAGGCCCCAGCGAGCGGGTGCTCCTCAGGAGAAACCACACTCCCCCGCAAAGGCTTTCTTGCCAAGAAATTAAACTCTTGCGTAGATGTTAGAAGTCACTTTACACCACCCTTATGAGACAAGGAGGAGCCTTTCCGACCTCTAAGTAGAAGCATGCAACCATTTCAGTCAGTAACTGCTGAAAATACTCGGGGCAGGGGGAAATATCCTTGAAAGGCAGGTACCAGCCACGGATGGAAAAAGTGAGATCAATACCATTATCACAGCACTGAGGGGATGCTTCCTCAGATTTTGCCAACTGCATGAAAGGAAGCCGGTTGCCAGCCACGAGCTAACACTTGGCAGACAGCACCCCTGGGCCCGCTTCCTTGTGGCGATTGCGTCAAGTGAGATACCAGCAGGGGCCATGCCATGTACCTGTGCGGGAGACTTTGGCTCAAAGAGACGACACACAGGGCAGCGTGGGACTTCCTGGGACTCCCTGATACTCATCAGCTGTCTTCTACTCTTGGTGTGGACCGTTGGTTCAGGCCAGCCTAGCTCCAGTGCCTCCTGTGATGGGTCCTTGTTGATGCTTGCCTGTTCCTAGGGCACCGCACTTGCTCTGCAGGTGGAGAGGGAGGCTTTGGAAACCGTGTAGGCAGGTTCCTTGCCTCTTCTGAGAACTTGCATTTTGTGCTGCTTTTTCTTTGTAGTTAGCTTTCACTTTTCTTCTCCACTGCCATCACATTCAAGTTAATTCTACCCTCTGTTTCCATAATCGCTGTGTCTCTTCCTCCTATAAACACAGGAACTTGGCAACAGTTCTTGGAGACAAGAACAATAGTTGCTAACATTAGAAGGATAATGCTAACAATGAGGCATTATTTCTAAGAAACTACAACAATCATAGCATGAGGAAGACTGCACAGTGGACCGACACTTCAGCTACTGAAACCCAATTCTTAGCTTCAGTAAGAAATCTCCCCACAGAAGTCAGATAAAAGGAGTAGTGTAACTTGTATTTTATTAGACAGAGGTGGATTTGATACATGTTACATCTTAATTTTCCATTCTTCTTGTCCAGACATGTTGAATGTACAGGTTTCCCATTTTTTAAGTCAAGAAAGAAAAAGACATTGCACAAAGCAGCTGCATTCAACAATACAACAAGATCATTATTCACTTGAAGACTAGAAATATGCCCAGAAATTTTCCAATCATTCAGTATGCTAAAATATAGATAATAAAAAGAGATAGTTACTGTTTAATGGTAAAATACATTAAAAAAATTCATGTGAATCTAGAATGAAAACTCATGACTTCCTTCAGTATGGTACCACTTGATTGTTTCATTATAAATTTCTAAAAGGCACCACACATTAAAACTGTAAAGCAAGGGAAAAAACAAAATCAAGCAACTTTCCATGGTTTTCTTTCTGTACAAATACACATATATCTTAAGGCAGGTGTTTTTATGTGCAAAATACAAGTATACAGATAAAACCAATATTGGTATCATATATTCTCATACTCACTTCGTCTTTTAGCAGGAACGTTGGTGTCCAAATGTACAGTACATTGAAAACACTTTTCTCTAACAGAGCTCAAAATAGAAGGCAGGCTGGAAATATGGCCCTGATAACAATTAGTTTTTAAATCTGAAGAGCTTTTATGTAGACCCCTTAAAACATATACAAAGTCATTCTATTTTTCTTGTTGTCTCTTCCTTTAGAAAGGTCCATATCAACTTGTTCACTATGTCGGGTTGATCCTGCTGGAGCCAATGGCTGGCTTCAGACAAAATAGTTAATCTGAAATGATTTTTAACATAAATCCGTGTAATTTCTGCCATCTCAACTTCCATGAACGCATCTCTTTCTCCCCATAACAGCAGGGTTGGCATGATGACTTCATGGTGCTGCAGAGGTAGGCAGCTTTAAAAATAAAACACGCTTAGTTAGGTCTTTTTTTTACAGAAATCACCAAGACAGATTTCAGTCAACTTAGCTTTTGAAATCAACACAATGAATCTCATTGCAAGCATTCTAGGTTCTGAGTTATCTTCTACAATATCAACAAAACACTACTGTGACTCAAAAGTCCTTCAATTGTTTTTAAGGATGGTAAAATTGTTAGAAGATACTTCTGTAATCAGCAGTGGATTGCAACAGAGGTCTTTTTTTTTTGGAACATGAATGATGCTTCGGCATGGTGCACAGCTCAGGAGCCCCATGATCTCTGTAAAAGGAAATGCAGAACAACATGGCCAGAATTTTGTGGGTCAGTGGCTTTCCCTTGGTTGACGAATGCTATGGCAAATTTCTGAACCTGCATTATTTACTGCAAGTAGATTTTAATGAAATATGATGCTTTGAATCATATTTAGACTACAGTGTTCAAAGCATCTAGGTACCTAAGTAGCCAAACTTAGCCAAAAAATGGTTGCCTAGGAAATGGCAGGCTGCCATTTTGGGGCACTATGAAAGATCCCAGCTAGAGTGTTTCAGACCTACTCAAAACTAAATATCATGTAGTACAGCTACAAATAAAAATATCTGTAGAAAAAGGTATTCTACAGAACACTGATGTCCGAAATGCTAAACTGAAGTCAGTTACGTTCACTCATCTATGAAATTCATGCCAACACTCACAGTGCATCAGAGTTCCCTTTACAAAGAGCTACAGTATGTTTTTGAAGGCCTTGGACTTACGTACCTACATCTGTATGCAGTGAAAGAAAACCGCTCCTTAAAAATTTGCCTTTCATGAGTCATAATCTCTTTAAAACTGCAACATCACAACCCAGAGCTTTGGCAGACTAGAAAGCGTTTGAAGATAAATACATTATAAGACATTTTATTGATACTTTGAAGAAAAACCCTTAGAAAGTAAAATGTTAATAAAAACTGTACCACCACAATTACCTATTTAAACTTTCAGTAAAAACTTACAATTTTTTCTTAATATAATTATTTTAAATAGAATATAAATATTTCCTCACATTAAAGGTAGACATTAGGAAAGATATAGGTAGTTAGAAATGAAAGACTATTTTAACATAAACCACATTAACCCATCAGAATTTATTCCAGCTCATCTATTTCAGAGATGCTGAAAAGATTATCTATTTTATGGTTCAGTTGCTTAATCTTAGGCACGTATTTTAACAGACTAGCTGTGACAATTCAAAATAGATTCCATCTGATCAGACAAAAATCTTTATTATACTAATGCTCAAACATGATTATTTTAAACCAGTAATGTATAAAGAAGATTTTCAGAATAAAGTTTTATGACAAAAAGTGCTATGTTGAAACTTAGGAGATAGTTAAGAGACTATGCTCTGTAAAAAGAGAAAGACAAAGATGGCATGCATTAATTTAAGATAAGGCAAGAAGATAAGAAATGGAGACTTTGAAGACATTCCTCCTCTCTACTTATACATAATGTCAAGAAATATTAATAAAAGGTCACTTTAAATAATAATTTCATTTCATTTTGATTGATGAACTAGGAAAATTCTTAAAATGACTTTTGTAGCAGTGGTTAAAATCTAATTTTTCAAACAAACTGACCTAATCCACTGAGCTGTAGCTTATTCATGATATCAGTTTTAAAAATTGATGATCTGATGGTTTGATTCAATGCGTTTAGACTAATCTCTTTGCATTTTAAATCCAGTATCCTGGATCTCTTCACTATTTATATGTGTATTTTTTCACTACTGTAGTCTTTACTATTATTGTTTTGTGGCTAAGGGCCATGCTAGATTTGCAGCCTCACTTAGGAAAACTCTACTGAGCTTTTAATGCACACTGCATAGACAAACAACCTGTCATTTTTCATTGCCTGTGAGCTACACTATATTTCTTTTCAGTCTGGAATATGGCACATTATATCATGCCTGAAGTCTCTAGAGATCTCCTTTAACAAAGATTAATACGCAAATCTCACATTTAGAAAGGGAAGTTCCACTCGTGAAGTTTAAGCCTTTGAAAAACAGACTCAAACCTTCATACAGCACTGTTAGGTGACCAGCAGTTTTTCTGTAAACAAATACTGAAGTACTTCTTAACTGCTATAAGAGAAGCAATCCCATTTTCTAAAAAATGGCATATCGGAAGAAATTCAAGCTTCAACTGCTTACCTATCTGTCTTAACTAAGCATGATACAAAAAGCTTTATGATTTTTATTCCAAAAGTGTTTGTATCTAAAGCATAGTGAAGGGAATGTCTGCTGTGCTATTTATACAAGGATGTGTTGGTGATGGGTAGGTGATTTCAATCATCTCTTTGGAAATAACTTTCCAGAAAAATTAAGCTCTGGAGAATGAAACTCCAGATGGATGGTAATGAGATGGAAACCTTTAACACATAGGTCACCAGTGCCAGCCCACAGGGAGCTGTGATTAATACAAGTCATTAGCATCTAAGTGCTGCTCAATGGCTTATATGAGAGGAAGTGAAAATTTCAATCCAGTTTTAATACTTAATGATTCACATCCCATAAGGTGCAACCATCAGAATTAGTGGCAAGACCTGAATGAGCTGAAGACCAATCTTTTCCTTCCAGTCCAAACTCTGCTGCATTGTGGCTGATAGCACCTAAAATAATATTCTCTGAATTCAGTACAGGTATACTTTCATTAGAAAAATAAAGCAAAGAATGCACAAACATACACACACACACGCATGTGCACATGGAGGAATTAATAGCTGTGAAGATACCTTCTGATTAATAACTGATACTAGGGGCGTTTTTTAGCCTGAAAAGGCCTGAAACAATAGTTCAAAAATAGGCAACTCTTACATTCATCTCGTCTGAATCCCATAGCAATTCACCTATCAGCTATCTCAGATATTTCACCATTACTGTCAGCGAAGTGTCAGGTTGGTGTGCACGCTCACTGATGTGAGGTGCTGTGGCAAACGTAACGAACAAGGCTTAGGGCGCTCGTGCCTCCCAGCTCCTCAGCCCTACCCCGGGGGCTCCTGCTGAGCCAGGGAGCCTCCGTGCAGCTGCACAGCTCCCCGTTGCCCTTGGACATCCCAGCTGATGTCATCACCACTCTCTGCATAGCTTTAAATAAGTATACTGTTACCGGCACAGCCATCCCATTTATTCCCATTGGCGTCTGTGCTTGGTGTTATCTTGTTTAGAAGAAAATATACCACCTCTCTACTTTCTCATTCCAGCTTTGTCTCTTGGCTTGTACAAGATAGCACCGCCTGGCTCAGATCTCCATTTTCCTCCCAGTATTTCCTTGCTGACTGCTCTCCTGACAGGAACAGCATAGAAGGCACAGAAAGAGCAGTACAGGTGGCACTAAATTTGGACTAAGGAAAATGAAAAGTTAATCCACTTCAAAAATCAACTGTCTGAGTTTAAGGAAGGAAGGAAAATAATTTCAATTTTTAAAGAATATTGGGAAGCTGCTCTTGTGTTAGGAAAGCATGCAGGAGATTTAGCACTGTTAAAGACTGGAGGCGGTAAATGAAAAAAGAGTTCAGTCCCACTCTTCTTGGTATAGTCCTTCAAGTCAAGGCTACAAGTTGTAAGTAGAGTATACAAAGAGTTAGAGACCTTCTGGTCCTGTTAAGTTTTTGGTAGATAAAATGGGGGCGTCACTCTCCAAGGCCAAGCCAACTCCTTCCAGGAAAGTTAAAACCATTACAAAACTTCTGGAGAAATTAAAATAAATATTAAGCTTGCAAAAATATTTCCTCTTATGATACTATCTCTCAGTTGTAGTCTATGCATGCTCCCTGCTATACGTGCTTACTGCTGCCAGTGAGTTTGATGAGACCAATGCAGGAACAAAAAAAAGCAAGTTAGGGTTAGTTTTAGGCTTAGTTACAAAAAAACATACCCTGCCTTTTTGAAAAAAAACAGCTCAAACACAACAAAATTAAAGTCAGATACAGTTTTGTAAAGTTACAAGTGACTTACTTGGATGCCATATTACCTAGTAGTATTATCTAATAATAAGCTCTTCATAGACCTTATTATTAGATAATAATAACTGTAATGCAAACAATTAATTGATGTTAATTTTGTAAGTATTATTTTGTAACGGATTTTTGTGATTGCCATGGGTTCTGTGAATGAGGAAGTGTCTTAGATTTTGAAACGAAGATTTTCCTTCTCGGCACTCTGGTTGTGTCACTGTTTTGTGCGAATAGCTTACACAATTCACTTTGTTACTGTTGAGACTTTAGAAACAGATTTGTGTTTTTTCCTTCTACTTCAGCAGCAGAAGATGTAGTAACATTTTTGCCCTCCAGAGGCCTCTGCAATATTTTACCTCATTTCAGAATGTTATACTCACCTGAAAATATTTCTGTAATGATTAATGGGTCCAGTTAATGCTCCAGGTTGTGAAAAGACATAGAGATAAGCTTCAATATCCTCTGCTGTTAATCTGCAGCCTTTCCGTCCAATGCCAGTGGTCTGGCTGGTAAATAAACTTTTCAGAACCTACAAAAGGAAGAAAAAAAGCCACCACACAAGATAGCTAGAAAATACAATTTCTCTCCTTCAACAGGCCACATCTTTCTAAAATGTACTTATACACTGAACAGTGTATAATGAATAGTTTAAATGTTTTTTTAGAGAGCTATGTGTAAAGCACACAGTAAACTTATTTCTGGTGTAACTTACTTGAGAATAATCAAGTACAGGCAAATACCACTATTATCAAGTTACTCCGTTCTGCGTGCGGACCTGCCACCTGTGACAGGCAAAGGCAAGCGCAGGCACATACTTTCCTTTGGGATGGACCCTAGCAGCTGAGAGGACAAGAGGGAGAATGATTCAGGACCCTCCCAGCTTGCTGTGCCCCATGTGCGTGCAGCACTGGGAGCTCTGTACTGGGCAGTATGCATGTAGGACGATGCATCTGCTTTTTCGCTTTCTATACCCTTGTACTTATTTTTTAAGGTTATACAAGGTGTTGGCCTTGCTGGTTCCTGAGGCAGAATTAATCACCTGGCTGAATCTGATGCCCGTATTCCCAGGCTGCCTGCCCTGCAGCAGGCTCTGCAGGATAAAAGGATGTCCCACTGCACACAGGAGCTTCAGACAGGCCAGCAGGATTTCGCCAGGCACTGAACATGTTCCACTGGCGTGGGCACAAGTAAAAGCAGCTGACTGTCTAGGTGGAGTTAATGCTTGGAGGTTAAATTACATACTCGAACACCTCCCAGAAACACAGAAGCAAGAGTTAATCTCAGAGACTTTATGTACTTATGTCCTACTTTATTAAATATATAAACCTTAAGAAGAAAAATCAGAAAGATCCGTATATTTTCCAGTAATTATAGCTACATCAGAAGGAATCAAGTGGGCGGCAATTCTTCCGTCACTCACAGTTAAATATATAAGCAAGAGCACTCATTTTGCTCACCTTGAAATCATTTACTGTAAACATGAATTCAGGAAACCATGGCATTTGGAAAAAGAAGTAGTAACCAGATTTAATCAATTGTGATGGATGTCGTAGAATGTATTCTGAAACAAAAATGCCCATGAATTAAAAATGAAAACTGATGGCTCAAACAAAATTACTGTTAATATTACCATTTTTTAAACTTAAAGGAATGTTTTAAAAATATTACGTTAGAGCATGCTATGTGACAAAAGATGATTATTGTTTCAGGAGTAAGTATATGATGTGGCCATTAAAATATACTTCTTTTATATGTGTTAGTAGAATCAGTCAGCAAACTGGAAGCCTGCTGAAAATCAGGTGAGGGCAGTCACACTGGAGACTTTAATCATACGATAGGTTTTCACTTAGCAATCTATTTGTGTAGCTAGCTCAAAGCATTTTTTTCAGCTGTGGAATAAGAGGCATAAATACAAGTCTTTAAGTATTTCTCTCATCAAAGATGTGATGCACAGAAATCTGTAGATGATAATCCACATACATTCTAAAGATGGCATCAATCCTGTTCATGAAAGTAACAGAATTTTTCTAACAGCTGTCGTCTTGGCAATTTCAAGAACCGTAATCAAGATTATATCATGTCACTTTTTAAAGACATTGGAGCATATATAAGAAAGAAAATCATATAGCCAAATTTCCTTTTTGTTTTTTTTTTTATATTGTAATTTTGTGTCCCCAGTGAGTTGCAAGAGCCAACATTACATTCAAGTATCTAACTTCCTCAAAGCAATCACGGAATGTATGCAGGTACTAGGAACTCTAGAACCTATCATTTACAGATGCAGATGTAAATTCAGGAAGGCAAAATTGCGCTCCCAAAGAAAGAGATAGCTCTGAAATATTAATTCTGACAGTGAGTAAATATGGGTGTTAAAACAAAGTAAATCGAAGTGTCAGCTATATTCTAAGCTTTCATATCTTACACATTCTTAAATTGCATCATTAGGTTTTTCCTTGATGGACCATCATCAACACTGCTTACTTTACTGTTCTGCACCATTTATAAACTGTGTATTTTCATTTAATCCACAGTAAACCAAATTTGATCCAGGGAGACTTTATCAAGCTACAGAAGAGATTTTTTACTTCAACAATTATGCAAACAAATACTAAGAAATACTATAGTAAAATATATTTGTCTTCTATACAGCCTGGCTCCTGTTCTCAGTGAAAATACTGCAAAAGGCTCCTGCTTGCTCAGGTGGTGGTGAACAGACCTTTCCTTGGGTAAGTGAGGCTTAACTACCTGGCAAAATGTTCTTTAAGATCTTAGAAAAGTGCCCAAGAACACTGTGAGAACAACATGTGTGAATGGTGCTGATTCCACAGTGGTGTAAGGTCAGATTCACACTCAACTGAAATGAAAATTAAAGCTGCAATGAATATACTTGACTATTTCTGGGGCAATGGGGTGACTTCTTAAATGGAAATAGGGTAAGGTCAGCAACTGAAGAAATTAAAATTAGTGAGATACTACTTTCATTTTAATTACTGAATGTTGATCTAATCCCTATGAAATATTTTGTAATTCTTGGCAGTAAACAAGCTCAAAGCCTGTCAACCAACAGATTTTGTTAGTGTACCTAAATCCTTGTTTGAGCCCACTACTAGTGCATTCCTGAGCCTCTAGTAAGTATCCTGGAAAAGCTGTCTTGTTCCAATGAATATCGTACAAGATCATAAATTGTCACTTATCACCTAAACCAAGATTAAATTCTAATGTCTGTTTCACCTTTATACAAAGGCTATTTTATGCCGATTTAATAATGCAGCGAGGCCTTAACCTAGCTGTAATGCAATATACACCCCTGTCCAAGGAATTTTATCCTTTCAAAGTGGTATAAAACAGATTCATGTATATGAAAATTACATTTGTGGACCTTCAAGGATTAAGAAAAACATCAGTCAGTTTGGCTGCTAGCACTCCTGCTTCCTGCAATACATTATTTCCAAAAGTCAAATACTTGATATTTTACTGCTTCATAAAGTACAGTCCAGACTGTGAGAGGCACTGAGTACTGTCAACTTACTGTCAACTTTACATCTAAAGGGAGAAGTAGCTGGCTTTTCTTTAGCAACCTCAGAGCAACCACAATATTAATGAAAATGCAGATACTCTGGATTAACAAAGACTACTATAAAACTCACCTGTAAACACAGAAGGATGAGGGAAATTAACCACAATCAGCTTAGTCACCATTTCAGGGTAACATATAGCCACTAACCAAGCGATCATTCCTCCCCAGTCATGGCCAATCAACACACACTTGTTGTATCCTACCACATAAACACATATTTGTGCTTTTATTTCAGTGGAATTTGTATCCATACAAATTATCACATACAATACAATAATTATTGGGTGAAATAGGTGGTCCAGCACATTTATTAATTAAATACTTAATACTGCACTGCTTCCATTACTAACAGCCAGAAAAAATAGTGCACTATTATAGTTAAAAAAACCCCAAATAATTAAAATTTTTTAATTGGACTTCAATTACACTTTAACTATACTACCTCAATGTCAAACTGAAGTCACTCGGTATCCCAATGGCCGCCCTGTTCACATCTTGGCCAATGCTGGGTCAGATAGATACACAATTCAACCTGCAGTCATTATAATGCACGTACATTTGTCACGTTTAGGGAGTTTGGAGTTTGAAACTGGACAGGAAGACTGAGCAATGTCCTGAGCCATTCACTCCTGAACAAAACTAATCCTTATGAATTTATCTGAGTACGGGAGGTTATCTAAGCACTGAACTTCATCATTATGCAAAAAGTGGGCGTTATACCTAATAGGCATATATGTAGATAGCATATACAGACACACACAAATACACACATTTATATACTTAGTAGGTCTGTAGCTTTTCTCCATATGCTGTTTTGATGGCAATTTTTAAAGTTCTCAGCATTCATGTACTTATTCTTTCATCAATAAAAATGGTAATTTAACAGCAGTAAAAGGGGAGAGAAAAATCATGACTGTTTTTGAAAGCCTAACCATTCCTCCTTTAACCACTGCTGACATACATACTATAATGTCAGATACCATCACAGTTCCTATTGAGGACTGTTAGTGCTAAGCACATACATTACAAATGCAATGTATAAAAGCCAGATTGTTTAGAATTATGACAGAAATTTGGACACAGTCATCAAAGCACCTTATAACCCCTCTTGAATAGAATCTTTGGGAACACTTCTGATATAATCACATTCTCCAAAAGATTTTTAACTTGGTGTTAACACAAACAAAGATAACAAGCCTCAGAAATACTTTTTCCAGAAAATTTTAAATCCCTATGAAATTGAATTACGATAAGAGCACTTCACAAGTATAACCATGGCATTACCATGGAGATTAACACAACCAGCAAAGGTTGGAAAATGTAAACACAGTGTGGGGACTGCCTGCCCAATCTTTTGATAATATTAAAACATCACAAGCAAAGCAAATCCTAAATTCAAACCTCAGAATTGGAATCACTGCTTTACCATTTCTTCACGTGAAATGCAGTAAGTTCTTTCACTATCTCCAGAGTATCTAGGGAATCAAAATGATTCAGAGAATGACAGTCTAATCCCTTGCCTTGCTATTGGTGTGGAAGGAAAATACCCTTCACTAGGTGTTACAATTTATCACCAGCATGCTTCAGACTGAACTGGAGGGGCAAATTTTGCAGACTTGCTTCAGGTCTAGACCGTTACACCATGTATTTGCCACAGGGAGCAATGCGTTCCTTGTTCTCCCTTCTGTTCTTCCCGCTGTTGTATAAGACAGAGTGATTCAGCTCTTGAGAACTGACGACTGTGCAGGAGTAGTATTTTGGGATTCTTTTTTTAATAGAGCAGATGTACTGTCATCATCTTTATAAAGCCTGCAATATTTATTCTGTCTTGTTTGTGCAAGAAAAATGTCACCTGATTTAAACTCTTTGGTTTGTAAGTGCTATTAACTCTTAATTCATAGCATTATCCATTAAGTGCAATGGTTGGGAGTAAGCAAAGACCTTCTAAGGGAAAAAGACCACAGGTTTGTACTGCTGGATTTCACAGCACATATGGAAGATTTTTTTTTTTTAAATCATGATGGAAAATCATGTTTACATATTGTTTATACTGACATACACATCATAATTAGAAAACAAACCTTCTTCATTAATATTGATAGAAGTCTATAAAATATGAGTATCCTTAGCTTTGTATCTACACAAATCTGTCATGTGTATACATTAAAGGGAACACAGTTTTTCAAAAAATGAGTGCTCGATCTTTATGGTTTTTTTCCCAGAAAATCAAGTCATCTGTGAGCCGAGTCTTCTACTAACGCACCTAGAGATTCCAAAATGTCCTTTATATCTGTTATCAGGCAATCTAACTTGTAATTTTCTTTCTGAGAAGGAGCATCTGTTTCTCCATAACCTCTCAAATCCAGGGCCACCACTCGATATTCACTTTTAAATTCCCGCAACTGATGGCGCCAAGAATACCTAACAAAGGGGAAAAAGAAGTTGGAGTTATAAGGTCAAGCAGTATGATACCAAAATGAACTCAATGCTTTTGCTCCCAAATAGTTGAGGGTAAATTAGCATGGCTTTGTTTGCAATGAGATTCTTTTTTCTTTCTGTGGTATGCTGATGGTCCTTTGTGGCTATAGCAGTTTTGTGCTCCCTTCTTGAATTCCCCAGTAAGGAAGTGCAGCTGCCAGAAAGGGGGCACGGCCAGAGCCTGGCTGGTTCAACAGTTCCTGGAGCCTGGCGTGGTCCCTTTGCTGCAAAGGAAGCAGGCATATACAGAGCGCACGGGGGGACTATTCTGTTTTATCCTTGGAGCCATAGTACCATCAAAAAAGTAAGGTCTGAAAAGCTTTCTCTTCTCCCTGGCTTGCGCAGACAGACATTTTGATGGAGTAGGAAAACTGCCTCAGGGCATGTTTTGTTTTTTTTTTTCTTTTCAGAAAAGGAATGTCAGATAATTCATACGCTAAATAAAACATGGAAAGAAATACAATGAATAACAAATGAACTTGATGAAGTTTATATGATTCATGTTACATACACTTTCATCTGTGTCTATACTACCAGAATTGTTCCAGAACAATCTCTCAATGCATTGGTACTACACAAAGTATTTCATTGCTTGTGTTTCTATGGAAAAGAGTGGTAACATTACACTCATTAAAAGACATACAAAACTAAGAACTCAGACAAAGGCCTGGGCTATTCCTCATTCTGTAATAGAATGTGTGTTATGAGGCAAAAATAATGAGAAAATGGTGGGCTTCATCCTGCAAGAACTACCTGTCCTTCAACTGTTACTGAACCAAATACATTTCAGATGTATTTCAGACATGGCCTTATACTGTAATAGAAAGATATATGAAAAACATGGTTGTAGGCATATATAATAATGGCTGCATCCCTCTGTGCTAGGATCTAGCCTTTACTTCTGCTCTTGTTTCAACAATCTCAGATAAATGATACATAACATTTGGATCATCAGCGATTGTAAAAGTGATGCACAGAATTCTACCTTAATTCAAACAGTGTCTATATGAGACCATTGGCCCTTCCACTTTAGCTTTGCCTCCAGCCTATTGGGGATTTTGAACATAGGTAATATTACAGTAACACTCATTAGTTGTAGAAATTTGTATTCATATAAACAGAACAGTCAGAACCTTTTCATTTCAGTGCCATATAATGCAAATGCAAGATTTAGCTGAGATCTCCAGGAATTAAATTTTTAAAGGCATTATATAATGACTTGGAAGCTGAATTTGCCATGGTAACTGTTGTAGCTATCCTGCGTACTTCAGTAAGAAGAAACATCGAGGCCCAAAAATAAATAAATAAACTATTTTTGTTTTCAGAAAATGTCTACTTGCTATCCTCATCTTCTGTTTTCACAACAGTCCGTCGATCACCAAATGACAGACCTACCAGATGGGTACGTTTTATATTCAAAGAAATCTTTTTACCACATATGAAATGTAACTATTGGGCAACTGCTTTGCAAGCAGAATTTAGAAATGTTGGTGAATGCTTTCATGTTCGTAAGGTTGAATAATGAAAAATACCTTGTGATTTTCTGATCACATTATTTCTGAAGACAGCTTGTACAAAATTTAGCAGCTCACACGTGTCTCGTAGGTACACAGCTGTCTCAATGCTTTATGCCCAATTGAAAATACTTTATTATTGTCTTTGCACAACATTAGTATTGACTTTCAAGTTCTTATACACCTAAAGCACTTAATGGCTCTGGTGCATTATATTCTTAAGTGATCTTTCATCTTCAGACATTCTCAATCACTCACTGAGGTCAGTATTGTTATGGTCAGTATCTGGTCAGTTGTCCTACTTATAACCCTGAGACATTTGAAGGCATAGGATTTGTTACAATTAAGAATTGTAACTGTGATTTGTATCCATTTTGGTTTGTTTTATTTTTTACTAGCCAAATGATACAAATTTGATGCGGCTTTAAGTATGTCTTAAATTGTTACTATTTTATCTAGTGCTCTCAGAACAATCTCTATTCTTGCATAAAAAATTCCTCACTGAATTGACAAATCAACATCAGTATTGGAGGTGTGATTATTTTATAGAATATTGGGATGTATTCCTTTTTTAAGAAAAGTTATATAAACTATGCTATTGGTGGTCTCAGTGACCTATATAACAATTTCTTACTCATTCCTTTTGAATGGACAGATAATACACGATATTAACTGTCACTTAAAGCATGACTCACCATTCTAAACTGTAAGAATGGCTTTCTGATTTTTTAAAATAGCAGATCTCAGTAGAGTTTGTACATAAAATGCTAAATTTCGCAATATTATTATCACTGTAGGTGAAATTAGCTGTAGTCTCAGCTGTCTTATTGTGTCAGAAAATGCATTATGCAAGGTATGCATGTTTGCATAGAATATGCAATCCTCCAAGTCTAACTGTATTTTAATCAAAGTGTACAGTTTTAATCCTTTTAGATAGCAATTTATTATTAGAACAATCTACTTCTTTGAAAATTTATTTTAAAATAAATATGACTTTCTGCCATCACCCTCAAGGACATTTGTATCTACAGGAAATTGCTAAGGGAAAAGAACTGACCTCTGGTTTACCTGGGTCTATTTATCATGGTATGACCTGAGTCCAGCTTGAGAGATCACAGTTCCAACAGTGGAGCCTAGCTCCGTATCTGAGTTTAGAAAGGAAAAGGACCGTTTAACTTGCTGAATTACTGACATCACCACTTCCCCTATTCCCTTACTATGTTTTTGGTGCAAGTTTTGTAAGCCATGCTTCCCTAGTTAAACCTGGCAATGACAGGCCAAGCAACTTGGTTAATTCATTAGACATGTGACTGCTTTTCGTTGTTATAAACAAACATTTAGGATTGGGTTTGATTCATCATCTTATGATGAGCTAATAATAGAACCTTTTTCCCTAAGTAGCATTCTGAAATTAGGCTGCACAATAGCCTTTAGAACTCATAGTTCTTCTTCTCCTCCCCCAGTTAAAAACTAATGTGTAGTATTTTTAACAAATACAGCAATCCATATTGCACTTAACATATAATGGATCCTCATTTTAACACCCTCTGCTGTAATTCATAAGTTTAGCCATATTAGTACAAACGTTATCCAAACAGGAAATTCATTAAAAGTGAGCAGTTCCTCCCCAACGTTTGAAGAGAAGTGTACATACTTGGGGAAAAACGTATTGTTAATGCAAAAAAGACGGTCGGTTTGTGTCAGCCTGCAGGAATTATGTGTGGATGCTGAAGTTAAAAAAAGTTTCAATGGTTTGTTCCCTACTAAAAATTCATGCCATTAGTTAATACTCGTAGATAAATAAAACGGATTGCATTGGGTATAGTTAAGCTAAGACGATCACTTTTGGGTGTCTTAAGCAGCCTCTTCTGTACAAGAGAAGCACACAGGTAGTTTTACCAGAATTCTGGAAAGCCGTGAAGCAGCAGCATGAGTGGTTTACCCCTTTCTCCGGCAGCCACATAGTGGAATCTTAACCCCGAATCCTAAAACAAGAGAAAAAAAACATGTGTTTTTATTGCTGTATAGAACTGCTACACTGGGATTTGACAATGCAGTTTCAGACAATGTTCTAAGAAACAATGTATTGTACCTGAAAAAAAATACCAACTTGTCAGTTCTTGAAGCTGAAGTCTGCGGTTCTGAGATCAGCTATTTGCTACATCCTGGCAATGCAGAGTCTCCCACACCTCAGCTACCACAGCTTCTTCCAGGGAGGACCACGTTTAATCCACGTCAGGCTATGCTGACTATGTGCCAGTTCAGCCACGAGCACGCTAACCTTTCTGAAAAAGAGCAGCGCCTGGCACGGTGGCTCGGAAATGCAGATTATAGTAAAAGCTAGCGCCTTGCTTTCACACAGACACCAGTTGCGCTTTACAGAAAGACTTTAAGACAGTATACTTGAAATAAACTTTCAATCTTTCAGTTAGTTTGTAAGGTTATGCAACTATCTTAAACCACCGCATCATATTCTGGCACAATAAAGGACTGCATGGATTCTTAAAAAACAAAAGCAATCAAAATTAAGTAACTAGAAAACAAGTGGGTTTTCCTTGTTTTTATTGTTCAAGGTTTCAGACTCACTTCAGAAAACAAAGCCTTCATGTAATCATCTTCTTTCTCCCCTACCTACAGTCGCTATTTCTGATGCACCTTTTATGAAAATGGGTCTTACAAGAATTATCAGCAGACAAGTTACTTATTGTTAGCAGCGCAGAGGCTGAATGTTGAAATGCCATTGCAATGAATGGATGTACACAGGCTTACACCAACTCAAGGTCAAATCCAGTAGAATTTAAATAAGCTGAAATTATGACCTAGAGGGCTTACTGAATTCTGGCACAGAAGTGGATACAGAAGTTGGGAAAGAGCTAGCTCACAAAATACAAGGTGCTGTTCAGAAGTCATGCAAAGGAAACTGCAGGAAGAAAGGTTGTACAGCTCCTGAACAAATGTCAGAGCCTGCACCGTCTCTGCGATTTTAAAAAGGGAAGAAAAATTGCATACTTTTGCTGTACATCAAGAGCTTACATCACGCCAAGGATCACAAATGCGTAGAAAAAGCTTCTCTTGCCAGAGATACTTCAAATTGTCTCACCTGCCTTGGCACTGCGAAGTCACTAACCAACTACAAAACCATTAACTTACGTCTTGATTCTTGAAAGGGCTCTACAAAGGGAACATCTGGGCTTTTTATACTCACTATGGATATAATAGGGACTTTTGCTCAGTTCTGCCCCAAATTACACTGATCTCCTCAGGGATGCCAAGGAAGTCCCTAGAGGTAAACGTATCTATACATTTCTAAGTACCAAATGATCTCTTCATAGTAAATTTTAGGACCATTGCTTCACCTTCACCATTCTTCATATCATTCTGCCTTTGATCCTTTCCTATTTTAAAAAGTAGAAGTTTCTCAAGTTTCCTTCCTCTTCTCAGTTTAGTGAGCAGTGGGTAAGCCCTCCTCCATCCCACTTCTTTCAGGTAGTGTTCTCAAGGGATTTACGTTCAATGTTTTTATTTTAATCTATTTATCACTTTTAAGGACATCCCCTTTACTCGTACAAATTCAACCAGCACTTGGTACAGCTGCAGTTTAAATGTCACGTGCCCCGAACTAGGCCCATCCTCTACCTTTTCAGTTACTCCTTTCCGTCCCCTTTTTTCTGCCCCCCCAAAACAGACACAGGATGTTGCCATCTTTTCTGAAACACACTTCTTTTCTTTGTTTTGCTGAAATCCATACATATCTGTAGGAAATACGATATCTGTAGTTACATATGCTTGGAAAGTAACACATTAGCCTGCTGTTACCCGACAGCAAGAGGGTTTCGTATTTCCTGAAATGAGGGATTGACCATCATACTGACAGCGATTCGATTTGCCCCCAAATGCTCTTTTACTAATGTCACACCCCTCACTTCCTCCGCAACCCATTCATTTACTGCTTGGTGCTATAGGAAAAAAAGCATGTGGCACATACATAAGTAAAATACCACACATGTGCCTCCGAATGGTAGGAAAAAAACCCCAAGCAAATAATGAGAAACTGGGAGGCTCGGTAATTTGTATTAGAACTGCTTGGCACAAAATCATCTGCACAGATCCCCGAGAACTGAGATCTTGGTGCTCAATATATTAAAAATAACACTTGGCAAAATTTGCAGTGCCTTTTTTGCTCACCTATGACTACAAAAGAAAGCAAGCCAATACAACTTCAGTTAGAGCATTTGGTGGAGGAGCAAATCACAGGTAGAGATCTGAGGCAAGTATAAAAACCGGCTGGCGGCTTTAACCGCACAGCCTCGGAGACAGGACTTCGCTGTTCACGCTGCGTTTTCCCCGCGACCCTGATGCACGAAAGGGTGCAACTGGGCAAGCTGTAAATAACAGCGAGGGCACGACAGAGCGGGGTGCGGGGAGCGACGGGGCGCGCCCCCGCTCACGGGCTGCGAGAGAGCCGCCGCCGAGGGCCCTGCACCCCGGCCGCCCGGGCACCGCTTCCCCCCGCGGCAGCCGGACCGGGCCCGGCCTGCGGCCCCTCAGCGAGCCCGGCTCCCGGGGCAGGCGCATGCAGGCGCGTATACGCGCGCAGGTGCGCGGCCGTGCGAAGGGGAGCGGGCATGCAGGGGTGCCCGCGCAGACGCGCGCAGGGCAGGGCGGGCGGGGGTGCCATGCACGGGAGGGACGGGCGCAGGGGTGCGTGTGCGCACAGCGGGGCCGCCGCCCTCACCCTCACCTTGATCCGGACGTAGCAGTGGGTGCCCAGGGAGGGGTCGTTGAGGCAGGCGGGGGGGTTCTCCCGCACCACCCAGCGGAAGGTCTCGCCCGGCCGCCGGCCGATGCTCCAGAGCAGCCGCAGCCCGGCGATGCAGGCGCACACCCCGCAGTAGCTGTACACCAGCGCCCAGAAGAGCAGCGCCCGAGCGGCCACCATCA
>VZSC01017077.1:158476-226384 GCA_013398225.1 Steatornis caripensis
GGCGGCCCGGGCTCGCTAGGCCCCGGGCGGCACCCGAGGGGCAACGGCGCTGTGGCCGGCTGCGGGGGTGGGGGGGCGCCCACCAGCTCGGCCGAGGAGGGCTCTTCTTTCCCGCCGGTGTTTCGTAGCGAAATAAGGAGAAACCGTCGCCGGAGCAGAGGAGCTGGGCTGTCAGCCGCGCGCTCTGACGGGACTGCCGAACACACCAAAACTCGCTGGAAATGTCGCTGCGGAGCGTGCGTGTGGGGTACGCGGCACAGCCTCACCCCCGGCGCCTGGCAGAGGTCCCTGCCGGGGATGGCGGTGCCTGCTCTGGTCACGCACTCGGTCGCGCTTACCTTATTCACGCGTGAAAGGAAGCGTGTAGGCATGTGGCTGGGGGTCGCCCTTTAGTATACTTCAGGACTGTACCTTCTTTCACTGCTGCTTCACGGTTACTCATTTAAAGGTGATTTTGTAAATATATTACAATTCTAGTTGTTACATGCTATCACTCTATTTCTTAAAAAGACAGAAATTTTGAGCTCCAGCATCAACCCCTACGAGTTTTTCAATTTAACTTACTTAATAGAGAAATTCACGAGAAGAGGAAATTGGATCGTCATTACCAACTCTTTTCCAACAAAGTTAATTTAGTACTGAGATCTCAGCGACCCAAGGCTGACATTAGAAGCTGAACAATCTTACTCTTGTCCTTTAGTTGTAAGCTGTGACGTCCACGAGGTGAGGAGTCACATCTGGGGCCACAGTCACAGGATAAGAAGAAAGGCTCCAGTCAGCACCTATCTTACATTAACCTACTGATATGTAGGGTAAAGCGTCATTTAGAATCAGGGTGGTTCATGTAATCCAAAATTATACGAAAAAGCGTAACTATACTAAGCAATTGATTTTACATGTTATAAAAATGCAAACTACGAAAAATTACAGTTGATTAGTTCTGGGAAATAACAACATGTGGACAGAGTAGTTGCTGACTACAAGTAGAATTGAGCTTGCATGTCAATTCCTGACAAGTTCTGATGCACAGCCTGCTCACCTTTAGTCCTTGATCTAAAACCGTTGCTTGTCGGACTCGAAGGCACAGGCAGGTTAGAGACTTACAGAGGCCACGCGAGATTCACAGCTACTAACGCAGGCCTTCGTGCAAGTGCCTGCCTTTTCTGGGGGGAGGATTTTGCCAAATTTTTCTTAAATTTGACCAAAATTTCTTCTTGGTCCAGGTGAGTATGAAGGAATAGAAAAAACTTTGAAGATTTTTTTTTTTCCTCTTTCCAGCAGTGCAAATAGAAGCTGGTACACCGTGTAAATGTTAACTCTAAGATATGTAATTTAATGAGCAATTTAAAAAAACCCCAAACAAATTGGATAAGTATGTATACAGATGGAATATATATAATTTTTCACAATGCATGGAACACAGCCTGTAGACAATTTTTGTCTGTAACATACCAAATGCTTTCTCCTACTTGTTCTAAATTCAGACTTACTTACAAATATAGACACTGATATTGAATCCTAGTCCTGCTGAATAAAGGCAGTGACAGAATTAATGCTCGTTTCAACCCGTTCAAAATTTTTCTTTTTTACAAAATAAAATAAAAAACTTAAACAGCAGAAAGGAATGTTATAAAGAATTGCCCATTACTGCATTTTCATGCATTTAAAAGCTTAAATAAGACACAAACCCATTTCCTAAGTTTATTTTTTACTACTAAAGATAACATCTTCAAGTAAAAACTTCCTTCCTCTTACCGATGACACAAGTGAAATATCAGCAACCCACATCAGCTGACAATGCTGAATCATGCTGTTCACGATCCTCACTCATTGTCTCAGTGTGAGCCCAACAAACTTAAGGTTAGGAGCTTTATCAGGCTGCTGGGGAAAAAGGTGCTGGGCTGTTTAAGTCTCCCTGCTTCTCTTGGGCAAGAAGAGAAGGAACATCAGGAGCAGCTGATGATTCAGTTAAGACACTAACCTCTGCAGACTCCAGCAGAATTGTATGAATCATGCCTACCAAGCCTGAGCCTTCCATTCATGCTCAGATTACTCATACCGCCAACCCTAGGATTAGCACATAGCTAGTTTTTAATGCATCAGACTTTGTGCTAATAACCTTTGTTTTAGGGAAGAAGCCCTCGCAGCTTCTCAATATTAGACTAGCTGCAGCAGGGTTTTCCCTGAAGCGCACCGCAGTAAACCAGTGACCCAGTTAAGTAAGTTAGAAAGTTTGGCAGAAGGAAAGCAACTAATGTTGTTGTTTATATCGCAGTAGCCATCAAATGCCTTAATAAACCAGTAATCAGAATGAACTGGTAGAAAATATCCCCTAAGAAAACTTGGAAAACAAAGGTTGGAAATCCTGGAGTTGACCACAAGCTTCCATTTACCTCTAAAGAAAGGTTGATGGAAGCAATGTTAGGCACAGAATTCACAAAATGATAGTAGCCATCTAGAATGTAAGGACTAAGGATGGAACTGTGATGTGCCTTATAAGCAGGTATTTGGCCAAGCTATGGCACATTTCTTGTGCAAACTGTAGAGCTATTTGTTTCACAAGAGTAGAACTAAGCCTATTTGTAGTTTATACATCACTGGCTACCTAGGTAGTTTTACATCAAACTTCTAAATGATACAAACCTTTTGCATAGCCTACGGAATTTAGCTATGTCATCTTGTCATATTGAATACAGGTCCAGTATCAGAGCTGAGAAGAAGATTGTGCTGGGGACCTAGCAGTTCCGAGGGGCTTTTGCACGATGAAATTGCTGCGCACCCTTCAGCACACCCTGGCTTGGCGTTTCTGGGCACCTCCAGATGCACGACCTCAGCTGTCCTGTTTGCCAGGGAAGCAGTAGAATTCCTCTTTTGTTAAGGAGTGCTTTCTGTGTACTCCGGGACTACACTGTCTACATATGTGTGGCAAATCTGTTTGTACAGGGCAAATATCTTCCACGCATTTCCCAGCATTTTGCAGAAGAAAGCTGAGAATCTTCTATGTATCTCATGCCAACTAGTAGCAAATGTGAATAAGAAAAACGGAGAACGCCAACAATTATTTTTCTGTCATCCTTACATTTTGATTTTCTCATCTTCTGCTCTAAATTACTGTTCTAATGGGTGCCAAGCCAAACTATCCCCAGGGCAATTGTCTTACGTGATTTGACAGTGTGCTTTGCCCTCCATGATGTGCCATCTGCCTGCTTATCTTTTGTTAGTTCAACGAATCCTGTTTTTGAGAGACAAAAGAGGACAGCTTTGTACGTCACTGACTGATAGTAAAAAATTCACCATATTCTATTTATTAATGACAGAGGAACTTTTTAAAGCTTTTAACAATCTTACCCTTCATCCTCATGTAGATACAACCTGCTAGTGTAAACGCAAATATAAAAACGACACATTAGTGCAGCTGTTTTCACAAATGATCAAGGTAACTTAATGGCATAACAGAACTTAGTATATATTTTAACTGTTAGGTAACTGACAATACTTGGTCTGTTTAGGCAGCTTATTGTTCGCAGGCTGTATCTGTACAAGCGGTATTCCTGCTTGCTTGAATGTGGTGACAGCTTTGGGCAAACACAATCACTACAGGCTTACTACTCACATATTTGGAGACTATCTATCTCCCTTACCTCTAAACTCAGCCTTCTGTCCGGAGGTAGGAACTGATTATCCTCTTCAGCTGGCTTGTAGGTTGCAAATAAAGGGTTTATCAGATTAGTGTTAGCAGCGCTGACATTGTGACTCTAAGTCATCGTGACTATATAGAGCCATGGAAGCTGGATTTAGTTTTTGAAGGGGCAAAAGTACCATTTCATACTGTTAGCAATGCACATGTGGTTATATTGAATGGATGAAATGCCGAAAATAAATTCTTGCCCTTCCACCCATCACCTCCTACTTCCAAAACAGGAGATCTTGAGGTTGCATTAACCCAGTCAGAAAGTATGCCCAGATGAAGGCAAGGTAGGGGAGTCCTGAATGTGAACTGTAATATTTTATTGCAGGACAAATAGCTATTAATGACATATAAACTACAAATGAAGGCAAACCTAAATCACTTTTAATGTGGATGTGAAACAAGACATCCTAACAGCACCACTTTACATTCCAACCCATGTTTCACCCCAAATCCCCTTCCTAGCCAAGTACTCAAATCTCCCAAACAGCGTACACTTGAGCATGCATCCAGGTAAGGCTCAGGTAAGAGGAATCCCCTAGACATTTCAAGGCATGATACTCCAATCTGAGCATTTGTCAATATACATTCTTTCTGCTATTGAATGAAATACTACAATTCCAGCAATGGCAGAAGTAGAAGACGCAGAGCAGTATTTTGTTGCAGAATAGGTATTCTGGAACTAACGCTAGCTCATCAGCCTGCTACCTGAAAGACTAGCCTGCCATTTATAAGGCATGCTTCAGCTATCATTTATGAATTTAGATGCAATTTATTTCCCTTATCTGAAAATTCAGTTATTTGTAGAAAGTCTTGTCTACTTAGTTTGCTTAGTTGGGTGGCCTGTGGCAGATGCTCAACAGAACACTGGCAGCGTTACCTTACTTCCAACTTTGATCCAGAAACTCGGCAGGCCAGAGGTCTCCATAGGAAGAGAGTTTTGAGGGGGAGGTTCAACTAGATCTGTGGTCTCCAAAGTGGAGTGTGGGAAGAAAATATTTAATACAAAACATGTTTTTTAAAATTACAAAATAAAATAAACAAAATAAAAATAACTAAGCAAAATTAAACACTATTTAAAATACTTAAATTTCCCTTTTAATGTATTTTATAATAATGTACATAATATTAGTATAATGGAACATGTATATAATTTATAAATTAATAAATATACATGTCTTAGGTTCACGCTTAAAATTTAAATTTTAAATTTAAATTTTGAATTTTAAATTTTTAAATTAAAATGAGAGGTGCATGATGAAAAAGGTTTGGAGACCACTGAACTACATTATCTTGAGGACGCCCCCTTCCACCCAACATTTCTGTAATACAAATTGTGTTTTGGTATTAATTCTATAAAACGGTGTTTTATTGGTCCTGTGCTTAATTTGAAGTAGCTCTATCTAATCAACAAGAATGTAGGGTTTTTACACTCTAGTTTCTACTTCAGACAAGTATCCCAACATTAATAAAATCTTACATTAATCAGAAAGCCTTTCAAACTGGAGCCAGAAGTGGGATGTTTTAGATAATTTCTGTCTGTGAAGAACCAGAACCATCTGGAAAACATGCTTGCACCCTTATCCAAATGTTATGTTAACATAAAATACATTAAACAGAAGATCAGCATGTCTGGCCCTTGAAAGACATGCAAGTATACAGGATTTGCTGCTGAAATTACAGAGTTCCGGGAAATGTTTTACGATTACAAATAATGTTACACACCGTTTAGAAATTATCAGTATTATAGAGGTCTTTTGTCACAGCCCAGTTTCTGTGTAAATGTGTCATAGTAAAGTGATTAATGGTAGTCACATAACTGACCAGACCTTGTTTTAAAGTTGTTTCTATAAGTGCACATTTAGTATACCATGACTTAATAGTCAAACAAGGATTTGGCTGTGGTCAGTATAACGGATTCTCAAGCGCTTCTGAAAATAATTCATTTTAAAAAATGAGAAAAAACCAAGAAGCTGGTATTTTCTCATATATATACCCAACATATAAAACTGTAATCAAAAGAACAACTGTGTTCCACTGTGTAGCAGATGAGATTACATATATTACGAACAAGCAACAAAAAGATCTTGTGATGCTTCAAGTGTCAATGAACAAGCTTTTAATATATTAAGCATTTTAGAGGAGCTTACATGCTCTTTAAAGTGATCTTAACATTTAAACTTTTAACTTGTACATTTTCAAAGTTGTACAGTTTGTAGTAGTGTTGAAGTTAAGTTCTATGGTAACTATAGCTTTCACTCAAGATATTCTTCAAAAGATGACATAATATCTCTCTGCAGATACATATCGATTGTACGAGCCATCTGCAAGAAAGCAAATTAGTGCATTCTCAGAGCAGTCAGACAGTAATTGATGCTATGCAGGCCAAATATTTAATAAAGATTTAAGAGAAAAACTAGAAAGCTTCTTCCCAAAAAGTGTATGCTTCCTCTGTTATTACAAGTTTGGGTGTACATGTTGTTGAAGCCCTCTCTGAAAAAAGCTGAACAGGATGAAAGCTTCAGTAGGCCTTGTCTGAATCTAGCATGACCTCAACACTGCAGTTCTTACATGCCATTGTACAGTATTATGAATTTAAAAAAAAAGTTTAGTAAAAATAAAACTAGCAATTAAAAATCACTTGTTACCTACAATAATAAAACCAGTAAGTTATTTTAAAAACATTTTGGACCAGAACAGTATGACTGGCACTTTTGTTGATACAGAATATGTTAAAGAGGATAGACAGCTTGCATGACTTGAGGTCTGAAATTTTTCAGAGACTCATCTTTAAAATTTGATTTTACCATGCAATTATTCTAAGCTGATAGGAGTAATAGGACCAAACAGATAGTTTTTCATGTTACATCACTTGAAAACCTAGTTTGAGTTTTCCTATTTCATTTTCTGGACTAGCTCTTCAGGTAGCATGGTTGTTTTCCGTCATTCAGGTGCTTTAAAATAAGGATCTGAGCTAACATTTTTTCTTCTCTACTGAAGTGGAGAAAAAATCAGCTGGCAAGAGCGAACAACTTACTATTATTTTCCTCCTGCGTTCTTGTTCCATTTTTCTAGCCAAGTTACGGTCTTGAACAAGAGCATGTTGTTGAGCTTCAGGCAGTTGTTTGCTCTCATGCTCTTCTTTTTGGAGCTCACAGTCTGTCGCTGCCATGGCATCCAATCCTGTGCCTTCATTGCCCCTATAAAGATAGGATAATACATGGATGTAGGATAAAAGTTGTTTCTTCTTTTCCTTCATAACAAACCTTTGCACCTGAACAGAATTATGCAAATAATTTAAATCAGTACATTGCACTCACACTGTGCTTCTGTCAATTCATAGTAATTTTCCTTTGCAAGAGGTACATGCAAGCAATTATTGGGCTGTAGTAGGTTAAGGTTTCCTGCGTTCCATTCCCATTCTGTATGCACACAGCCTTTCTTGATCTGTGATGTTTTGCTTCTACCTTCTTCCTCTTCAACTAGCTATTTAAGGTAGATTTCACTAACTTCAGGCAAGCATCTGTAATGTCTTACTCCATAGGGCTACATGCCTGGTTTCTTCCTCATAGAAATCTGTAGTAGCTGGAGGTGGCTGGACTGTTCGCTGCATGTTCTGAGCAAGGAGTGTACTCTTAAGTTTTTCATATACTCTGTTTATTAAAATAATACACTCCAAACAAGTGACCTAATACATCCAAGTGATGGGCAGGAGCAGGAGAATTTAGGAACTGGCTCAGACTTACCTTTCAGAGCATCAAACAGACAAGGAAAAGCCTACAGAAAAGGCAAATGTTATGGAAAGCAGAGTTTCAAAAGGGTGGCAAACAGCAGTCTAAGATATTACTGCAATGCAGTAATTAGTAGGCAATCACCCGATTCAGCATAATAATGGACCTCAGACTGGGATACATACGTGGGCACTCACTAAAACAGTGGCTGCATACAACTAGGTAAGAATACTAGCGCAGCAGCTTATTGAATATGTTTCTCTACAGCAATGCAAAGAATTCTGCTGTCTCAAGTGGTGCACGCTGGAACTCCTTTAGCTATGTTAAAACCAAGTTCTTGAAGACTAGATTATCCTGCTTCCCATTAGGATAGCAGTAAGATGGGGATTTTCCTGGCTACAGATGTAGGAAAGTAAGATACTGAGGACAAGTGTGATTCCTGGCCACGACCAGAGGAATCGAGTGCTCCAGGAGATTTAAAAAAAAAAAAAGCACACCTGAGAAGTTTCTTTGACTGCTGAAAAGATACTGATAGGCAAGGGAAAAAGCCACTTTGTGCATTTTGGATGTGCAGTTGTGCTTAGAGTGGTAGAGCTCCCCGCTTCATGTGACACGTGGCAGTTACCTAATCCAAACCACTTGTTCCTGAATAACTAAGCCACCCAGTACCATACAAGCAAAAAATAGAATAATATTTAAACATATGTGGTTACAAACCTCTGTTTTTCTTGAGGAAGATTTTGCAGTTCCTTCTTGGCTTGCACCAGAGCCCTTTTTAACTCCTGCTCTTGCTCATTCCTCTTTAATGCTGCTTTCCTGAACACTTTGAAGGTCTCAGCAGATGCTTTTATGGGAGCTGGAAGCACCGTCGTTTTACACAAGCTTACCCAGGAACCTGTATTTTTAAATCCTGTATCCTGATGTTATTAGAATAAGGAAAACACGGACAAGGCAAAATTAGAACTACTAATTATCCATTATCTGCTTAGTTCTTACGTTAGCACAATGTTGTTTTGACTGGACCTATTTGGGAATATCTACAACAAAATATCCTTACTTTGGCAGAATATTAGTGCCAATACAGCAATCTAAGCAGACTTCAAAATGTTTTCTCATCAACTTTGAGATTCTTCAGCATTTAGCAATGCTAAAAATTGTTAGCATTTGTAGCTATTCTTACCCAATCCTTTGTATCCACCTCTCAATTTTTTAATTCCAGAAAGAATGAATTCCCCAGACTGAACTTATACAATGTCCATTGACAGTATTTTAAAATGGAGAACATCCATCTTATTTCTGTACATAATCCTTACATAACAATAGTTTTGATTAGGCCTCTGGGTTTTCTTTGTTTCAAATAGCGGTGTTCCCTCCCCTCCCTGCCCTATGGCATTTTCTTCACAGCATAAAATCAGTATTCTTACTTCTACTACTTCTAGTAGAAGATCACGTATTTATGAAGGAAATACATACTTTCGGAGTTGAATTCAATAAGTTAGTTAGCTTTCTGAAAGCTAAGTACTGAAAGAAAAATCCTAGGAATATTTTAATTCAACAGAATATGTACAAACTTTTTATGTCCAGCGGCTGACATGATCAATTATTTAGACTAGTAATTTTGATTTGATGTTTTCAAATAGCTGATTTCCACAGAAGAATTTAAATAATAGGTAAGAAAATTCCTCTGTTCCTCCACTTAAGATAACCTATTGTATACTAGAAATATTTTGCTTAACTTTCATACAATTTCCCGATTGTAATAATGCCATCAAAAGTGTATTTTCCTGTTTCAGAACAGGTTTATCAATAGCACCCGAGGCTATGCTCCACACTACTCTTATTTTTTGTTACTGGATCAGCAAGGGAAAGCACAATAATAGCTCAAATATTAGAACTAGATCAAGGAACACTAATAGTTTAAATAGTAAAACTAGATGAGATAAGCCATATTTTATTGACAATACAGATATGTTTTTTCTAACAATCTTGTATCATTTACCTTCTGAAATTATCAGAGCCCATAGATTTGTTTGTTTGTTTGCAGCACTAGAAATGCAATAAATACGTACAGGTTATAACAATGCCCAAGACCTATCAGACACTAAATATTTGAATCATAAAAGACCAGATTTTCAGGGAAGATTCCAGGACAGGGAATTACTGATCCTAGTAAGTATACTCAAGCTCTTCTACTCAAAGAGGACTTGAGCAACACTTACCTCACTTGGAAGAATTTCAGATTTTGCCTCTAGCAGGTTTTTAGCATTAGATTTATCATTAGCTGTACAATCACCTGACGGAAGAATAAAAAAGATTTTTCACGCGTGTTGATTTTATGGACTATGTTTCCTCAAATTTAAGTGCTAGAAATTTAGTCATTCTATAAATCGACTTAAGAATTTACACTGCAATTTTTAAAATTGGTTAATTTTAGGCGAGGTCCCAGCAGAATGCCCAAAACGTTTGTTCAGAAAGTCTCACCACAGCATGTAAAGTCATTTTGTCTAAAGCTTTCCAATTTATTTACTTTAAAAAAAAAAAAAAGTAAATAGGTCAGCCTGTGAGGACTAGTCATCACATTTCTGGTAGCCTACGGGATATATGAATACTCCATGCTGTTACCTCTTTATTACTTGCGAGGGAAAAAAATAACCCAACACTTACACAGGCAAAGTAGAAATGCTATTTTGACAATATTAACATCAGATTAACTGTTCTGATATGCTGCATTACTGTAGAAGATTCATACTATTTTGTGTCAAAAACACTTTTCCCAAACATTTTAAGACTTCAAAAAACTTCTAAGTGCAAGAACAGGTACAATTTCCTACAGTCATTCAGTAAGCCTGAAAATAGACTTTTGTAATACTAGGGACTGGCCAGAATATCACACAGTTAACAAAAGCCACTTATTGTAAGGTGGTGGGGTTTTTTTATGTATTATTTTGCTATATTCCCTTTCTAAAGGGCTTCTAGGATGAAAATCTAGATATACTCTGAAAAACCCACTATTTTAGAACCAGATATAAACTCCACAGGTATTTTCTATCATTCGGCAATGATCCCCTACTGCTATTTGAGATGTTTCAACGTTTATAAGTAAATATTTAATAAGAAAGTTAAGACAGGCATCTTTCTTTCATCAATCATTTATCCTCATACAGGCAGCTTGAATCTTCATATAAGAAACTTGATGGTCTTGAGCACTGGTACTCCAAAATAAAGCCAGATCTTCACATACCCAAAAATGTCTAAACCCATTGTTAAGATCAATTGGATCAGTGTGTTATATCTGCCAAGGAGATCTACCTGAAGCAAATTTAAGATGAATTTAAATCTATGTCTGTCTTCAAGCTCTAGATATAACACAGGAATATGAGGCTGTGTCAAAAGTATGTGCAGCCATGGGCTTTGAAACATGCGTTTTAGAGCTACTTACATTAATGCCAGCCTTCACAGAACCTCTCATTGAGAGACACTGATTTTTAATCTGAGTGGAAGCTTACCAGTTTTGTAAGTTAAGCTTCTCAACAAGTCACCAGTGAATTCAGTGATACACCAATCCTGACCCAAAGCCTCAGAGGTGTCACAAGTCTAAAAATCGAGAACTCGTTTCGGAGCTGCAGGTAACCTCACAGGAATGCCTGAGACACTGGGATTCTCTACAAAATTCAACGAGTTAAGCATCCAATTCTAAAATACAATTTCTCTGGTTTGATCTAAGTAGATGCATATAGTACTGAGCACTCTCTATGCTTTCTATCAATAGATTACAAGCCCTACAACAGTTCCAGATTAGCAAATTTTTGTTGTTTAAATCCTGTATTTTCCTTCCCTCCTTCCATTTTTCTACAGGAGTTAATAGTGGAAAAACTAAGATAACATTGAGCACAGTTCAGATATGTATCATTGCAGGAACAGTGAAACACCACTGTATGATGGAAGGGGGCAGATAACTACACTCACATAACAGTGTTAAAAGCTCAGTTATGCAACATAATGCTGAAGCTCAAATGTACTCAAAGGCAGAGTGTCATTACTGGATAGTTCCCATAGTAAATGCAGGAGCTCCTCTACAACTGTCCACACAACTGTCCCTTGAAAAAGGGGAGAAGACAGAAACAGTACAAATTAAGTGAGGATTAGAAATAGAAAGTTAAGAGGAATAAAGACAATTAAGTATGGAAGAGAGCAAGTTTTCCTAGTAGTTTTAGCTATGGGTTTTTTTTATATGACTGTTATAATAGTTTTCCCAGTCCTTTAACATATTAAGACAACACCAGGATCTTGATAGTTACAGTCATGCAGTGTACAGGACAGGAATTCAAGGTTTAGGCAGCCTCAGAACTTTGTAAGTGAAGATCATCAGGTGAATCCATGGAACCCCCGTACCAGCTCCAGCTGCTACAAAGCAGGGTCAGTACATGTACGAATAGGTGTGTCAAGACCAAGAAAATACTGAATAGAACATTTCGGAAAATTAAATTGCCATTTTAAGAGTCACTTTAATACAACTCAAGTACCCAGCCTTATTCTTTGGCAACAATTAAAGAGTTCATCAGCAAGAAGGCTGTGAATTTTAATTTCATCAATTTCTCAGAAGCTTGTTCGCTTCTCTGTTCAAGACTGTACAGGTAATCTAGAGAGGAAGGAGCAAAGGAGAAACCAAAACAATCATGTCCGGTAATGCTAGGCTCTCAGCATGGATATTCAGTGTCCAGCTCAGAATTCTGTAGTCTGAAATACGTATGAAGTCTGATGCACCTCTAAACGGAAGGCAGCTTTCCAAAAATCTGTATTCTTGTAATAATTGCAAGTTTGTTCCATGCTGAAATCCTGTTTGGCGTTACTGTCAGATCCTTGCCACCAGTGGCTGCAGCTGGTAACTCAAAATACACACAAAGTGCCCTGGTAAAAGAGCTCTATGAAGCTTCAGCAGAAGACAGCTTAAAGGCCATTGAAGTTTGACAGATCAGAACATTGGTTCTCTGACTTCCTGGAATACTAGCTTACTTGTCCGTAGTACTAAATTCAGAAAGTTGTTGAATCAACAAGTCATTTGCTTTATACATTTTAACACAAAATGAGAACCAAGCATCCATTTAACTTAACTTTTTTTTGAAAAAAGCCAGCAAATCAAAAAGAAAAATACAAGGGAAAACTACACCCCCTCCGTTATTCTGCAAACTAATTAACATACAAGTGTTCAGCATTTTATTTCTTTAAACAAGTTGATACACATTTTTAACCACACCCCTGATATCAGTTACAGTTTTTGTTATGACAATACATACTTTGTTCTTGACTTATAGACATTGAATCAGCAGTTCTCTCACTGGCCTTGTTTTGAAGTTTATTTGATTTGTCTAGATGTATTGTTTTCTCAGCTTTGGCACTGTTAGCCAGGGAAGTTGTGTTGGATACCTAGAAGAGAAGTTAGACTTCAGAATATGTTCTGGAGTGTTAAACGTATATTCTTATTATACGGCAGCAGGATTAAAGGTTTAAAAGTTTAGAGCAGTAAATTGTCACAGCTTTCGCTTCTGTAAACACAATGGAAGAATGAGATTTCATTCATATTAAGGCAGTCAAAGCAAGTTCTTACATTAAAACTTTGGATTTAGAACATGAACTGCTGAGAGATCCTGAGTGATGCAGTGGGTAGAATATGAGAAACTGATATTTAACCTTTAACATGGTACAACGTAATAGAAGTTGGCTTTTGCTTTTGTAAAGTCAGTTGCTCCACTCTTGCTTATGGATCAGGGTGAAGTGCAGCTGTATTACTTCAGTTCAGTGGTAGTTTTTCTCAGTGCAAGATTGTGTAGTAATCCCCTTGAACTGGAGGAGGCGTTGCACAAACCCAGGTCTCCTAATAAATACTACTTGCTGCCTTCAGATAGTGGACACAAGTGGGAAAGGGCAAGTTGCTTTTCTTCCTTTCTTGCAGGACACATTCTTGTGATCATAGACTCAAGAGGTGGTTTCTATCCATTTGAGAAAATAAAAGGGGTTAAAATCTGTCTAAAGCAGCTACATTTGAAACCATGTTGAGAAATAGGTATCTTAATATGGAAGAGATCGTGCTGCTGCAGTAGTATCAATAATTTCCTTTGTAACACAGGGGCCCCTTCTAACCAGGATACTCCAAGACAGAAATCAACAGTGACTAAATATTTCACAACCTCATCTAAGACCCTGAAAGCCCCAGTTTCCATGGCTTTAGGTATATTAGGAAAAAGCAACACACTTTTCAGGGTAGCCTCTAGTCTTCAGAATATTACTGAGCTTGAGATCTGGTATTTCTAGAAAACAGGCACATACACTATAAGCTGCCCATCTCTTTTGTGAAACTGTAGGTTTACAGGATGGGCTTTTAACCTGTAAGTGTACAAGGGTTAGTTAAGTTTAAACTATAGCAATGAAAAGAAATAAAATAAGCTTTATATTTACATTATGAACTTGATACATTGATCAGCCAAATTATTTCCTTTCATGTTGCAGCCAACAAGCAATGAATTAATGCTCTATTAAAGGATTAGAACTACTTTGTTAGTGGGGTTTTGGGTATCTTTTTTTGTAAGCCTTAAGTGGCCTTCATCACATTGAATTCAAGCCTGGAATATTGTATTAGATCTTCTTTAAAGGAGTAAGAACATGCTTTAAAGAAGCCTTTTGAAACTAATGCATAGGACAGAAGCAGGTATTCACCTCTGGAAGAGCACATGTGCACTGGGTGACAGAAGACTGATCTGTCCTTGGAGTACTCCGAGGAGTTTGCTGGTCTGAAGCATCTTGCAGAGCAGATACAGCTGAGATTATACCTGAGAAAGAAGTAGTGTATGATTTCTCTTAACATGCAAAGGGCAGTCCTACATCTCAAAATTAGACCACTGTTTGGATCTGTGGATTAACTGGATATGAAGATATGCATCCTAGCTGCATTATTTGAGACAGTTATTTTTAATTAGTTTTTAATTGATTTCTCAGTTAATCAGCTACCAGGTCAAGCTGTCTTTTACCAAAAACTCAGAAGAGTCTGAAGTTATTAGCCCTTTTGAAGTGAGGGAGGGAAAAGAATAGCTCCTTGGATCAAGTTTCTAAGCAAATTAATATTTGATGTCTAGACAACAACAATCAATTCAGATGGCCTATGGCACCAAGCCTTAAATTCAGCTAATAGAGATTTCAGAAATGAATTCGAGTGGTGGTGTTGAGTTTAAGCATCCAATTCCTGCCTTAAGGTGTTCAGCACTTCCTGTAGCCCTAGGTCCATTAAGGTATCATTTTCCATCTCATCTGAGTGAGGCACGAACAGCATCTCCTGATTGGTTTGGGGTTTTTTTGTTGGTTGGTTTTGGTTTTTTGTTTTGTTTTGTTTTGTTTTTTTTACATCATGCTCTCTAGAATCCATACCCTGCAAGAAGTTTTCCTATTACCCCCTTGATAACTCCCCAAATCCCAAGATAAGCTTATTGGGCAATACAAACATTAGTTCTGCCATCCCTTCTTTCCTCAGCAGCCAAATATAGCTGTGCTTCTTGCCATAAAGATGTTACCTGAGGGAGACTGGGAATTTTGTTCTGATGGTTTAAGTGATGTATTCTCTAACGGCTGAAGCCTCTGCAGTACATTGGGAGGTGGCTGCTGCAGTTCAGAAGATCCACAATTTTGCAAGCTAGTAGTAAGAGATGAGGGCTGTGCTTGCAGAACGTCAGTACAGGATGTTCTCTTTGAACACAGTGGTATTCTCTAGAAAGAGATTGTAGTAGTTAGTACAGCCAAATCTTAATTTTTATAGCTATTTGATCCACTTTCCCCACCACTGCCCCATTTCCACTGTTTATAGGAGTCAGTAGACCTTGTATTGTGATACTAATCTAGCATTTGCTAGGAGTTTATGTGACAAAAATCCCATGAGGTGAAGTGCACTGCCTTGTTCTGACAGATACAGGAAACCCCTGAGAACAAAATGTAACATGTGGATTTGAAGCATGATGTTTGTTGTTACTCAGAAAGTCAGTTAGGGGCTGTTATAACTGACCAAGCTGAAGCTTAATTCCTGTATCCTGCCTTCTCAAGTTTATTGCTGTCATTCTGTGACTGCAGAGGCTGCACTTTTTAAGCAAAAAAAGGGTGTTGCATAATCCCTCCCCTCAGTCTTTCCGTATGAAGGTACAGAAGGAGCAGTTGAATAATATGCAGCCTAGTTTCCTGTATCCAAGTAAGCACTTTAAGTTAAAGCAAGTCTACTGTAAGAAGACTGAAGACTTTGCTGCACTCTTGCTTTGAAATCAGTGGTGTCTGTCTCTGGTAGCATCAATGGAAATCGTGAAAGGCAGCTAACCCTGACTAGAATTAACACTCATTGAATATACAGGAATAGAGCAATTCAATCTTAGAGGGGTTAAACATTATTTCTACATAAAACTGCTGTTGCTTGTAATACCATCATAGCAGAAATAATATAAAGTATCCTGAAAATAACTAGTATACTGTACAATTCATTTGTTTTCAAGCGTAGAAGTGAGGTTATTCACAGATAAAGAAAAACATTTAAGTGGGGCTTGCACTGTTAATTAGTCAATTCTATACTCAAAGATCAAGTTGGAGAGAATTTTCCTTTTTCAGTGGTGGGGTGTATGGAAAATTCTCCCCCTCTCTTTTCACTTCATCCAGCATGGAATTATCACAATGACTGTAAGAGGTAACAGCCTCAGGAGTTCTCCTAGTACATCAGTTTGTATAGAGATACATAAGCTACTTTTAACGAACAGCTGATTTTACATTTCTATGTAAATCAGTCCTACAGAACAAGTAACATTTAAGCCATACTCCTGATTTCCTGATAAGGTTTTGTCATTTCCAGTACCATTGTATGTTAGAAATAACTCTGTTTAGGGCAAAAATACTATATGCATTCCAGTCAGTTTACCTTAGGCTTTTCCACAGAATTTGGACAGTTCTGCCTGGCTCCAGTCTGTTTTGAGCAGGTTTCTATAAGTGTAAATACAGCAACATGGGTAGAAAGAGGAGGATGGGGAAAAAAACCCAAACAAAGCAGTCATTTGCATATGTTTCATTACTCACACATACAAGGTATGAGTTGCAGTTGTACCTAGAGAGCCAAAGCCCACAGTGAAAGTAACATTCTTATCTTGAATACTTTGACTTCAGCTGGGTGCTTTTAGAGAACTTCTCCCAAATGTAAAAAAAGACCACAAAGATTCTTGCAGGATCAAGGTCTTTGCTGCAATCAAGGACTTCACTATGTTTACTTCTCCACACTGCAAAAGGTTGAGCATTCATCTCACCTTACACAATTACCTCATACAGGTATCTACGTTGCAGACCTCCAGTGTGGCAGATCTATTCTGTTCTAGAAAACTAAAGAGAGCTCTGTACAGAGAGAAACATCATTCTGATGTCTTGATGCTACTGCACTGTAATGTCCCTTCAGCAAGCTTGAGATACCTTAAGCACCAGGGTAGACCTTGGCTCTATAGTCAATGCTGTTGACACTTTTGTCCCTCAGCTTCGGGACTAAATCTTACCCACAAAGTAAGGCACCCTTCATGCTGCAGACCAGAAGATGAAAATAAAGTAAACTACACTTTCAAAAAGGAATCAAAATCACAATAATAAGCTATAGCCTAATAGTCAAGTCTCCATGTCAGATATACAGACCTCTTGCTAGCTGTTTTTGGTCCCTAAAGCTTTTCACTGATAAACTGAGTGGATTTTTTTGTGTTTTTTTTTTTTTTTTAATTTTTTTTTTTACCTACCACCTACAAACTCAGTACTGGAATTGAGCCTTCAACATGGAGCAATCCTACAAGGGTAACCAAAGCCCTTGGTAAGCATGTGGAACAATAGATGCTAACTGAGATGCAGATGTTTTGCATCAACAAACACAAAGGAAGCTTTCTGACCTGATTCGGAGTCGCTGCTGTCCGAGGAGCTAGAACCACTGCTAGTACTGCTGCCAGAGTCCCAGGAGCTGCTGCTGTTGCTGCTGTCACTCAGTCTGCTTGTTGACTTCGTGTTGTTTTCAACTATAGGACAAAAAGAAAGTATTTAGAACAACATGCAGTGAAGAAATCTTCATACACAAGACTAGGATCAACCTTGTTAGGTCTGTTCTCCCATATTACATATTCTGCCATTTCCTTGTCCACTATCCATTTAGCAGTGGATGTGAGACCTTTATAGAGGCAGGAGATTTACCATCAGCAAGCTAGCTGAATGAGCGAAACAGCCAAGGAGGAGCTGTAATCACACAACTTACAATCCTAAAGTAGGTTAAAACTGTGCAGTCTTGAGACACAATTCAAGCAATTTTCCCCCATAAGTTTTCCTGCTGTTAAGAGCCTGTTTCTGTGCTTGTTGCTGCTGCCAGACTTGCATGCTGAGGTCTTTATCTGTAGCCAACTCTCCTCTTTCCCAAGCCATATGCACTCCAGAATTTTGCCACCTCCGCACCATCTGAATATTTTGCATCTGCAGGGCTGATTTAACTCAGTTTATAGTGATTTTGCAGTCAAAAAGCATTTTTTAAAGTGTATTGCTCTGATGGAAACTTTGAAAATGAGAAACTACATGGATACCTGTTTGCCTGGACACAAGTCTTTGTTAAAGTGCCAGCTTAAGCTGTTCCTTGTAAACAAACCAGATGCCAGTTGTAAAGATTCCTTGGCCTGCCTCCTCCCTCTCCCCACAACACGTCCTTTGCAATTGATTTCAGATGCCTCTTTAAGCTTTTCTGTGATATTTTCAAGCCATTGTGTATACCAGACAGAAATACTTGCCTGAGCTAATGATGGATGCAAGCCTAGGTCTTGCAGGGCTGCTTCTATCATTTCAGCTGGCTGGTTTTACATCAGAGCTTAATGGGTATCCAATAGAGGGCAATAATAGCACTCGCTAATTTAATGAGGAACAACTTGACCTATAATAGCAGCATCAATTGCATTGATCTGTTCTCAGCCCCTGATGAGAACCACCAGTAAGTGTAGATATACTCAAGTATGTACTGGATTTTTGGCTTTGATATTGAAATGCATTACTGGCTGAAAAACTGAATTGATTCTCCTAGGGCACTTTCTTAAGACTAAGGCAGCACAGGACACCTGTCATTGATGCAGAAGTTTTGCTAGCATGACAGCATCAGTGAGGCTGCAATCTAGCAAGTATTACTAGAGTTTGTTATTCTTGAATCTTTAAGTCACAGAAAGTGAATTGCAAATACACAGGCTGTGGGACACTCCTCCTCCTCCTCCTCCCCCCTCCATGTTTTCATATGTCAGCATAAAAGAGGTGGTGTTCACTGTCCCTTAAGCTCTGAAACTGTTATCTTTACCTGTAATAAAGGATTAGGTGCAAGAATAAGGAAGATGTTTTGGACAGTACAAGTAACTGACCAAATTCGCTGCTGTGGCTCCAGCTCCTTCAACACAGGAAGTATCTTAAGACTAGCAATGGGAAGCTTAAGACCTCAACTATTCTGAAGAAGTCGTCCCCAGCTGCATAACAATACATAAGCCCAAGGGGAGAATCCCACTTTAAGCTATTTCTGTTGCAAATGAATAAAAGTAAGAGTCACATTACACTTGAGGTTCTTCTTTGGCTTTAGTTGACCATTGACATCCAGTAGACTCTTCTCTAGCTTTTGTTTCCTCTCAGAATTAAGTTGTTCTTTTGACTTTGTTGTTTTTTTAGCTGCGTGTGAAAGAGAAGTTAACATTGCAGCAAAAGAGAAAATAGATTCAGTTTGTGTTGGTTTTTTACAAAAGCATCATTTATGCTACATACCCCGCTTTCTTGATCTTTTCCTCAAACAGGTTGCCACATATTTCTCTAGTTCTCTGAGCGTTGAAGCCTTTAAAGTTCCAAAGTCTATTTCTATCTCATCAGGGTTAGAGTTCTGCAGTGAAGGTTCTCTTGATTGTATGATATGGACTACTTTCCCAAGCTTATTTCCAGGGAGTTTATTTATGTCCAAACTCAACTGTCTTTTTTCATCATAGTTCATAGGCTTGGCACCATCTTCATCTTCTGACTTATGTGCCAACAAGACCTGCTGCATGGTATTCTTTGACTGACTGCAAGAAAAGAGTGTACTGCAGTAACAGCAGCTTAAAATAATTTGACACCCACACAAGTCCCCCACACTTACATGTTTAGAGACAGCTTTTTCTTAGATTTCTTCTTGTGTTTCAGATTTTTTTTCTTTTGAATCAGGCTTTTTATTTTGGCTTTTTCCTTGTTCTTACTTTTCTCCCTTTCAGCCTTCCCTTTTTTCTTTTTCAGCCCAGGTAAGTATGCTCTGGTCAAAACCTGCAGCTGCTGGTTAACAGCTTTAAGCTATCAAAAGCAAAAAAAAAAAGCTGATTATCTTAGGCAATGCAGGATGAACAATAAATTTGCCCTAAATATCACAGGAGATTTGTGGCTGCTGAGCAGATATTAATAGGATGTTTATTTTCCAAGCATCTTACTATTAGTCACAGACAATGTATATAGAAGATGTAAGGCTACTTATTTTATGCAGACATTTCTAACAGCGTATGTCTTCTAGGATCCCGTGAAGCATGTAAAAAGCAAAAATCACTGTAGGTGTATCCAACAGTGTCTCTTTAATTTCAAAGATTTGGGAAGCACATAAGTGTCTTATTAGGTTAGACCTCTACAACATTACTGAATTAGGCTAGTAGGACTGGGCTTGGGTATCTTCAACCCATAAACCCCAGATATTTCGTAATATAAAATGACTAGTTGGGACATACTAAAAGCTTCAGAGAAAGAGCTAACACAAGTTTGTTTAAGCCTCATAGGGATTATGAAGATAGACAGACAATGAGAATTAGAATTCAGACTCACTGAAATACTTCACTACTGCAAAGGCTGCCTTGTCGACTTGTGGTTGTCCTCATGCCTATATTCATAAATTGACGATGTATATGCTACTCTGACAAACACTGAAAACTAAACTGTCCCTTCATTAGGTTAGCAGAACAAGTGTTACTTTCCCGCCATAGTTTGTAGATACAGCAGCAGGTTAAAGCATTATGTTCAAACAAAAGCAAGACCCATTCTACTCTTAGCCAATGAAGCAAAGCCATACTTCACATTAGCATGAGACTCCTTCTGTTTTACTTCATACTGAGCTTTCCAAAGTAGAATTTAATGACTTGCTTTCGCATGGCTCAAAAGAGACTGAGCAAAAGAACAGAGCTCTTCCACCATATCAAGGAAATGCCATTGTTAGAAGAATATGCCACTAAGATGTGTGGAGTATCTGGATGCTTTCATCATACCATAGCAACACAGTTTTATTTTTCAGACGTTTGAGAGTTATCTGAAGAAGTTGTAGGCAAGAGTACTAGAGCAACGATTCACTAAAATAATTTTGTATTTGTGGAAGCACTATTTACTTAACATTTAGAGGTGCTTCCAAACAAGAATAAAGTTCTGTTAAGAAAAACAAATGACTATAAAATCCTTTAAATACTGACCCTTGATGCTAAGCCTTAGAATGGACAATTGCAAGTGGCACTTTCAGAGAGATTATAACAGTCATGCACATTGAGTACTAATGCTTACTTCCTCTTGAAGCTTTGCAAGGTGCACTGTTCTCTCCTGTTCAGAGTATTCAGATGATTTTTCTTCTGAAGAGTCATCATTACTGCTCTCACTGGAATAAGATTCTGGCATTTCTCTTGTAGACTGTGGCAGAGGGACACTTGCAACAGGTTCATCAGTAATTTTGGCAAAGTGCATCTCAAAAACATCCTAAAGGGTTACATTTGGGAACAGCAGAGAGATCAGCACATTTTCCAGATTCCTAAAAGCATTATGAAGTTGCTGCTTGTTTTCAGAACTACAGGGCAACCTAGTAGTTGGTAACATTAGTAGGTGCTACATCAGGGCATGAGATGACCACAAAGGAATCTTATAGTTCTACTCTTTCAAGTCTGACTTAAGTGATAACTCACCTGAAGTTTTCTTGCCATAGCAACTATTTCATGATCTGGAGAATTATGTTTGTAACAGCTCATGAACATTAATCTAACATCCGTAGCAAACTCTTGTATATCTCCATATTCAAAGTTATCCATTTTCTTCTAGAGGAAAAGAAAATAAATGTGCATTTAGGGCTTAAAAGTAGAGAACGTCATCATGAACTGGCAGAAAAAGAGGAGGAACAAGATTTTTGACATCCAACATCAGGTGCAGCTTGTATCAAGACAGTAAATATTGTAAGACCATTAAGGAAAGACCTGCTTCATATTATGTAGCATTGTCCCTTTAACAAAGTAAGAGAATCTCCCCTTTTAAATATATTTGCAAACTGTCATTGCTGTAAGGACTTTGTAGTACTAGTTTCAGTGCTAGGTCAAGATAACAACGTTCAGGTGATTTTATTTGGTCATGTACTCAGCAATTGATTTTGATTCTAAGTATGGTATTTACACAAAGCCTATTCCATAATTGTTTGAGTCAAAGCAATGGGCTAGAAACTGGGAAATAACCTTTCTATTGTGCAAGTCAGTTTTCAAGATAATTCAATAGACTATTGAAATTCAACCCTCCCCAGAAAGATGGGTCTTAACTTGGCTAAATACTTCAACCGCAGACAAATGCGCCCAGCGTTCACAAAGCACTGGCCATGTATCTCCATCTGGAAGGCTTCCTTTTCACAGGAGATGTGGAAGTTGTCATGTAAATACCCACTGCTGAGGCTCCAGGGCACTTCAAGGATAATGAGATTCAGGGAGAAGCAGAAGCTGACATAGAATTGCATTTTGTTTTACAGAGCATTAGCAACAGACAAAGATATTTAACATGCAGTCAGTCTGCTTGGAAGTGCTTCATGGAGATGGTTGTCCTGGGTTGAGCTACTTATATTGACTTGTTCAACAGATAAATAGATTAGCCACTATGCACATAGTCACAATGAGACTTAGAAGACTTTCTTCAGTGAGCTGTGGCTTAGTTTGTTGAGGGAGATAAGTGTATATGGTTTCCATGCCCATTATTTCTTTCAAAGGAGAAGCAGCTTTCATGACACCTTTTCAGCTAGCACTATTAGAATTGTAGAATCGTTTTCATTAGCAAAGACCCTTAAGATCATCAAGTCCAATCGTTAACCTAGGACTGGCAAGTCCACCACTAAACCATGTCCCTGAACACCACATCTACACATCTTTTAAATATGTCCAGGTGTGGTGACTCCACCACTTCCCCAGGCAGCCTGTTGTAATGCTCGATAACCCCTTTGGTGAAGAATTTTTTCCTAATATCCAATCTAAACCTCTCTTGGTGCAACTTGATGCCATTTCCTCTTGTCCTGTTGTTACTTGGGAGAAGAGACTGACACCCACCTTGCTAGAACCTCCTTTCAAGGTAGTTGTAGAAAGCAATAAGGTATCCCCTCAGCCTCCTTTTCTCCAGGCTAAACATTCCCAGTTCCCTCAGCCGCTCCTCGTAAGACTTGTGCTCTAGACCCTTCACCAGCTTCATTGCCCTTCTTTGGACATGCTCCAACACCTCAACGTCTGTCTTGTAGTGAGGGCCCCAAAACTGAACACAGTATTTGATGTGCAGCCTCACCACTGGTAAGTACAGGGGGACGATCACTTCCCTAGCCCTGCTGGCCACACTATTTCTGATACAAGCCAGGATGCTGTTGGCCACCTTAGCCACAGTGCTGGCTCATATTCAGCCAGCTGTCGACCAACACCCCCGGGTCCTTTTCCACCAGCAGTTTTCCAGCCACTCTTCCTGAAGCCTGTAGTGTTGCATGGAGTTGTTGTGACTCAAGTGCAGGACCCGGCATTTGGCGTTGTTGAACCTCGTACAATTGGCCTCAGCCCATTGATCCAGCCTGTCCGGATCCTGCTGTAGAGCCTTCCTATCCTCAAGCAGATCAACACTCCTGCCCAACTTGGTGTCATCTGCAAAGTTACTGAGAGTGCACTCAATCCCCTTGTCCAGATCATTGATAAAGATATTAAAGAGAACTGGCCCCAATGCAGAGTCCAGGGGAACACTACTTGTGACCAGCAACCAACTGTATTTAACTCCATTCACCACACCTCTTTGGGCCCAGCCAGCCAGGCAGTTTTTTTACCCAGCAAAGCATATGCCCATCCAAGCCACAAGCAGCCAGTTTCTCCAGCAGAATGCTGTGGGAATAGTGTCAAAAGCTTTACCAAAGCCTAGGCAGACAATATCCACAGCCCTTTCACCTTGTCATAGAAGGAGATCAGGTTAGTCAAGCAGGACCCGCTTTTTATAATTCCATGCTGACTGGGCCTGATCGCCTGGCTGTCCTGTACACGGCGCATGATGGCACTCAAGATGATCTGCTCCATAACGTCCCCTGGCACTGAGGTCAGACTGACAGGCCTGTAGTTCCCTGGGTCCTCCTTCCAGCCCCTCTTGTAGATGGGCATCACATTTGCTAACCTCCAGTCAACTGGGACCTCACCCATTAGCCAGGGCTCCTGATAAATGATGGAAAGTGGCTTGGTGAGCACTTTTGCCAGCTCCCTCAGTACCCTTAGGTGGATCCCATCCAGCCCAATAGACATGTGTCTAAGTCATGTAGCAGGTCTCTAACCATTTCCCCTTGGATTATGGCAGCTTCATTCTGCTCCCCATTTCTGTCTTCCAGCTCTGTGGGCTGGGTACCTGGAGAACAGCTAATCTTACTACTAAAGACTGAGGCAAAGAAGGCATTAAGTACCTCAGCCTTTTCTTCAGCCTTTGTCACTGTGTTTCCCCCTGCATCCAATGAAGGACAGAGATTCTCCTTAGCCCTCCTTTTGTTGCTAATGTTTCTGTAAAAAACATTTTTTTATTGTCTTTGATGTCAGTAGCCAGATAAAGTTCTGGTTGGGCTTTGGCCCTTCTAATTTTCTCCCTGCATAATAGCACAGCATCTTTGTAGTCCTCCTGAGTTGCCTTCCCCTTCTTCCAAAAGTCACAAACTCTCCTCCCCACTCTCCAAGTTCCAGCCAAAGCTCTCTGTTCAGCCAGGGCAGTCTCCTTCCCCACTTGCTTGTCTTTTTGCCAAATGGGGATGGCCTGCTCCTGCACCTTTAAGATCTCCTTCTTGAAGAGTGTCCAGCCTTCCTGGACTGCCTTGCCCTTCAGGACTGCCTACCAAGAGACTCTGACAACTAGGCCCATAAACAGGTCAACATCTGCCCTCCAGAAGTCCAAGGCAGCAATTCTGCTGACCCCGCTCCTTACTTCCGAGAATTGAAAACTGTCATTTCATGATCGCTATGCCCAAGACAGCCTCCAACCATCGCGTCACTCACATGTCTCTCTGTTCACAAACAACAGGTTCAGCAGAGCACCTTCCCTAGTTGGCTCACTCAGCATCTGTGTCAGGAAGTTATCTTCACACACTCCAGGAACTTCCCAGACTGTTTCTTCTCTGCTGTATTGTATTTCCAGACATATGGTAAGTTGAAGTCCCCCACAAGAACAAGAGCTAACAATTGTGAGGCTTCTCCCAGCTGCTTGTAGAATATTTCATCTGCCTCTTCATCCTGGTTGGGTGGTCTATAACAGACTCCCACTATGATATCTGCCTTGTTAGCCTTCCCTTGATTCTTACCCATAAACAGTCAACCCTTCCAGCACCATCATCAAGCTCTATACAATCAAAACACTCCTTATACAAGGTGCCTCTACTGCCTCTCCTTCCTTGCCTATTCCTTCTGAACAGTTAAACTAAAATTCAGTCATTACACAAGTTATTCAAGCAAGCACACATACAGCCCAATTCTCTCTGAAACATACTTACTTTAATGGTTCCCAGGTCTGTAGGACATTTAGCGATCCCTTGGTTCTCACCAAGCGAGAAAGATGCAACATCTACAGGTTTTAAGAAAGGCCATGCATATGCTTCGTGTTTCTTTGAAAACAATTCTTTAAGTATTTCATTACAACATTTTAATTGCTCTGACAGCTGAATCTTTTCAAGAATTTCAGGTGATGGTTGAGAATCTGGCAAGTATCTCTTCAGAAGCTTATTTGGTATCATACATTCATTGTCACCTCCACATATTTTAACAGGTTTTCTTGCATTAAGTGTTGCAGAAGACTTGCCGCTTGCTGTGAATATTGAAGTGGTAGGAGTTGTAGTGTCAGCCTTCCTTCTCACACCTTTTTTTCCCTAGGAAAAGAAAACTTTACAGTCTAAAATACTGGTCTCCAGAACAGTGAGAGAATGGACAGCTTTCAGATTACACACAAACACACAAAAAAATTTCTAAAAAGTGTCAGAACTTTTACAGCTATTGAAGTCAGAGCAGAATGTGGCACTTCCACAAGTTTACACTGAAAACTACAAGGCATTACAAGATCAGCACACCAAACTCAATCTTAGATTTAAGGAAAAGAACAGGGTGTAGTGCAGATCAGGTTGTGGTCAGTTTTTAGCCATTTGAGAAGACTCCAAGGAGCTCAGAGATTTTGAAGTTACCATAAGATGACTGCCACGGGAAGGCAGAAAATTACTGCGATTCATTTTAAGCCTCATTGAGGGCTTTATGTACAAGGTTTATCTCTATTTTTCTTCAGCTTGGGTGGTATTTGGTTTGGATATATAATATGTGCTTTGTCATCAGTGTTCAGACTCCTCAGTAAAGTGTAAGTGTACGCTGTAGGAGAGCCTGGCACATGTGCCTGTTCTTCATTGGAAGAGCAAACCCCAAATTAAGTCAATACAAGAGTGTTTATTTGATGAAAGCATCAAATGTTCACATACAATTCAGATTGCAGTTAACAAGAATTTTCTTTTGTGAGCCACAAACACCTTCCAGGCTAGTTACACAACGTCTAAGCAAACAAGCTATTTTTGGGGAATCAAGCATTTGATTTACATTGAAAACATGAGAGGTTATTAAATAGAACTTACAACAATATTTATTTTAATACTGAAACCGTTATCTACACCTCACAGAATGAACAGTTTCTACATCAAAGTGAAGCCTGTGGAAGTATAGTAGGCTTGATGGCCTATAGTAGGCTTGATGGCTAATGACCATCTTAAAGTTCACTTTGTTTCTTTGATAACAACATTTTGAAACCACATTTATAAGAAAAGATGTGCCAAGCAGCCATCCCAATTTCTGCTTAGTTTCTAGAATTTGTACTGGCCCAGTTATTTAGCAGAGACCTAGAAGCTTTAGTAAAGATCTCTTACTATCTTCTATCACAGTAGAAATTTTGAAAAGATATTGCAATAAGCATGGCTCCTAGGGTTTTGCTGTTAGTGCCTAAAGCAGCAATTTCAATACCTTTCTTTCCAAAAGTTACTTGAAGAAACTTACTTTTGTTATAGGGACGGCAGTTGGCATTAAAGCAGTCAGCTGAGCTGCAGACAAAGAAGCTAGTGTAACCTGATGAGGCTCTTGAGTCATCACTGGAGGCTGCTCACTGATTTCAGCTTGTTTCTGCATTGTGCTTCGTTTGTTTGAAGTCCCAGAGTTGGGCTGCTGTGTTTCTGTTTATTTTAAAACAGAAAGTTTTCAAGTTAGGTCTTTAATGTTGCGGTTAATTTCTTTCATGATCAAATTGAACAGTTGTCAACAGAACCACTCTTCCATACCCAAACTATACAAATAAATACAAACAAGAGAATTGTTACATACAACAATAACGGTATTCTCCTCCACTCAGCACCTTTAGTACATCATCTAGAATATTGTATCAAGTTATGCATATTTGGCTTCAAGGAAGCTGTGGATTAACTTCAGAGGGAAGATTAAAACAGACAGCACATTAAAACATGTACATTGTAAAAACGTTCTTGCCAGGAAGAGAATCAAGTCGTTTTCTATGTACGCATAAAGACCAAGCAGCAAAGGGTACAAACTGCATCAGGAAGGTTTGTTTCCTAAGCATAGTTAAGACCTGCATATATTGCTTAGCAATATTACAGATACCCATCACTGATTTGAGAACAGTTTAGACCAATGTTTTTCTGTATTCGATTTGGCTGGTTACATTACTAATGTCTTTTCCAGCTCTCTGATTCTGTTTAGTTCCCATAGATATGCACACCTATTGGTCTATGTAGCACAACACTGAGTAACACTATGACACTCTCTGAAAGGGAAATCAATTGCCTTTTCTTTTAAAGGGAAATAACCTGTGTTTATAGATCTGTCTCAAGTTCTGCAAAAGACAGGACAGAAATATTTTCTTGGTCATAGCAGCGTGCTCTACTATCCAACTAAAGAAGTGCGTCGAACATTTCAAAATTCGTACAAGCCGCATGTTTGTGTGTGCAAAGGGAATAAGGGGACTTAAGTAACACTAATACCAGTAAGACAGTGTTATGAAAGCATCTCAACAAATTGTTGCAGTCATTTGAGAACCAAAAAGCTAACTCAGCTTCCAACACATTTCTCAACAGAACTCTTTTCTGGGAGTCACTTCTACCTCTTCAACCAACATATTCTGTCAAGACAATGAATTGCTTGTGATTTTATTCAAATAAGCTAGTAAAAGCAGGAAGCCAGATGAGTAGCCTCTTCTTCCTCCTAATCCCCTAAAAATTCTTGTGAAAGGACCAAGAAATCCACTGCTTTTCCATATCCATCTGCCAGATCACCAAAAGGTAGTGTTGTTCCTCAAATATACCTTGAGGAGAAAGCTACAGAGATCTATCGAACTGTAATACTATTTTGAAGAAATATTTGTTTCAGATACTACCAGCAGCAAGGACCACCACACCATAAACAGTAGTAAGAGGAAGCAAATGAAGTCATCAGGAGACCCTGAAGAGCTGTATAGTTGCATAGCTAAATAATAAGAGCATCTGTTAAGTGGCTAAGTAAGAACCGAGCTAGCTAAGATCCCTGCTCCATGGCTGTCAGAAGGCAAATAATTAAAAGGTATCAGGCTGAAGAAGTGTTTGCAGCTCTTTGAAGACATAGTTAACATTGCCCCAACAACTGACAGCAGTACCTCCATGCCAATTTGGAAGACTACCTTGGAGGTCTCCAAATTAGCCAGAGATGCACACATGATTCTAGGTACCGCATACTCTTATGCTGATCAATATAAATATTTATTCTTTGGCAATGTTGAGAGCTTAGATGTAGAAATGAGCACTTGTACAAGTGAAACAAGGTTATAAGAGCAATTAAAAAGACATAGGAAGTCAGTGATGAGTAATAATTTGCAGCTAATCACCTGGCCCCTTGAAATGAGGCTTCCCAATGTCACTTCAAGCACTTGCTCTGTAATTTCCTCATAAGTTTGAGATGTCTTGACTGAATCATCCTTTTTGTGGGCAAGAGCACTGCATTTCACCAGAAGTTTGCCTGTGAAGCTATGCTGTTACACTACTGATGAAGTTAATTCTGATTTTCACCCCCTCTTGAAACACACTTCATTACTAGAAAATTGGAAATTTAGCTAGTACCTATGAAAAATATCATGGCCACACTGAATCTGCTAAAGCCTTATAGCAATGTTCTTACTTGTCTGGTATGTTCTGGGAAGAGCAGAGGGGTTGAGTTGTGACAAGCTACGGAGGATTCCCCGTTTCCAGCTTTTGCTTGTTTAATATATTAACAATTCAACATATGATACAGGTCTTACCTTCTGTCTTCTTTCCTTTTCTCTTTGCTTTGTTGAGAATCACTAGTGTTTCTTCTAGTGGCATTTGGGCTATTTTCTGCATAAACACTTTTTCTAGTTCTTGGGCCATAAATACAATGTCATCACCTGGCTGCAAAATATAGTCAGCGACATTCAGAGTAAAGGTGAGGCTGCAGTAATGTAGGGCTACCTTGTAAAATAAACAGTCTACAGAATCCTGCTCCAACAGGCTGAAACAAGCTACCAGTACCAGAGAGGTCTAGAAGTCCTTGCCATCCCTGCCCTCCCAACTCACTTTAATACAGGTTGCTTCATTATTGGAATACTCTTCCTCCCACTGTCCCATTGCACAGTCCTACTTGCTTTATGTCCACATACTTCCCACAGCAAAGGGAAAAGGGGGAAGATCTGTGACTCCCTTATTCATTCCTGTGTTCTGAAGAAAGCTGTTGAAGCTTTAAGTTACCAAGACACAGCCAGCAAACATCCAAGAGCAGGGAAGTGCTCACACTTCAAGTTAGGTTAGTTAAACTTGAAGGAATGGAACATGGCTCAGTGTTGCTAGCCTTAAAGTTGTATAGCAGTTACACAATGCTTGCTGTTTGTGACCTCTGCAACTAAAACCTGGAGATTTTACAGGTGGAATCCTTGCACAGAAAAGACTATGCACTCAGTTGTTGTAACAGGAAGCTATACTTTGCTTACATGCCCTCAAGTCAATCCTGACAACAAAGCCTCCTCAACTTTCAGAGAAAATAGTTTCAAGAAATCATGAAGACATTGACTGATTCAGTGCAGGCTCTAACAACCATTTGCTTGTTTTGGACTCGTTTGTATTGTTCAATAGAATTGATTACTGATAAGAGGTTGTGTTTCACATACCTTGTTATATATGTAGCAGTTCAAGAACATAGTTTTAAAGTCTTCAATGCATTCTGCAGCTTTTGTGTAGTAATTGTGTTCCAGACGCTTTTTAATGGTGCTCAAGTCCATGGGTTTCTTTATAATACTGTAATAATCCTGTGGTTTTGAAAGAGTCGCACAACCAACAAATATATTTAACATTAGGACGTCGAGATTCTTACACATTTAGTTATGAAAGTTAAATTGCAAGAGAGGACAATTGCATTGTGTTGGAAGAAATATTCTATTTAAAGGAAAAACTTCCCCCTATAGTCATAGGTAGCACAGGAGTAAGTGTTCACCTCATATTTCCTCCTTGCTCTTTCATATAACATCCACCATTCAAAGTCCCAAAGAATATTTATTTCAGTAGGATTCAGAGCTATACTGGTAGTAGTACTTACTGAAAGTATACATCTCACTTGTTATCTCAAAGCCATTTACCTGAAGTATCAGTTTACACAACAGGGGGAAAAGAAGTCAAAAGACAGACTTTGACAAAGACTCAGCCACTGACAAAAAGAAGCCGCCAAGTCTTCACAGTTGCTAATCAAATACTTCATCCCCTGGGTTATATTTGCTCTCCTCTCAGGGTTAGCCTAGTGAAGATGCAGCAATATGACTGAAAGGAAGCTGTAATGTGATCTAGTGTGATTATTTTGGTAGCGTGGCTAAAAGCTTGTCATTAAGAGCATGAGGCTAATTCCCTCCTGGTACATTTAAGAAATCAGAACAGGAATATTCCCACTAAGTTCACATGTACATTGTAATTGTGTGAAGTTACTACTACTTCAAGAGTCTTCTAAAACTGTCCTAATAATCTGTTTTAGCAAAATAAAAAAGCTAAATAGATCATAGTGCAGACCATTTAATTTACCAAAACAAAACCAAAAAAACTTTATGCAGCTAATAATTAAGTCTTGCCCATTCTGCATTTTCTAAGATCTGGAGTAGAGAGGCAAAGCAGGCAAATACCTCCATTGTCCTTGCCATGGAGCCAGAGGTTTGCTTGTTATTGTGCAGCATTTGAACTAACACATACTTTTAGAAGTCAAGTGGCTGCCTTCGAAATCCAGAGAGGCAGAACTGGCCTGAAGCCAGCTGCAAGTGTTGCTACAAGTCTGACTGAATGACCCTTAATACTAACCTTAAGTGACAGTTCCTTCCAAGAAGGAAAAAGGGTAAGAAAAGACACATACCTATTCACTTCATTGTAATTAAATTGTAACAGAAATAACACTCACAAGGCAGTACAGAACAAGAATTTAAGCATCAGATCTTCTGTTTCCTAGAAGAATGTTCTATGACTGTGGTATGATGAGAACACTGAATCTCTTTTTTCCTTCCCTATTTTTGCTGGGACATTTAATTCCTCTAGAAACTTCAGAGCAGGATGCCAAAGCTGATTTGAAATTAAGTACTACTACAAGTGCAATTACTTCTATGCATCAAACTGGATCAGATTTCCCTATTTACTTTTGGGTCAATCAGATCTGCTTTTCCATCACAGTATTTGTCATTTAAAGAGGCCGGCTGCATCCTGTTAAAAACAGAAAGCTAAAAGGCAAAAGATACTCATAATATTCACTGTTAAGAAATAAGGCTAAACCAGCAGAGAGGTGGAAGGAAGGCAAGGCAGAATACTGCCATCCATAAACTCCAAGATGCCTGTCTAAGCATTCTTATTATCCCTTAGCAATATTGATTTACTACAGTCTCAGGTCAGAAAACAAATGAACTAAGATGCAGCATTCAGTATGAACCAGAGAGAAAACACAGTTTTCTTGCAGATTAATGAAAGCAGTTCGTATGCAAAAGTAGTCTTCCGTTATCTGTTGCATCAGAAAAAGCTCCTTTAAACTAACATTAATTTGCAAGACATGTAATACTTTACATATTAATACTCCAATTCCAAAATAATTCTTACAGGAAGATTCAGTCCTGCTGCATCTACAGGTTCATGAAACGGCCAGGAAAAGTTGTGTCTCCACATGGCTTTCATGACCACCCTCTGTAAGTACTGAAGTTGGTTTGTTTGACGACCATTATTGTTGTTATTTATATATTCTGGTGGAGGAGGGTTAATAATAATTGAATGGTCTTGGCTTGGCACAGACATCTTCAGCAATTTTCTATATCCACTTGTTCAAAGATCTTCTTTAGATGTCTAACCTTGAAAAAAAAAAAAGAAAAATAAACAGTATTCAGTGAAGATATCTAGATTTAACGCTGTTTACATGTTCAGTTCTGTTTGTGGCACTGTCAGTACTTTAGTTAAACCGTGAAGGTATGCCTGTGACTGAGACACATTTGTTTTACACTGCCTAATTGGGTGTGCTGGACCACTAGAAGTCAGTTCTTTAGGTTATAAACAGCTACATTTGTGAAGGCTTAGAGAGGAGGCACATTGAGATCTGTAAGTTTTCCCTAGAAATAAGCTTCCTCACCAAGATTCATCTATCAAAGTCTAGGAATACATCCTCTGCCTTCTCTTCTCCACAGATAGAGTCCTATCGAAGAGGTTTAACTGAAGAAGCAGCTTTACAGCACACATTGCAAGTCTTACTTAGCACACAGCAATAGCTAGGTATTAACTTCCTCATGCATCGCAGCCAAGTCACCACACAGAAGTCCTGCAACTGCCAATGAAATGTTTTGGCATGACTGTATTTTGAAACACTGCTTTTCAAGTTTCTGTATATTCACAACAGTATTTTCTGCCACTGTGCATCAGCTTTGTTATGTACCAGAGGACTATAAAAGGTTGATTCCCCTCACCAAAAGGTTTTGGATCATTTGAACACTGCAAGTAGCAATGATGGCAATTTGTCTTTAGCCAGCGCTGTGTTGCTGTGCTGCAGCAGAACGTGCAGGTACCTCGGAATGGCAGAGGCTGTGTTTTGGGGTGCACAACACCAGCACTAAGCTAGGCAAGGCCTTCACAAAGCATGATTACAGAAGTTCCAGTCTTTGCCCACCTTCTTAGCTCATCATTGAGTTACAAACACTCGGTCAAGACTTTCACTTTCTTCTCCCCATTATGACAAAAAAGCGCCATCTTCTCTCATTCTAACGTTAGTTCCTTTGTTTACCAATGTAACAGTTGGTTCTTGTGCATTTGTTCAATCAAGGATTACTTATTCCATTCTCAATTTGTCCTGCTTTCTGCTAAAAAAAATCTGATAGTCTGCTTTTCATCGTGGTATACAGTATTTCATGAGTTTCAGAAAACATCATAACTAGCTAGACAGCTACTGTTATTAGCCCACTGCTAGAATAATATGTATACCCGACTCGTACAACAACTGTAACATCCCGTCAGACATTACATATCACACATCTTACATTTTCATCTTTGTTCTTTATTTCAGCATTCAAAAGCACGCCTCTTCTCAAACAGCTCTTGAAGCTGAAGAGCTGTTCTGATTTCTCCCCCATGTGTTCAGACTAGTCATTTACAGAATGCAGATGTCTTCCATTGACCAGTACTGCCATTGAGGCAAAAGTTTTTTTTTTAAGTAAGGAAAATGTATCAAACCTGAGTTGTTAATACCAAGAACAGCTCTAGACTGTAAGCCAGCATACGTCCGTAGACGCAACACCAGTAATAAATTTAGTACTGGATTAGATTATTTTGAGGTTCACAGTAAAGCAGGTATCAAAACTACTGCTGTCTTTCATTACACTAATGTCATCTGAGAGTACAATTCTAACAGTTTAGGCATGAAGTCTTAGTTTCAAGTCATATAAATAACAAGCCATGTTAACTTTAAATCAGAGAATAATCATCTTTTCACCTGTGTCTTCTGATGACACCAAATCTAACACTTACTTTAAAGCAAATTTCAAAAAACCCACAGGGAACCTAGGTTTCCTGGAATAAGATACTCAACTGCCAGGATACAGTATGTGTACAGCTTGTGCTTTGAATAGAAACCATTTCTACCACTATATGGCATTTCTTGCACCAGCAACAGTTTACAATACAAGTTAAAACAAGCCAAAAAAAAGCTGAGAAACTTAAGCTGAACGCCACCTATATTACTCCTTAGATAAGTATGTATAATTTGCACCAAACACACATCATGCTAAATGCTAACTTTTTCACCAATGTATATATCTCAGAAGGGAAAAATACAGATACACACATGATCTGCCTCTCCTATAACTGGTCAGTATTAGAGGAACTCAGAAAAGTTCTGAGACAGTTTCAAGAACAGCCAATTCCATCATCCACTGTTTTTATCTGTTCTGCCAAAACCCCCACATTTTGTGATATAAAGCGCAAGTTGTATACCTTCCCCATCTGCAGCACAGAGGCTAGAAATTGGAGATGAAAAGGGAAAGACTACAGTATGAACTTTAAAAATCCCATCATAAAAAGTAGATAAATAACATTTAGTACTGAAACAAAAACATAAAATAACATCTAACTTCTTGAATATTTTATAAATTAGCACAGTAGAGTCTTGAAGTCAGCACAAACTTGGCATCAAGTGTGCCCCAGGAAACCAGGAGATTGATATTTTGTGTACATAACACAGTGCCTTGGTCCTAGATGCCTAGCTTTTAAAACCTTAATTCATACTGTGGAAACAAACTTCCATGCCAACTGCTAAGACTGCATCTTCTAAAGGACAGTCAAGGGTTTATGTTTTGGTCAATCTCTCCTTTACTACCTTGCTGCTCCACCCTTCTCTCTAGTCACATAGCACTCTTCTTTACCTTAAAATAAAACCCAAGTTTGTCTACTGAAGCAAAAGTGTGATCAGATGCCAGCCATCTAGATTGCTTGATATTTTTCAAACCACGCTTCCCCACGCCCATACATCCTTGAGCTGCTGAAGCAGGTCCCAAAGGTCAAGCAGTCTCAAAAAGAACCCTTGAGTGTTTCCTTAAGTCCCAGTTTGAAGCTTTTAGCTAACCTGACAGAGGTACATTCTTTAGTTTAAGAGTAAAAATGAAATAGCTCACATAAACTACATCACTAAAGAAGTAAAGGCTTTTAGCAAAATATCACATCTTGTGATAATCAAACTTTTTTTTTTTTAAGAAAAGATTATTTGCTATCACTGATAGCTCTCTAAAAGCAGCCCTTAGCTAGCCTGCTGAAAAGATGGGTATTTCCCCTGGTTTAGCTCAGCATTATAGCTACCAACATAGTACCCGTATATATATCATCCTACTAGTCAGGAACAGCAGCTCAGAGAAATATTAGCACACCACATACAGAACAGAAGCATACAGTCTACCAGACTTGGCACACTAAGAACATTTCATCCTTCGAGGCATTTTTAACAGGTTTTGTTTAGCTGATAGTCAATTATCACATAGAAGCTTTTTAAACAATATTGAACACCCCCTGATGTCTATATATTAAGGCCGTCCAGAACAGACCACAGCCTTCTTACTCTAAGTAGCACAATCTCTTCTTTCAGAAGGACAGCTATCCCCTTACAGATACCCATAAAACAGCATTTCATTATTTTTAGGACCTCTCCTGGGATACATCAAACAAACATTAGTTCTAGAGACAAGCTATATAAATATTAGATTCTGAGAAAATACTGACTTGCAGCTACTACCATAACCAGCCAGCCTTACTAGCCTTGGGCAATTCAAAATTTTACTACCCTCAGAGCAGACCAGACATCTTTTTACCTTAGTTTTAGGAAAAACCACAACTCATTTTGTCCCCACCCAAGGGGTGAAGGAAGAACAGAGCTTTAGAAGAAAGACAGAGAAGACTTTATGATCTACTAATGCCCTTGTTTTGTGCACTAGCACACACCTGCAACTGTAACTAAAACCTGCTCTATCAGCGGTTCTCATTTGAAAGTTATCAGTATAAAATAGGAACAGCTGCTAAGGGATAACACACACCAGGTGGTTATTTACACCAGACCTACTCACTAGTTAGTCAATAAAACAAGGTGGAGGGATGCAAAGAAATGAGTGGTTCTATTTGTATTAGTTTTGGTTTGATTTTCTTATCTTAGTTCTAGAGTATTAAGCTTAAAGATAATGAAAATGTTTGTGTTTTATGAATTACCTTGAGTCATGCTGTGTTATGGCATAAGCGAGATGCATAAATAATGTATCTGGTTAAGGACTCTACAGTATTCATCTCTTCTGTTCCATTACTTAAATTAAAAACTGAATTTATTTAGTAAATGCTGCTGTAGCGTAATAGTGAGGACCAGGCTGTCCCCTAAGAAATTTGATTTATTGTCATTAAAACTATGAAAACTTTGAATTTAGCTTTTTTTGAATTTTGGCTATTGACTAAGCTTTTGTTTCTTTCAGTATACCTGAAAATTTCAGCCTTGGTATGCTATAGTGCAAAAATCAGATCTGTGTTTAGTATATTGTTTTGTTTAGGTAGATGCATCAACTTGGGACCAAAATCTGTTTGGATTCTTATCATGCAAGTGATTAATCTGCATGCTCCCCCCGCTTTTTCTTTTTTTCAGCAAGATGTCCTGGTTACTAGGCCAACTTTACTTAGACTTTGTTTTCTTGGCAAAAGCATGAAGTACTAGTATAGGATCTAAAATATCTAGGTAGATCCAGCATGTATTCTGAATTAAGCAGCCCAATCTGTTAGGTGCATATGGATGAGGTTGTTGGGTGAAGCAGCAAACAGGTGCTTCCTCTGGCACCTCTACTGAGCTGGGAGTAGATAATGCAAAGTTTATTCTTTACAGGTGATAGGAAGACGATGTTTTTACTGGGATGGAAATGATTCTTTGTATTTGAGGCAGGGCAAGTAATAGAAATCTACCTCAATGAAGTGAAGTAAGGAATGAGAGTGGAATCCTGTATAGGTAGGTCTCAAGGTTTGTTGAACTGAGTCATTTTGCTGAAAGACTGTCAGTGGCGAGTGTGAGGTTTTGTTGCTATTGATGGGGTTGGGCAGTGGGATAGGAAGGATACTGCCAAAAGAAAAGAGAAGCTGTTGTCTGTTAAGCGTACTTGTTTGCTGTCTTATTGTGCTTTCTGCCTTTGACTTCTGGCTTGTGACTGCCTAATCCTCCTTTGAATCTGTTTTTGTCTTGTAAAAATTTAAGTCAGTGGGATTTGTTAGGTTATGCTGTGAATGGGGAAACACAGTTTGAAAATTAGAGTGGTTTGGTTTGTAATCACTTAAAAAACTGAGTTTTAAAGAGATAACTACCTTTGTGGATCTGATGTTAAAATAAGTTGGAAAAGAGTGTATTACAGTAATTTTTGTTTAATTTAGGTATGGCTTTGAAAAAAAGACTTGAAAGATATTGTAGTATTCCTTGCTGGCTCTGTAGTCCCAGCACTTGCTATGAGTTCTGATTCTGTCTCTAACCTGTAGGCAGGTAGCCACTAACAATACTTTTGGCCGTTCTCCCAAATGTGATAACTGGATAGAGAGGAGAAGAGGACAATAAAAGAGTGGAAAGAGGTGGTCACCTCTATGCTTTTGTCCTCATCAAGTATCTGCTACTTCCAAAACAGTCCTAGTGCCATCCACCTACGTGAGAAATTAGAATAACATTCCTGATATACTCCAGAAAATGAATTTTTACAAGTCTGATAGGATGGCTGAAATGGAGTGGTGTTTCAGTGGTAGACTTCTCAACAGTTTTCTCTTCCTGCAGTGGGTTAGACTGCATCGTTCTGAAGATGTCTTATTCAGCAAACACTTTTAATCACTTCTATCTTGGAGACTGTGAGACAATGTCCGAGCTAGTAGCCTGAGACTCCATAAACATGGTATCACGGAAATAGATTGATGACTCTGGATTGGGTATTATATTTTATATGATTTGTCTGTTTAGAATGTTAAAGCAAGTATCGCTGATCATTCTTAAATGTCTACAAAGGTAGAAAATATGTTATGAGTGGGAGCTGAGCTACTGAACAAATACATTTGAAGGTCCTGTGGGTAGAAGGTGAATTTTTAAATGTTTGCTAAGGAGATCTGAAATAGTGAATTACCTATTTCTTGTTATCTTTAAATAAAAAATGGTATCTTGCTACCTGGTATGATTTTCAGTTCCTATAGATCATGTTAGGAGAGGTTTGTAAGTTTTATATGTTCTGGTGAAAATTGCCTTTACAGATAGCCATTTATTCCTGAATGACTATGAATTCTTCCTGATTATAAACATCCATGTAAAAATGGTCTAGTAATGATAAACAATGCTTGTTGCACACTGGGTCATTATGTATTGACAATTGAGGTTCAGGAATTAAAAAACTGTATTATCAAAAAGAAATTTGGGCTAACGAGGGTTTAGCTTTTTCTTTAAACTGTGACTGAAAGGGCATCTTGGCTTACAGACTTTAATCTCTTTTTGTCACCAGCAAGCTGACAATATATGATTTTATGAGGGATATCCTTCATAAAATGTTTAATCTATGTTTTAAGGATAGCTAGATTTTTCAGCCTCTATTCTTTAGCATTTGGAACTCTGTAACTGTTTCATTGACTAATCCTTATATCTTTCATATGAGATCGTATTCCAAGTATAGTTTCTAGAGTTGCCATAGTATGTGCCATCTGATAGAAATTGTCCTTAATGAAAACCTTTTCCTGCCACTGGTATGCCTTTACCATACATCTCTTTGAAGTAATAAATGCAGTCTTATGCTTGGAAATGACCAGATTTCCTTATTATTCCTAGACCAGTAGCAGGAGGATAAGCAAGACTACAAATGTGTTATATATGTGATGCAGCTTTAATACTGAATGTGAGCCAATGTGAAACTGGGAAGGAAAGGTCTCTGGTTGCAGGAGAAAGGAACAGGAAGATGTCAGAAAATCAGTCTTTGTGGACAAAGGATAGTGATTACAGTCATATCTGGATAAAATTTTCATATAAAGAGTTAGTTTTATGTAGAGGCATGGAGGCTATCATGCTTTGAGAACCTGAAACAACAGTTTATAAAACTTGAGTCTTTGTGCTAAGGAAGGCAATGTGTTTGGTTCAGAATTAAGTTCTTAAAAATCATAGAATCACAGAATGGTTTGGGCTGGAAGGGACTTTAAAGATCATCCAGTTCCAACCCCCCTGCCATGGGCAGGGACACCTACCACTAGACCAGGTTGCCCAAAGCCCCATCCAGCCTGGCCTGGAACACGTCAGGGAGGGGTCATCCACGAGTTCTCTGCGTTTTGAGGTGTAGGCCCCGCTTCCCCCTGCTAACAAGCCGCATTGCAGTGTCAGACCATCCATCGCCTATAAGAACAAAGAGCTGGGATAACTGGGCACTCTCTGGCCCTGCCTGCTGCAGTAGTGAGCCAAGATACGAAGAAATACGGTACCTCTCTGTCCCGGGATGAGCACAGCGAGTTGGGACAATCAGCTCTCTAACTGCCCCTGGAACTCCCAATGCAGATAGAGTGAGTTGGAGTCACTGGACGCTCCCTGATTGTCTCTGGAACTCCTGTTGCCCAGGAAACATACCTAAACCTCCTCCTGTATGGGTCGCCGCAGCCCACATCTGAGAGATGCCGAGACTAATTCTCTGGCAAGAATTGTGGCCACGAAACGATAACATTCACCAAAGTCAATCATCTTGCGATTCTGATGGTCCTAAAGTGAGACCCTTTGAGCTCTCTGGGGCCGCAGCAGGTGTCTCTCCCTCTGAGCTGGGACACCTCTCAGAGCAGTTTTTGTGAGGTTCTGCGAAGTAATTGGATCCTTCACTGACAGACGCCAGTAGTAGCTCACCATTACTCAACTCTGTGTGATTTTCAAAGGATATTGGGTATTGAATTTAACATCCTAATCAAAGGTTACCCTCTATACCTGTGTGAGTGTGAGTGTGTGTGTGTGTGTGTGTGTGTGCGTATGCATGTGTTTCAAGTTAGGAAACTTTAAATCATTAGCTGAGTTGTTGTTATACCTGTTGATTATTGATTACCGAATAAGTATTGCTAATCACATAATTAAGTTTTTCAGTTTACTTTATTAGTGTTAAGATACCGTTTATTGCTGCTATTAATTGTTATAAGACCCATACTTAGATGTTAAATCACTTTCACTGAAATCCCAAGACTACACTTTTTTGGTTATAAACCGTTGACCAAGTCTGGGACTAGGAGTGAATTCAGCCGCACCTGGTTTCCTCTCTGAGAAGGAGTTTAGGAAGCAAGGGGTCAGCTCTGAACCTCATGACTCAACGGGAGGGCACTCCTTATACCGTTTTCCCTAAACCCTACGTACATCATTCCAACCCGACCCTGACTTGGTTTCCCTATCTGACTGCTGTATAATCGCCGGCCCCTCACCATTCGCTGTGACAGTTGCACCTAAGCACCACTCTGACCCAAATCCCTTTCACAGTCCCTTCACATAGTGAGTAATAGAGTAAATCTTGCCACTGAATTCCGTGAAGTCACCCGTTTTTTATAAATTTATATTTAAAAATCACTTTTCCCCCATATCTTTGGTGGTGGTTTTTTGAGTGACTGTTAAACCTTAACCACTCTGCCCTGTGACACCAGGCAACCTGTGCCAAGGTCTCGCCGCCCTCAATGTGAAAAATTTCTTGCCAATAGCCAGGCTAAATCTACCCTCTGTCAGTTTAAAACCGTTACTCTTGATTTATCACTCTGTACCCTTGTAGAAAGTCCCTCTCTAGGTACTTGAAGGCTTCTATAAGGGCTCCCCAGAGCCTTCTCCTCTCCAGGCTGAACAGCCCCAGCTCTCTCAGCCTGTCTTCATTGTAACATTAAAATACTAAATACAAAAAGAAAAAGGAAACAGGAAGCTGTATTTTCGTAGATGTCTATACTAAAAGAACCCTCTGCTATCCCTTGCTTATAATGTAAGGTGATATACCTGTTAAGATACTGGCAGCTTCCTATACGTAGTCTTCCTGTAATACCTTTTCTGAAATGCTCAGGTACTTCCCTGGAGACGGTGCACTGGCGAGAGTGCTGATGTAGTCATTCCTGTAGGAATTCTCTGAATTGTGACCACATAGATGTGTTCTGAATAGGATTCCGTGACATGGTGTCTGAGCTACTGTAGTGTTACTTTCTGTTATTAGATTAAAAACAACCCTTGAGGTGCTGCTGCACGTATTACTGTATTTCAGCAATCACAGAATGGTAGGGGCTGGAAGGGCCCTCTGGAGATCATCCAGTCCAAGCCCCCTGCTAAAGCAGGTTCTCCCAGAGCAGGTTGCATGGGAACGTGTCCAGGCAGGTTTTGAATATTTCCAGAGAAGGAGACTCCCCAGCCTCCCCGGGCAGCCTGTGCCAGGGCTCTGTCACCCTCACAGTAAAGAAGTTTTTTCTCACATTCAGGTGGAACTGCCTGTGTTCCAGTTTGTGCTCGTTGCCCCTGGTCCTGTCACTGGGCACCACCGAAAAGAGTCTGGCCCCATCGTCTTGACACCTGCCCTTTAGATATTTGTAAGCATTGATGAGATCCCCTCCTCTCAGTCTTCTCCAGACTAAACCGCCCAGCTCTCTCAGCCTTTCCTCGTAAGAAGATGCTCCAGTCCCCTCATCATCTTTGTTGCCCTCTGCTGGACTTTCTCTTGTCGTTCCCCATCTCTCTTGAACTGGGGAGCCCAGAATTGGACACAGCACTCCAGGTGTGGCCTCACCAGGGCAGAGTAGAGGGGCAGGATCACCTCCCTCGACCTGCTGGCCACACGCTTCTTAATGCACCCCAGGATGCCATTGGCCTTCCCGGCTGCAAGGGCACATTGCTGCCTCATGGTTAACTCACCGTATAATTTTCCCAGTTATTTATAAAGCTACATTCAACTGAGGCTCTATGACGGAGTACCCATGAAAGCTGTACAGGCAGACCTTCGGCATGTACAGGAAGCAACAGTGAAAAAATGAACCCATCCCAGAAAGCAGCCCTGTTCCTGCTTACAGCTGCCTTTCTCACCTATTAGAGTGGTCTCACTTGCGAGAGGAATCTTGCACTTCATTAGCTCAGCCTTCAGCTAGTGTCCAACCAAGGGACTCTTGCACAATGATCCCTGATTGGGGCCTTATTACATCATCAGCTGATATTACTGGCAACGACCTATTTCTCTCCCTGAAAATTAATTTCTAAACCCTTTCATTACGATTGAGTCAATTATTTCTCATGTTCAGCCAGAGAGATGCTCCCTGTACCCCTGCTGCTGGTCTCCGCCAGCCTGCAAATGAGCAGTCTCCTCTTGCTGTCTATTCTGTCACTTCATCTTGTCACCCAAAACAAATACGTCCCTCCAGCTGCTTTGCTCGTGCCTGGCCTTACTGTTCATTGGGTCAGTAAGGGATGTCTTCTTATTCCTTGGATCTTCCAAGTTCTTTCTTTAGGCATATATTCCCGTCGCTAATTACCTCCTGAAAATAATTTCTGTCTCATCAGGCCTTCACTACTGATGGCCAGCTTGCTCCTGTGCTTCCAGGGATGGTACCTGAATGCAGATGTGGGGGCTACTTGTTGTGGTGTAGGCCCCGCTTCCCCCTGCTAACAAGCCGCATTGCAATGTCAGACCATCCATCGCCTATAAGAACAAAGAGCTGGGATAACTGGGCACTCTCTGGCCCTGCCTGCTGCAGTAGTGAGCCAAGATANCCTCATGGTTAACTCACCGTATAATTTTCCCAGTTATTTATAAAGCTACATTCAACTGAGGCTCTATGACGGAGTACCCATGAAAGCTGTACAGGCAGACCTTCGGCATGTACAGGAAGCAACAGTGAAAAAATGAACCCATCCCAGAAAGCAGCCCTGTTCCTGCTTACAGCTGCCTTTCTCACCTATTAGAGTGGTCTCACTTGCGAGAGGAATCTTGCACTTCATTAGCTCAGCCTTCAGCTAGTGTCCAACCAAGGGACTCTTGCACAATGATCCCTGATTGGGGCCTTATTACATCATCAGCTGATATTACTGGCAACGACCTATTTCTCTCCCTGAAAATTAATTTCTAAACCCTTTCATTACGATTGAGTCAATTATTTCTCATGTTCAGCCAGAGAGATGCTCCCTGTACCCCTGCTGCTGGTCTCCGCCAGCCTGCAAATGAGCAGTCTCCTCTTGCTGTCTATTCTGTCACTTCATCTTGTCACCCAAAACAAATACGTCCCTCCAGCTGCTTTGCTCGTGCCTGGCCTTACTGTTCATTGGGTCAGTAAGGGATGTCTTCTTATTCCTTGGATCTTCCAAGTTCTTTCTTTAGGCATATATTCCCGTCGCTAATTACCTCCTGAAAATAATTTCTGTCTCATCAGGCCTTCACTACTGATGGCCAGCTTGCTCCTGTGCTTCCAGGGATGGTACCTGAATGCAGATGTGGGGGCTACTTGTTGTGGTGTAGGCCCCGCTTCCCCCTGCTAACAAGCCGCATTGCAATGTCAGACCATCCATCGCCTATAAGAACAAAGAGCTGGGATAACTGGGCACTCTCTGGCCCTGCCTGCTGCAGTAGTGAGCCAAGATACGAAGAAATACGGTACCTCTCTGTCCCGGGATGAGCACAGCGAGTTGGGACAATCAGCTCTCTAACTGCCCCTGGAACTCCCAATGCAGATAGAGTGAGTTGGAGTCACTGGACGCTCCCTGATTGTCTCTGGAACTCCTGTTGCCCAGGAAACATACCTAAACCTCCTCCTGTATGGGTCGCCGCAGCCCACATCTGAGAGATGCCGAGACTAATTCTCTGGCAAGAATTGTGGCCACGAAACGATAACATTCACCAAAGTCAATCATCTTGCGATTCTGATGGTCCTAAAGTGAGACCCTTTGAGCTCTCTGGGGCCGCAGCAGGTGTCTCTCCCTCTGAGCTGGGACACCTCTCAGAGCAGTTTTTGTGAGGTTCTGCGAAGTAATTGGATCCTTCACTGACAGACGCCAGTAGTAGCTCACCATTACTCAACTCTGTGTGATTTTCAAAGGATATTGGGTATTGAATTTAACATCCTAATCAAAGGTTACCCTCTATACCTGTGTGAGTGTGAGTGTGTGTGTGTGTGTGTGTGTGTGTGCGTATGCATGTGTTTCAAGTTAGGAAACTTTAAATCATTAGCTGAGTTGTTGTTATACCTGTTGATTATTGATTACCGAATAAGTATTGCTAATCACATAATTAAGTTTTTCAGTTTACTTTATTAGTGTTAAGATACCATTTATTGCTGCTGTATACTTTTGTATACTACTGTATACTTTGAAAGGGAGGGTATCCGGTGGAAGCACCCATTTCTCTACACTGAGCATGAAAAGTAAGCCTTCAGTTACTAAACGACTGTGCTGTCTTCCCTATATAGGTCTCTAATGCATTATTCTGAAGAGTTCAAGTACACATCAATTCTTTGTCCCATTCTGTGACCTTTAGACATACAGAGAGAATGGAAAAAAAAAATTTACAAACTCCCCTGACATGGAAAAAAGGATTCTTTTTCATGGTGTGTAAAATTGGTAGAACCAATTGCTCAGCATGCTTTTCAGATCCAAAGATTTAAATAGGTTGCCAAGGGAAAATGATGAGGTTGTTCAGTATATTTTTGCACTCCCCAGGATACTGATACTCCATTCGTGTAAAGTTTGTGGTTATTTGAACCAACTAGTTGCAAACAACGGGAGAAACAAAACCACATGAGTCTGAATTGCACCTTTTCCATCATGGGACAGCCTCTTCAAATATATCAAAAGGGACCTGTTCTTTTCTAGGAGGTCCTCTAATGTTCGCTTAGAGCAACAGTACATGATAAAATCCTATGTGTTTAGTCATAAATTGGAGATCTAATTTCTGTTATGTAAAACATGTTAAATCACGTAATTTGTAGCAGTTTGGACAGGATCTGTGGCAGTAACTTTCAACTGNAATTTCTGTCTCATCAGGCCTTCACTACTGATGGCCAGCTTGCTCCTGTGCTTCCAGGGATGGTACCTGAATGCAGATGTGGGGGCTACTTGTTGTGGTGTAGGCCCCGCTTCCCCCTGCTAACAAGCCGCATTGCAATGTCAGACCATCCATCGCCTATAAGAACAAAGAGCTGGGATAACTGGGCACTCTCTGGCCCTGCCTGCTGCAGTAGTGAGCCAAGATACGAAGAAATACGGTACCTCTCTGTCCCGGGATGAGCACAGCGAGTTGGGACAATCAGCTCTCTAACTGCCCCTGGAACTCCCAATGCAGATAGAGTGAGTTGGAGTCACTGGACGCTCCCTGATTGTCTCTGGAACTCCTGTTGCCCAGGAAACATACCTAAACCTCCTCCTGTATGGGTCGCCGCAGCCCACATCTGAGAGATGCCGAGACTAATTCTCTGGCAAGAATTGTGGCCACGAAACGATAACATTCACCAAAGTCAATCATCTTGCGATTCTGATGGTCCTAAAGTGAGACCCTTTGAGCTCTCTGGGGCCGCAGCAGGTGTCTCTCCCTCTGAGCTGGGACACCTCTCAGAGCAGTTTTTGTGAGGTTCTGCGAAGTAATTGGATCCTTCACTGACAGACGCCAGTAGTAGCTCACCATTACTCAACTCTGTGTGATTTTCAAAGGATATTGGGTATTGAATTTAACATCCTAATCAAAGGTTACCCTCTATACCTGTGTGAGTGTGAGTGTGTGTGTGTGTGTGTGTGTGTGCGTATGCATGTGTTTCAAGTTAGGAAACTTTAAATCATTAGCTGAGTTGTTGTTATACCTGTTGATTATTGATTACCGAATAAGTATTGCTAATCACATAATTAAGTTTTTCAGTTTACTTTATTAGTGTTAAGATACCATTTATTGCTGCTGTATACTTTTGTATACTACTGTATACTTTGAAAGGGAGGGTATCCGGTGGAAGCACCCATTTCTCTACACTGAGCATGAAAAGTAAGCCTTCAGTTACTAAACGACTGTGCTGTCTTCCCTATATAGGTCTCTAATGCATTATTCTGAAGAGTTCAAGTACACATCAATTCTTTGTCCCATTCTGTGACCTTTAGACATACAGAGAGAATGGAAAAAAAAAATTTACAAACTCCCCTGACATGGAAAAAAGGATTCTTTTTCATGGTGTGTAAAATTGGTAGAACCAATTGCTCAGCATGCTTTTCAGATCCAAAGATTTAAATAGGTTGCCAAGGGAAAATGATGAGGTTGTTCAGTATATTTTTGCACTCCCCAGGATACTGATACTCCATTCGTGTAAAGTTTGTGGTTATTTGAACCAACTAGTTGCAAACAACGGGAGAAACAAAACCACATGAGTCTGAATTGCACCTTTTCCATCATGGGACAGCCTCTTCAAATATATCAAAAGGGACCTGTTCTTTTCTAGGAGGTCCTCTAATGTTCGCTTAGAGCAACAGTACATGATAAAATCCTATGTGTTTAGTCATAAATTGGAGATCTAATTTCTGTTATGTAAAACATGTTAAATCACGTAATTTGTAGCAGTTTGGACAGGATCTGTGGCAGTAACTTTCAACTGCAGCTATGGTGTGGCAATGCTGCCGTCACATGATTGACTCCAGAGAATTTGAGTGCCACTTTAATGTGTATTGGAAGGTTTGGATGCTCCCAAAGCTGCCAATCTCTTAATTATGCTGTGTGAGAAACCGAGGGTGGAAAAGATGCATCCGTAGCCTCACCTGCATACTGAACTGATTTTGTTAAAGTAGGCTTCTTACACTAGTTCAAGTCCCTGAGGAAAAAAATCTTTTTCTGATGCCGTAATGGTTTATTTCAGCATAATTTGAATTTTTAAACCCTCTTCAACGAAGGCTTTATGCAAGTTGGTTGACACTACATTGCAGCTAGCACGTTATTAATTACAGTGCCTCAGCTGAGACCAAAGAACTTTTTGAGCTGCTCTAACACAGTTGCAAGCTATTATGTGTTTATACCCTTCATGATCTAAGCTAACTCGAAGCAGATCTGACTAAAATGAATTTCAGCTCAATCATTTGCATTAATAAAGTTGTCTCAAAGTTATGCTTGAAATGCAAAACTTGAGGTGATGATTGAGGAGTTACATCCTCCAGCTATGTGCCTGATCTGTCTGCAAGAGATTACTATCCTAGCAGCAGAATTGCATTAAATTTATACTTTTATGAGCTCTCAACGTTTCCAATCCCAGATCATTCACCAAGTACCATTTGGAGATCCTTAACAAAATACCGTATGTGTTTCCTGGTTGTGTCCAGTATCCTATGCTGCTGCAATCTTCTGCCAGTAGATGTCAGCTCAGTACTGGTGAAAGTTTATTCTTTTTGTTTCAAGGTAATTAAAATTAGTGGTTCTGTGGCTTTGGCCTTGTCTTTTGATATCAGATTGCTTGTTCAGAACATCAGAAAGCATGATGTCGTTATTCAGAAATTCAGTGTATGACCACCGTGACATCTGCACGCTCTGTGACATTTGTAAAGACAGAATTCAGACTGAATAAACGTGTAACCGAAAAAAGAAAGCCAGTTATTCTGTTTGTTATTAAACTTTAAGGAAAGATTTTTCAAGGTCAGACTCTAGTTCCAAGTTGGCATACTTCTAGATTAAGTTAATAAGCCAGGGCAAAGGAACGGCTGTGGCGCAGAGGGAGGCAGCGATTTGTGGCAGCCTCTTGCTGCCAGAAACAGAATTACTGGAGCATTCAGAGTCTCCACCCCAGTGAACTGGTTACCCCTGCGGGACATTGTGAGTGGGGGATATGCTTGGTCTGTACTGATCTGTTGGGATTTTTTTTCATTTTTCCTTTCTTAAAATAATAGGGCTATTTGCAGCTTGTATATGTTACTGGAACATGATCTGAGAGGCATAAATTTGACCATTGGTCTTCAGAGTAGCATGGCACTGTACATACAACCACAAGCTGGAACAGGAAGAGGTATATTTCTCTATATACTGTGGAGACAGGTGCCATAGGTCTGTCTCTGCTTGCTTCATGGCATTTGCTCTCCAGGCAGACAGAAAGACTTACTACCATGCTCCTGGGATGTGTTCTCGCCTGATGTGTTTCTGTGTTTTGTGAGGAAGCATGCACAGGACAGTCAGAGTCCTATGTGCACAAATTCCTGCTTCAGGGATAGAAGCATGCTATTGGTATATTCCCACGCTTTCCATACTGCTGTAGCTGTAGCTATTTCTCCTGAGGGCTTCTGGAGGCCTATCCCAGAGATCTTAATGCCTCAGGCATGGAGCTATGGTGAGGTGGTCTGGGAGAACTTGCTGTGCCTTAAGGTGCAGTAACCTTAGCCCACCGTTATGTTTAACTGAGACTCTTCCTATTCTGTGTGTTCCTGAGCCTCGCCTGCTCAAATCTACATTTTAGAAGTGGATTGATTGCTCCTGCTTCCAGGTGAGTTGTTTATGCTGTGGAGTAGATGTTTGGTGAAATCAGTGGCATTCAGAAACATTTTTTCCCTTTGAACTGCAGAAGGTACAGGGAGTGGCGGATGAGGATGCAGACTCAACAGGCGTGCAAATGCTGCAGTTACTGTGCATTTGTGAAGGGACTGGGGCTTTGGGATGGGCTGAAGCTGCATTGTTGTACACATCTGAGAGAACAAAGAGTGGGGCGTCCGGGAACTAGACCATGGGGCTGAATAAGGAGCTTTCAACCGTCAGGACCCTGAGTGCACCAACAGGCTCGGCAGCCCTTTCTCCTCTCCTGGGAGTGGGTTTGGCTGCCTGCGTTCGAGGCCAGCCCTGACACAGTGCAGCTGTGTAGCCTTGACCAAGACTGTTATGAAGAGAGCAGTGTGAGAAGGGGCTGTGAGGGGCCTCCTCGGTATCTCCCACTTTTTGCTAGGGCCCTTGCCTGAGCTATGTGGTACTTGTGCCCATGACTGGCCATATACCTGCTAGTCCTGACACCCAGCTGGCTTCCTGGCTTGGCCTAGGACCTGCCTCATCACCATGAACTTCTCTGAGGATCACTGGACTATTGGCTGACCCTGGTTACTGTTGTCAGACTGCTCTGCTTGCCTTGCCTGGGGGCATTGGGATGGGGACTTTATTGGTGAGGCCATCGTCACCATTGGCTCTGTGCGCACTTTCCCTGGTGGAACAGCCAGCTCCTGCTGCTTCCTGATGCTAACCTGCTTCTACCAATGACTAGCTACCACAGGATGATTTATGTTATGTATATTACAAATTATCATTTATAAATAGGTGTATAAATTAAAATTAAACTTATGTTGGCAGTTCAGTTCTCTGTACTAGTACCATGGAGTCTGTAAAGTGATTAATGATGTGTCTCCTCAAAATTCATGAAGATAAGAAATAATAGATGATTGAACTGATAAGTGTCCTATAGATGACATACCTGCTCTTACCTGGTCCTCTAAAAAGAGAAAATGGATACATCAGTTCCAAAGGAACTTCACTCCTTATTTTTGCAGACTGTGGCCTAGCTCAATGCACAATTGTGGATGTCAATATATTAAATTCAGGAAAGTTGAGTTGCACAGTTACAATGTCTTTAGGAGATTAACTCCCTCTTTGCTTAAAAACTTGACTCTAGTGACATTGCTTCTTACCATGTGGTTACTTTGTGGGGTGGGGGGGCTTCCTTACTATTGCCATTGCTCAGCAAATGGTACTTCTTTAACATCAGAGGGCCAGGCACGGTAGAACTGAGTGTAAATGTTTGACAATGGCAAGAGGGTAATTTTTGTCGAGCTGAGTGAAGGTTGATGCTGATGACAAAAATCCATTTGAATATCAGTGTGGTCAGGGGCATCAATTAGATTGAGCTAACAAACCCTGCACCTCTAGACAGAAAGGTATTTTCATATGGGATGTTTCTAGGAGCCTGCTTGTTTACAGAGCTGATATGAGCAACCAGAGAAACTCCGTTCATTCCTGGGGCTGGATCTAGGCAGGTGGACGTCCTGCGTACCTACATCCAAGTGACATAGGATGTGCATTTCTGAGGGGGACTATAATGGTTTGAGCAATTTTAATTAATTTGTGATTGGATTTTACTATACAACCATCGGTTGACTTGTCACAGGTTTGATGGGATTATAGGTTTAGTGAGATTTTTAAGTGTTAAGTGACCATATGTTTTACAGGCTTTTAGGCGATTATGATATTTTGCACCTTTTTTAAAGCTTAGTAATCTGTTCCTTGGCTCTTCTGTGTGTGTAGAACCCATGTAGCAACATATTTTGAAAACAAACCAAATTATTAACTATTCAGTTAAAGCCAAGCCATTTTAAGCCTATTAGCTGCTTGTTCATATACGGAGAAAAATGCGCAGTGTGAATTTAAATGATCTGTATGTTTATGTGCTCAAAACATCTAAAAAAGTTATAGTGAAATTATGTGAGTCACAAATAAGATTACTGAAGGTCAGTCTCATTGGTAATGGCTATCTGAAGAACTCTTCCACTTCTTCGCCATCCCCAGACTTTAGCAGCTCCTATAACTGCTTTTATGAAGTGGCTTGAAACTGAGCATATGGATGCTGGTGCTTCAGAGCAGTGGCACTGATATTGAATCTGATAGAGAAGCTGCTATGAAACTGCATATGCAAGCTCTTGGCCCCAGACTGGTGAGTGATTTCATGAGCACAAGATCCTGCTCCTAAGCCTCTGTCCTCCTGCAAGGAACCTGCCCCATCGTTTCTGCCTGCACAACACTGCATTCTGCATCCACTTCTGTGGAAAACTCATCCAAGGCCTCCTTGCCTTCTCTCCGTCATTAAACACTCCTCCCTCTGTGCATGTCAGCAACAGCTCTTGCTAGTAGCGTCTACAGGCACATTATGTTAAGAACAGTTTAATAAAGTTAGAGTTTGGCCTGGAGGGCCTCTGTTACCAGTGCTGGTTCTAACTTTGTTTCAGGCCGGAGAAGTCCTGGAGAGTATAGCAGTTTCTAAAATACCACAATGGAAAAAAGAACTAATATTTGAGGCCAGTGGGAATATTCCACCTCTCTGTGCCAAGGAGCCTGCGAAGGGAGCAGAGTATCAGCAAATGGAGAGGCTTAGTAAGTGACCAGTGCAGTCCAAAGGAGTTTGCCATGTCCAGAAATCTGATAGACTGTTACTGCTCTCCCTCTAATAAGTAATGCTAGCCAGCATTATTTATTAGGGAGGAGAAATGATAATGCAATGCTGCCTTGGGATGCAGATGCTTGCCATCAGAAGAATGGCTTCTCCCCTTTTACCCTCTTACCTCAGCTATGTTCTGCAAATAAATGAGGAAGGATAAGCAGCATGGATGTACAGCTTTATACAGCCCTGTTCTTGCAATAGTAGCACTCCTTTGCTAGTGGACGTTTTTATCACTGTATCAGTGTGGTGATATATGACTTCTGCACGGGGTGAGATGTTCTATTAACTACAACTACAGCCCGTAGCAAGGAAACGAGGAACCTCACATGGGAGGAGTTGAGACATCCTGGCTGAGTCCCACTCCTGCAGCTAGGACTGTCCCACCATCTGCACGTCCTTGGCCGCTGCCTGAAGCTGAGCAATTGATATGGGGGCAGCTTTGAACGTGGCAAAGGAGAACAGACTACTCGGGTTGAGGCTGCAGCCTGTGTGCTAATACTTCTGACCCAGCTCCGAGAGCTGAAATGTCTTTATCTGGAATGGGCAGGGGAGTGTATGGAGAGGCCTGTTTCTGCGGGGAGAGATGTGGCCGAGTTCTGGGCTCTGGTACTCGTGGTCAATGAATAATGAAGAGAGAAAAGGAAAGAGGGTTTTGGTACAACCTTTCTTTTAACTGATGCTAAATTGACTGTTCAGTAACATAACATAATAATATTTAAATAAATGTGGTGGGGACACTCCTCCATGGAGCGTGTGCCAAAGCTTCCGAATCCGATTCTCTGAATTCTGCTCTTGGTCCTCCAGCATGGAATTGCACTGTGCCCACTGGTTTTCTTCATGAGAGGGTCAGAGTATGTTAAAATAATCTTTTAAAACAAAAAAAGAATGTTGAGACTTTGTGGGGGAGAATGAAGCTGAAGGCAGTTTGTAGATGGGAGAACGGTCTTTTTTTTTTTTTTTTGGATAGATGGCTGGCTGGAATCTGTGTTTTAGCTTAAACAAGGGTAATACAATTTGTGCAAGACTGACAGTAGAGCATATTTATCTAACTTTTGTTTATTATTATCTAGTCTTCTGGATTTCTAAACCTCTGTTTCAACATATTTAGAATTTCTATTTCATTTTCACAAGACACTACATCTTGTGTTATGCATTTGGCTGTGTTGCATGTGCAAGGGTTACAAAAAAGGCACTATATGTGCATTACTACTGTACCTTTATATTTATCTACATGCCAAGATTAATCCAAGATGCGGTAATGTTTTGCCTTAGAGCAATTGTACCAATGAACCTTAACCCTGATCTTAAGAGACTTTCTCTCTGTTCCTGTGACAGTTTGTTTATTCTTCACTTCAGGGCCTCTGTTGAGCTAAAACAGCCCTTAAGAGCAAATTGTTCCGGACAGCTTTTCTGCCTCCGAGTAAGAAAAACTGTGCAACTTATTTTCATTTCTTCCTATACCTTTTCCAGGTGATTCCTGCAAACATAAATCCACTGTAGTATCCATCTAGCACTGAACTATTCTAAATGTGGAGAAATTATGCGACTCATTAACAGTGTGACCTTTCAGCATTCTCTATTTGTAAAAATTTCTGTATGCAGGGGACAAATCCCACTGTACTTTGTGTACTATCATTGTGAATACAATGCGTACAATGTCCACACTGGCGGAAAAAAAAATACGTCCCGGTACTTCATATATTTTCAGTTATTTTTGTAGGTTACTGTGCTGTGTGAGTGGTAGATAAAATTATAGCTGTAGTGCAAAAGAATGTTACATGTTGAGGGCTTAGTCCTAAGATAGATCTAAACCCCTCTAATTCAGTGGAAGGTGTAAGTGCTCTGTATTCCTTCAAGTTTTTGATTAATCCAATTAATCAACTTTGAATTATTAAAAAGAATAAATAATCTCAAAAAGTGACAGAGAATGTATCCTTATATTAAACATTAAATATTTCTTTTTACTTCATTATAAACAAACATATTATCTGTGAAAGGTAAGAGAACAGACAATGAAAAAGGATTCTTTGCCTGTAGTACAGTGGAGATATCAAGGGAAAAATGGAGCCCACTTCAGCTGCTGTTAATGAGAGCTGGATCAAACCCAGAATTTCTTGCAGCTCTCGTGAGGCACCACAGCTCTTGACTTCACTAATCAAGAATTAAAACTGATTAATTATGAACTATATCTTTCTACTCACTAAAGAAGAAATAACTCTTGGATAGATTTAACATGGTAAAACTTGCTTTATTAAACCCTTTTTAATTAACAAAGTACCTTACATTATTACTTCAGGTCCTGCTGTACTGTTTCTTCTTGTAGGAGAACTACTGAAACAGACAAAGGTCAGTTCAGGAATATAAAACTTTATTTTAGAATTTGATCTAAAATGAAAATAAGTTAAACAGAGATGAAGGTATCAATCTTTATCAAGCTAAAATCTCAGGCTGACAGTGCAAATAGGCTTATAGTAGAATAAATAATTTACTGCCCTTTTAAAAACATATTTTATTGAATTGTAGTTGCAACATAATTTACAAATCATGGGAAAGGAGATAATTTTTTTTTCATTTTCACAGAGATTTTTCTTTATTACTGCCACAGACCAGAGGTGGCAGTTATTCTTGTGGTATGGCAAGTATTCTTCCTTTCTATTTCATAATCCTACCATAACTGAGACATTGCACTGCTTAAAATGAAGAAAAAATATTGTATGCTTATAGATGCATATATATATAATTTTTATGCAATTTCTGTTTTTTAATAGAAGTATTTGTATTGTTAATTGTAATTGAGGTTTCTATCTTGTCCCCTCTATTTCTATTTATTAGAAATTATGATCTAGGAAAATATGAATGAATAAAAATCTGATTTAGTGTTTCATATTGTGTCTCATTAATTTTAAAGCTGCATAATTGTAAACTCTACAATAATAATTCTGATCAAATTTATTTACAGGCAGTTGACTGGATAGATTAAGGAGCTGAAGTGGAGTCTTACAGGATACTTAAGATATTCTGTGAACATTTTGTGCTACATGCAGTAATGGTAAATTTTCTGAAGTGGTAGGTGTTGATGGATGCGATGAACAGAGCTGGGAATGAGTTTCATTACAGCTGCAGCAATTTGTAAATATGAGGGCTATGACAGCTTAGAGAAGCTGAAACCAAGGAATTCTTGCAGAATAAGCCCCTGCTCATCAGCTATGCTACCAAGAAAAATGAAACACTGAGAGAAATCTCAGCCTGGTTTTTCGTGCAAAATCTGCTTATGTTCAGGTATTATTGTCCTGTAGTGAGGATCTGAGGACTCGAGCAGATTTTACAACATGACGAAATCTTGTCTTGTCTGTATGATTGTACACAGGTGGTGCTCAGTCAGCTGTAGTTTTCAGCAAAATTATGTAGGAACATAAATAATCCTGATATTTTATAAAATATGAATAAAGGACTATGCTATACTTTGTTTTTGAGGCACATGGGGAAACCTAAATGGCATGGTGTTGCTGAAGCTCTTTTGAAGAGATGTTCTTTAAAATTTTTAACATGCCATGTACCTTTCCATTAATTTGAAATAATTTTCAATTCTTTCAGTGTTCCCTTATGATTAAAAGTTTTGTCATATGCCAGTCTTCAGTTGTACAAAGTTACCAACAAGGGCTATTGGACTTGTCCTAAAATGATTAACCACAGTACTGGAAACATTTCACTTTTCTGCATTGCTGCTGCTTTTTATTACAGAAGGGAACAGTCTTCTGTAACTGTTGGGCAAAATGTTTTGCCCCTAAGTAAAATTACAGAGATGTTGTTACTTGTCTATTTGACATCTACAAACACAGAAAGCCCATAGCTACTGCTTGCAAGGCATTCTCAATTCCCCATGTGTCCACTCATGCAAGTGGCTTTCCCTGCATCACATCATTGTGTACTGTGAATGTAAGAGGAGTGGAAAACACAGAGTTATGTCACATATGTTGACAAGACTCCTGCTGCTGCAAAGTCTTTCTCGCCCCAAATTGCAGCAGGCTACAGCAAGATTAGTTTGGTCAAAAAAAGTGATAAAAACACAGAAAAGCTTTCGAACAGAGAGGAGAAAAACTCCAGTCAAGATAATTGTGTACCTTAGATGAATAAGCTCTGCCATGATGCATCTAGTCTTTTACAAAGTAATAGCTGAAGCGGGAACGGCTATTCACTTTATCTTACAAAACATGGTGAATAAGATATTAATGAAACTCAAATGTTTTGCCTTCAAAATTGAAAGGAAGCTTTTTTCATACAATGTGTATTTTGCTTGTGGAAATCATTATTTCAGGGTACTGTTTGATATCTAGAATTTAATGGGATCTAGAAAAGAAGCTGACAATGGAAAAACCCAACAAAACCAAACCTTGAGCTTACTGTGATTCGACATACTCTTAAGTAAAGAATAAAGCATTTTAGAAGACATAAATTCTTATGCTTCTGACTCATGGGGTTCAGAAGAATCTTTACCTGAGACAGATGTGACCTACCTATCTCTTGCAAAACTCCTTGAAGTTTTATGAAACAGCTGTGGCCAAGGACAGAGCTCTGCACCGGCTCAACCACAAGCCTGATGCAGCACAAAAATTGTTACTACACCACTCTGATGGCAGTTGTTCCCCCATGATGTAGAATGAGATCCTTGCAGTGCTTTGACACCTACTGGTTTTAGGAGGAATCTGTATATGTGCAAAGAGGGCAGTTTCCTAGGTTGCACCATGTAAGAGAGGGCCAGCTCAACTTCCCACATTGCGCTAGCTTGTAGAAGCACTAAGTGTTTAAAACTACCTTTGCAGTTTTGGAAACTTAAATGTAGCTCAGCTACCTCAGGTCCACAGGATCTGCTGAATCCTGTGTAGCTGGTGAGGAGCAGGAGCTTCCATTCTTGCTGCCAGAAGGTCTGTGCCACTCCAGATGGGGCCAGGTACATCTTGGCATTGTCTGCCTAGGACTGGGGAAAGGGAGTATTGGGCCACCTTCTGCTGACCTCCACCATGGGGGTCTGTGAGACCCCAGGTGTGCCTTTTCTTTCCTTATTTGCCCCCCTTTCAGCAAATCTTGGTGACAGACACAATGGATGCTGCCAGCACACTCTAGTGTCTTTTTGCTGGTAAAAATGCTGATTGGCATCCTGATGAAAATCTAATTGATGCAATGAAATTGTCTCTTGTTGATCCTGAAGTACATGTTGTGAAAAATCTCTTCTGTGGTGACACACACTAAACAATTTATTTTCATGTGTGAAGGAAGTATGTCACCTCCAATGGGCCCTTGCTTTACATCAAAGATACACTGTTAAGAGTTTTATCTGGTAAGAACCAGCATGATTTTAATTTATACAAATAATTTCTATTAAACAGTTTCTGTGAATGAAACTCTGCAATTGTAGTCTTGAAAGTGTTTTACAATAAATGAGGCATTCAGCATCTTAGTATTTACTGCTGAAATACGCTTAATTATGTACTATGCTATTTACTGTGAAAGCTGGATGCACTTAAACCTAAACTCTCCGAGATATATATGAGCTGCCCAACTTGGATGCTTTTTCATTCTCTTTTTGGCAGTGGATTTCATACATTCTAAGTGAAAACTCCAGTATTTTCTCATTACTGTTGCATGTCTAAATGCAAATATCTCTTATAATGCTGGGTGTGGTTTTACTTGCTTTATCATTGGCATTTCCAATAGCTTTGTGGTGGTGATTTGGAACCTACACAGTAGAGACATCCGGTCTCTAAAGTACGATAAAATCAGATGAAAAAATCTTCTGATAAAATCATAAGAAAAACTGAGTGCGATACTACAAAATTAGGTCCCTTTTACCCTCTTTGCCCCTCCCTGCCCCCAGGGCTGAAGTTGGCTGAGCCACAACTAGTTTAGTGAAGTTTGTTTACAGTCTTATGCAAGGGGCTTTTATTCTGCATATGTTACATATAATAGCTTTGGACTAATAGGAAGATCCTAGAATGTTACTCTGACATCTGTAAATCGTTATTGGAAGTTACATTCCTGGTCTAAGGATCTTACCAACTCTCCTTTCCTCCTCTTCTCCCAGATCTCTTCTGGAAAAAAACCCAGCCCCTGTATGTTTAAGAAACCGATTCTGGTATCTCTTAGAGAGGCTATGCGGATAATCCTTACGGTTGAAGTCCACTGTCTCTCCTGGGTATCAACACTGGCTTAACTACACGACAATTACTGCGATAATAGAAAAAACCTTAACTTTTGGGAGAGCAAATTGTCTGGTGAACACATGTCCAAATGCTAAAGTTCACAGGCTCTTTAATCTGAAGGGGCCTGATTCATCCACTCTTACTTCGGTCAAATAATGCGTGAATTTTCCCAGTGAGCAGAGCGAACAGGATTGGGGCCTCAGCTGAGTAATGCAGTATCCTGCAAAATAGTATGTACTTTTTTTCTTTGCTTGTTTTGGCCTGAGCCTCATCTTTCTTTGAGTTTTGGTCTTTGGCTAGTATTTGTTTGCTAGTACCACTAGGAGATCTGAACTCATATAAGCTGAAATAGTGAGGGGTTCCAACTTGCATCTCTCCAGGCAGATGACCTCATTACAGCTTTAGTCCACACAACTTACTCAAGCTATTTCATTAACTCTTAGGGGAAGAGCTTGTTAACTTATTGGTGAACACATCAGTAATTAGTTGAACTGGGGCTTGATGAAGATGTGTGTTGTGGATCAAGTTCCCTAAAAACTTCACTGGCAGAGATGGGTAAGATGATACCCTAAATCAGAGTACCAAAATAATCCACGCACTGTTCTGGCATGCAGAACAAACATAAGTACATAGTAAAAACTAAAGTTAAACCGCATTGTAAAAGTTGTTGTGTTCGGTTTTTTTAACATTTAGTACACGGAAAAGGAAGAGAACAATGTAATTAGATATTATAATGAAAATATTTTGTGAAATTTCTCAAATTAGGTGACAATTTTTGTAAGATCTTTTGTCAGATCCATAAATCAAACTGACTTTTGTTTTTTTTTTTTAATTGAAGGGAAAAATATTTAAGTTTAATCTGACTAGTTTTAGTGTATGCAGAAAACGTGTGATAGGTAAGTGTGAAAGACTTGCAGACAACCTGTATGTGCGATTGATGATTGCTTCTCTTTTCGTATATGATAAGTAAAATCAAAGTGAGCACATTTCTACAGTATATGTTTAGTCAAAATAGAATTAAAAAAATTAAAAACAATTCTGAAAGTTTTCAAAATAGTGCTTATTCTTTTGAACATCACAAGGACTGTAAGAAAGCAGAAAAAGGGTCGAACTAAAAATAGATTGCTCACATTTACATAGCTAAATTAACAGTGGGCTTGTATAATGCTTTCCTTTCTAGTGTGTGATAAGCCCCATGTGCAATATAGGTATTTGTTGGCAGATGGAAGATGGGAGCAGAGGGAGGTGTTTCTCATTTAAATGGATCTGCTTTCTTTTTTTTTTAGTAATAACCAAGAAATAAGGTATCTTACTGTGCTTGGCTATACATACTTTGCTTAAAATTGCCCTGAGCGTATTAACAGTATAGCACAGCATTCAAATAATATCATTTGTGGTGGGTGTGGAACTGAAGACCTCGTAGTTGTGTTTGGGAATATCTACCATGGGAAATCTCTTATGAAATAACTGTTACTTCATGCAGTGTGGTCCATTCCAAATGCTAACCATTTACTCTTCAGATATTTTTCCTGAGCCTTGCAGATAAGATACCTCTGTGGGGATTGATTTAGCTGCGTTCAGAAAACTGAGCTCTCACCGGAGATGGGGAAATTACCCCACCTTTCTTTCAATTTAGTGGTCGAATATTAATGAGGGGAGTGTTAGTCTCTGGAGCTTCCCCCCACCCTTTAACACATCAGATTCATATTAGCAATATTTATTATCTAGAAGGGTGACTCGGTGTCAGCTGGTTTCAATTTTTGCTTATGGCGCCCTGGAGAAAAATGTATATCTAAGTAACAATTTACATTTTCATTGCTATAGTTTATTGCAGTGGAGCTGGTCACAATGCTATAGTAACAGTCTCTTTTGACAGCATTTGATTCTTTGCCATAGTGGAGGTGGTTAAAAGGCTTGCTTGTGGTAAGAACTGGTAAACCTGCAATTCTGAATAATTAAGTGCTATTATTTTGTTGAAAGAATTTAAGCAGGAAATGTTTGTCTTTGAATAAAGAAAACCAAATATTTACAAAAATAAGTAAAAAGAAATATGCAGCGCATTATTTTGCTTCAGGACTTGCTTCATACATAATGTGTATGCATATTGTATTTAACAGCATGTGCAACATGTAAAGACAATTTTACAACTTCTACAGCTGTTCACCACGTGTGGCTGCATGGGGAAAACAAGTATGAGCTAAGAATGCTCCCCAGCTTATGCCCCTATGAGAGACGTATATGGTTACAGTAAAAAATGTACATGTAGGCATTGTTAATAAAATGCTAGTAGTTACCAAGGACTAAGTTTTTAGTAGTAGAACAGACCTGTATTTCAAAAACTACATGTAGAACAAGAAAATTCAACTAAACTGCTGAATATGTTGCTTTGGACCTATTTTTTTACCCATAGAAATTCAACAAATACACAAAACTCAACATGGGCTTTAGTTTTACTACTTAGGATAGGAATTACTCTCAAACATTAACTGCATTTCTTGTAATTAGAAAAGAGAGCAGCCCAGTGATATGTTTCCTCTGTCTATTGCTAACTTGACCTAACAGAAGCTAATTTAGCCTTTGTGCTGGATGGGTGGTTTCATTTGTTGCCATCACACTTCTTTACACAAAAGGTAAAAGAAAGTGTGTTGCATCAGAGAAACAACTTGGTTTTGGTTAAAAAAAAAAAAAAAAAAATGTTCTGACTCAGTAACTGCAAAAAAGCCTTGGCTCGAGGGCAGAAAGGAGAAAGGGTGGGACAAGCACGCAGAGCAGTGATAGTGCAAGACGCCCGCAGAAGAACTGCCTGGGCTCCTGAAGCCGGCTGGGAACCACAGCCCTGGCACTGCCGCGGCACCCGCANATACCTATGCTAAATAAATCTGTTTTATCGTGAATGTATGTGGCATTTATTATGCAGCTGTTAAATTACCTTTGTAATCCTTTTTGCATTAAAGAGAATTTGCTACCTTTTAGATTTCTATAACTGATGGATCTGAATTCCATCCTATACAATGAAATAGGACTGTAGTTGAATATTTTTACCTTTCAAAAGTAAAACCATTTATGACATAAAGGTAAGCACAAGACAGTATCTCCTCTGGTATATCTGCCTCACACATACACATATGGATATGCAAGGTTCCAAGTGTAATGGAAGAGTCATTTGTGTTTTGTTTGAGAGGAGAAAGAGGACTGGGGGAAGGATTCTACAAACCCTTCATGGGCAGTCAGTGAAGTTCTCCCTAGCAGAGGGCCAGTACAAAGCCTGGACACCACATGGAGTCAAAATGGGAATAAAGAAGGGCAGAGCAGTACAAAAAGCTGTTTCTCTGCATTAGCATACATTTAAACCCTTAGAAGCAGAGTTCTAAAACTGTTTTGTGAATTTGAATTCACTTTGAGTGTGAACATCTTAGAATAGTGTCAATCAGACACATCTATTTGGCAGGCAGCAAGTGTTAGTGCTGTCAGTGCCCTGCAGTATCTTGTCTGTAAGTTTCTCTGGCCATTATGGGTCCCTACAGAGCAGGCAGACTAAAATTGTGTCCTGTGAGGTATTTGGGATATGCCTACTTCAGCATTTTAGGTTGGATCAGGAGTGGGCTTTGGAAATGAACGTCCTGGTCATTCCCACCTGTGGGGCTTTGGTCCTCAGTCTCACAGTATGCGGGATGGGATTCCTCCTGGGTGAAATTAAACTGTAACCCAGGACCTAACATGCTCCAACAACTAATGGACATGCATCCACACTGTAATTGGTTGGAAATAACTCCCTATAAACCATATGTAGTGTAGACATCAGACCCTCAACACATATGGTTTTGTTCTGTAGACCCCTTCCTGTTGTACTGCACTAGTTGTTAGTAGAGAGATACCCACAGGCTGATCATTAACACATCTTGCTCTTTTTTTAAATGATTCTGGGAATCTGTTCTTGTATCTCCTATTCCTTCCGGAATTAATTACTGTTCATTAACAAAGTGGTTGGTCTATTTCGTGGGAGAAACAGGATGAGACAGATGGAGTCCGGCCAATGTCTTTTAGCATGAGGCCTTTCTCACCCTCATAGTGATAGTTCTGTGGCTCACACATTAGGAACAATTTTCAATGTAGTTAACTATTCTGCTTCTGTTGCCTCTTGATATCAAAATATCTTGATGTCTAAACATATAGATATCTAAGTGACGTGAAAAAATGTGTTCTCTTTGTCTATGAGATAACAAAGAGCTCTCTGGTTTTTAGATTTTTCTGTCTGTGTGTACTTGGATGTATTGGTATATTTTCTAGAGTAGGTAAATGTTATCCTTCCATGTTTTGTTGTGTAGAAATGGTTTGTGTTTTGTTTTTCTTTTATTTCTTTTTTTTCTCCCAAAGAGCAATTGAATGACACAAATGAAGTATCAAAAAGAAAATGCAAGAACATAATGTTTCTTTCTTAGTAATTTTGATCTCTTACACCCTATGCAAATTGAAGTTTTTGCATTTTGGCTAGCTCAGAAAAGCATGGATTTTTCAGTATGAGCTCTGAAACCTCCTGCAGATCTACATTGCTGTGGTGGACGCCTACCATGCCAGCCTGTAAATCCCTCGGAAAAAAGATTTTGGTGCAGATGGAACTCCTAGTCCTCGAGATAAAATTAATACTTAAGGCAACAGCAACATTGAAAGACCTGAATAGCAAATTTACTGGATACATAAATTTACGATCTCTGCTAGAAGTATAACTTGCCTTTGATTATTTCTTTTCAACAGCACCGAGCATGGAATTTTGTTGTCTTTCTGAGAAACTTCAGATGGTTCAACAGATGCACAGCTCACACGTGGTGAGTGTAAGCAAGCAACCTGTTTTGTACAAAAGGTTCTCGGCCCTGTAATACAGTGGGGCCTGGATTGTGCCTGCTTTTAAGCAATTTCCATGTGATAACATTGGGAGCACTGACTCTGACGTACTTAGTTTGCTGATGTCCTTCAGCTCATTATCGCCTTCATTTTTGACATTGCCAGTTCTGTGGAACAAATAATTCAGAAATACATAAAATTCTTGTTAAATTATGCAAAGCAGGGAATGTTGGTGGGTTACAAGAAGCAGCTGTGATAATTACCAAGGCTTGTGTTTGGGCCGTTAGTGAGGAATATTAATGAGAATACAACTAGTTGGATATACTCTGGACTGCTTGTGAACTGGTATTTCACATTTTTTGTCGCTGGATCTGTGCTATGATTGGTGTTGTTGGTCAGTTTGTTTCAAGGTGCTTTCAGCTACTTTCAACTTATCTGTGTGGACTTCTATGATGAAAGATTGTCTTTCCCCAAAAGCCCTATTCTCACTAGTGCGATCAGGAGACCCAAGAATTAGAAAGACAAATCTTTTCCCTCAAGATTTGGTAAAGGAGCAGATAGGAGGTTAGGTTTTTTCCCTCCTTTCTCTCTTTTCTCAAGACCGCTCTTGATCTTTTGTATATAGGTGAAGGAAACAGAAATTTGCATTTGGCTTGTTTAATGTGTGAATGGCAACAAAGAACGGATTTTGATAGCAACTCACACACATCTACACTAAGTAATTGATACTGTATGAATCAATGTATGACATGGAAGTCTTCCGGCAGCAAATTCTATGTCAAATTCAAGTGTAAACCCTCCAAATATTGTATGTATGCACTTGTCTTACATCTTCACTCAGACTCAATGAAGGACAGTTAAGATTGATAGGTCACATTCCCTGGCACATGCGTTATTGTAATCGCAAGGACGTTCAACTAACGTGCGGGAAAAACAAAAAAATATCCAACATAAGGCATTAATCAGTAGCAGTCTAATGCAAAATAAGGAATGTAAGGTATTACAGATCACTTGGAGAGATGAAATTGAGATCCAGTGCTTGCAAAAAGACTCCTACACATACACAAAGACAAAAGAATATGTCCTCTGAAATAGTTAACACTGCACAGTATATGTGAAGGAAAAAATTCTACATTAATTCGTAATTCCAGCTAGATCTAAACCATAAGTCACATAGGAAAGTATAAAATTAAGCACTTTTATGCATTTCTTTTGTAGTAGTATTGGTAATTCCCACTGCAAACAAAAATAAAGGTGTGTTTTCCACGAGCAGTTTGAAACTGGAGCATGGAGCAGCAGTGCAGAATTCCTTTTTTGAACTTTTATAGTTCAAACAAGTAATAAATTGGAGCCTAGGCAATATATTACTCAGTGATTCCCAAATAAGGTTGGTATGTAAGTTCATATAGCTAGTAGATTTAAATGGGTGATTTTTCCTTGTGGAGGAGCAATTTTGGAAACAAACTGTATACTGAAGAGAGACTCGTGTTATGGTTCTGCTTTAAAATTGGGCTCCAAAAATAGCATACTGTATCACCTTATGAGCATCTTGTGACCTTCTCATCCTCAAGCCCCTTTGCAAACAGACTGATAGCAAAACTGTAGCTTTATTTAATAAAATAAGGACTTGCGACTTCTGGGTTTTTGCTTGGTTGATTTTTGTGGGTTTTTTTTGTTTTTTATTTCACAGGGTATTTTCTAATTTCACTGGGATTTATAGCTTGAGTCTGAACAGCTAGCCAATTTATTTATTTTGGGATGGAAATATAGCTTAAGCAGTCTTATTTCAGGCATTTTTACTGTGCTAGATGAAAGTTACTTTATGAAAGTTAATGACTATGTATCTAGTTGCTTGATTTTTGGCTCTGCTTCATCTGTGAGACAGGCTGTACTTGAATCTCCTTCCATTTCTATGTCATGGCCCAGTGGATCGTGTCCTTGCAATCAAATCAGATTGGGAAGGGAAGAAAAAGAGAAAAACAAGTCAACAAAAGATCAAAAGGTCTAAAAGAAAATATCCAAGCTGCATCGCTAATACAGTGAGTCAAAATTCAATGCTCAATTACTTTGTCTTGCATTATTTTCTCTAAGTTACCTTTGCTAATTGACATTGTTAGCTCTCACTTTGTCTTGATGTTTTTCATTTGGCACCCTGTGGATATTATATAAATAAAAAAAATTAAGTAATTAGGCCATTGTATACAAGAGAAGATTTCAGCCTGTGATATTTACATCTTGGCTGCAAAGAATTCCACCCATAATATGGTCTTGAAACCACAAGCATGCAGTATGAAGTTCAAAACAGAATACAGCAGTTTGGGACCTGATCCTGCAAACCACATGTGCAATTTTAGTCATCTGTATAATTCCATATTTTAAGTATTAACAGGGGTAGAAATGCGTTGTTTAACATGTGAGCTTGAATCTGAAAGTGTGTGTGTATACGTTATTTATTAAATATTTGTTATATGACTAAGTTCTAGGCGTGTTATGATCAAATATAAAGAGAATTGTCCAGAACTGAAGAGTTTAAATTCACCTATTGACTTCTGCATATTTGATGAGATTTTGGATTGGGCTAAACACACAACATGCAATATGAGGAATGGGATCCAGACAGAAAGAAGTGATCGAGCAGTGAAGGTATGCTAGTTTCACATTTCTCTTGTTTGATCTTTTGTTGATTTTTCCCTTCTCTCATACAATCTCTCTTTCTTTCCTCCCTCTTCTGGTCTGTTGTGTTTGCACTTGTTAGGTTGAGTGCTTATAAACATCTTATCAGAAAAATGTTGAAAGGAGGGTAAGGGGCATATCAGTGTCAGTAAAAGAGGAGTGCTGGGTATAGGGGAGCCTGTGCAAGGCGTGCAGGTAAGAATGGGAGGCACAAAGGAGATGGTTAGTCATGCCAGAGGGTTTTGGTCTTTTTCCTTCCTTCTTAAAATCTGAAATCTTGAAGAATGTGTTATTTGAATTGGAAATGTAGCATCAGTTTTGAGCTCAAAACCCATGGTACCTTCCAGGATTGCATCGTATATGACTTGTCTGTGTTTGGAATTATTCCAGATTTTCTGCTGCACTTGAAATTCATTCCCTGCCTTAATACAAAGTAACTTTCAAGTGTAGACAAGCCTAACAGTTCAACACTAACAAGCACTTAGTTTTGGCAGAAGTTTTAGGTGTTCATGGAATGCAGGATCATTCAGTAAGGACTGTAGAATTTTACCTCATTAGTTTGTATTAATGAGTTATTTCCTAAGAAGCTTTTAATGGCTTAATTTTATTAACTGAACCTTCATATTAAAGCTTATATGGGTACAGTCTTGTAAGTGTAATGATGGAGTTACTGCAGCCTAACAACCCATACCCAGTCAGCCTATGGTTAAGGCTTTTAAACCTTTCCTTTCTCTGCCTCCAGCTGCACAATAAAACACTGCAGCTTAAATCAGAAAGTTAATTTTACATAATAGCATTTTACCTCAGAGAGGGACAGAATGGGTGACCTGCGCAGTAACTGCACGCATCTGGACGTACTCCCTGTGCTTGATCCAATTCCAAACCAGACTTATGTACAAGATATCCTTGCAGGGTGCGTAGTTATCCATTCCTTTTTTGGAATTCAGTGAATTAGGATGTTTACTCTTTTCTGGACTTTCAAAACTACCAATGCTTTTTTAGTGTTTCAGGAGCATTGTTGCTGGCCTGTTTTCTGGACCCAGGGCTCCAGAACCTGTGTGGACTTAATGTAGAACATGATCTATAGATTTGACAGCAACAGTCAAGCAGTTCTTAGAACAGCGTGGTCCTTCCTATCTTTGAATTTTTTTTTTGGGGGGGGGGGAGTTTAATGCTATAGTGGCTGGGACAGTCTTTTAGCCTTGAAAAGATTCTAGACACTGTATGAAGAAAGACAGAGTTTTGTGAGAATTAGCCCTTACTAGTGTCTGAGAATAATTTCTGTGATCTTAAAATATTTTATGACAAGAAAACATTTTCATACTAAGTTGCTCATTTATGGAAGTCTGTGCTTTCAGGATTAGAATCTCCAAGTCAATTTGAGAATAAACATTTTGCAGAGCTATTGTACCCTCTATTTCTTTTGGTGCATGAAATACTTTTAAATAGTGCTATAAATAGGCAAGCGATCATCAGATGCCTACATCCTGCGGCAACTATTTAAAGCCCACTTGTACTTGTGGCAGTGGATTCATCATAAGAATATGTTCATTAGCAGGAAGTATATTCAATGCCATACCAGCTACAGCACGTAGTCCCTAGCTCCATGTTTAGTCCCAAGGCCCTAGTCTAGGGTCATTACAGAAGGCAGAGGGGATTCTGTGTTTCTGTGGAAATTGCTCAGGTAATAATGTTTTAGTATGGTAAGGTTTTGAGAACAAGTGAACTTTAATTCTGTGGTTAAAATTCAACTTATTAAAAAATGTTGGTTTATGTGAAATTTGATTTCACAAGAAGTTGAGCGCTTGTGGCTTTGGTTCAATAAATCAGCATTGGTTAACTATAAATAACACTGTATCATCTTCAGTACTGTCTGCTTAAAATTACGTGCTCGAAGTTATTTGTTGAATCAGTGATAAATGTGCTAAGCTGAGGTCCTTGCTGGACATGCAGTATGTTGGGCACTCAAGAACCTGGCTGATGGCAAGGCTGTTGGGCTCACGTAAACCCAGAGTAACAAGGGATGTGTCTGTACCTTACAGTGTGATGTGAAGACCTTTGGCTTAGGTCTGATGAAAGCTGGGATATGTATGCCATTTATTACTGTAAAGATCTAAAATAATATGAAGAAAGGCTGAAAGAGTTGGGGTTGTTCAGCCTGGAGAACAACCCCTCTCTGGGGAGACCTCGTAGCAGCCTTTCAATACTTAAAAGGGCTTATTAGAAAGACAGGGCCTGTTGCAACAGGAGAAGGGGTAATGGTTTTAAACTAAGAGATTTAGTAGATTTAGACTAGATATAAGAATAAATTTTTTACAGTGAGGGTGGTGAAACACTGCAAGAGGTTGCCCAGAGAGGTGGGTGATGCCCCATCCCTGGAAACATTCAAGGTCAGGCTGGATGGGGCTCTGAGCAACCTGCTCTGGTGGAAGGTGTCCCCGCTCACTGAAGGGGGGGTGGACCAGATGACCTTTAAAGGTCCCTTCCAACCCAAACTATTCTATGATTCTACAAATATAGAATGGTGTCCAAATTAATAAGCCCTGTCCCTGGGAAGGATTAATTAGTTCTAGTTGGATGTCATTTTAATGCATTGGTCCTGCTTCTGGCTTGGGTGACGTGAGCTCAGCTGACTCTTCAATGCAGGTTGGGGCTTTATGACCATAATGTGAAGTTAGTAACTGAAGCTGGCCCTTAATTTTGTGTGAGTAATAAATGAGTAGTTGTAATCCACACAAGTATCCCTACTGAATTTCAGGGGCCTGTGCAAATAAAAGCATTGGTGATGATGACTCAGAATTGATGCTGTCTTAAAAAAAAAAGGAAAAGAGGAAAAAAATAAATTAAAACTGCCAAGTGATGTTAATAGTTTTACCGTGGTGCATACTTTTTAAGATAAGAATTGACATTTACTTAGGCTTAATTCTGTAGCACTCAGAAAACCTCTAAACCTCTTGCAAAAGTGAATTGTCACAGCTTTCATACATCTTATGAGGATAATACATTACATTGCTGGATTGGGCCAACGCCTGCTAAGTGAAGTAATCCTGCCCTGGACAAAAAGGTAATCACTAGATAAGCAAATACTTAAAAAGTAAGTAAAAATGTAACTTATGTATATAATTGTGTTCCACAGCTGCAAGGATTGACCACTACAACTAAGATTACAGGAATTTTCCTTGGGTTTAATACAAAATAGTGCTTTCCGTTTATTCTGCTGTGAAATGTAAAAAAAAAAAAAAAAAAAAAAAAAAA
>VZSC01017077.1:247220-287735 GCA_013398225.1 Steatornis caripensis
GTACGGCAGGCTTAGCTCTTAATTGCCAATGTACAGAAACTGCACTTTTCAGGCCTGAACCATTAACATACTAGTATAAATAAACCTCAGAAGTATAAATAAAACTAAGAAGTATAAATAAAATCCCTGCGTGCCTGTGGTGAAGCCTGGGGGAGGCAGGGGGCAGCATGCCACCTCCCTAGGGTGTTGATTTCTATATATTGAGCCTTTTCGCAGCTTACTTTTTGTTTCTGTAGTAGTGAGACTGCTGCAGGAGAGCACACCTTTCTTTCATGTGCCAGGCCTACACTGACACTGCTAGTACTAAGTGACTGACTTTCCAATGTCTTCAGCATTGTTATGTTTTTGGATATAGGTGATCTTCTAGACAGAATCTGTATTTTGGGTTTGGTTTTTTTTCTTTCCATTCTTGCTTTTTTAAGGTACTAATGTGTTAACTATATCTCAAAAAAACCTGAGTTCGATGACGCAATGCATGGAGATGCATATTCAGACCTGAGCCACAAAACTGCATGCTTTTCGTGCTAATAGCTTAAAGAATATATTTCACCAACTTTGCATTGAAAAGGGTCTGTATAAATATTCAAAGAATATTTGTCTGTTTCTGTCTCCTGTTACTGCCTGGATGTATGTTGCTAAAGGCTTATCTGAACCTAATTTACCTTTAGCTTGTACACATATTTCTTGTAAGTTCATATTTATACAGCTTCTATTGTACAGAAGAAGACTTTAAAGAAAACCTTGATTACTGTGAGATTTTTCTTCCCCATGGCAAGTCCAAGGAAGGATGGAGAGGAGAATTGCTGGCAAACTACCTGCCTGTCTGAAGGAATTATGTTTTTGAAGTGGGCTTAAACTAAGGTCTGGTAACATGTGGTAGGAACTCCACACAAACACTCAGAACTGCACATGCTACAGCCTTGGATAACCTCATAAGCAAGTCTGGCTTTGTAGTCTTGGGAACAAAACTATTCTGTACTAACGTGGCTTAAATCAAAGGCTGAAACGTATTTATTTTACTTACTGGCAAATTTGTACAGTTGGGTGCATCATCTGTGTCTTGCTAAAATGTCTTGGAGAACAGCTGAAAAGCATACCTGCCTTAGACCCTGAGGGCCAAACCTTCAACAAGATAGGTTCTTCCATGAAGGAATGGGAATTTTTTTCACTTGAACTTTTTTTTTCCTCCTTTTTCTCTCCTGCCTTACTGTTCAGCTGGAAAGAAGATAGAAGGGTGAATACAACCTGCGGATCTGCACCTGCCAAGGGTTTCATTCCATCCTTCTGGGGTAGATCCTCTGGTGATGCAAATCATTCCTGCTGCTGACAAAGCAGCACAGCCATGGCATCAGATACTAACCAGAATTTGCCCATGCAACTCTGTTCTCTTTCCCTCAACTCCCCTGACGTTTGATGTTGCCTGTGCTTGCCTTGTAGATATCCTTCTCCTTGTGACAGAGTTTCCTGGTTGTGGTCAGGCTGATGGAGAGTCTGTAGGAATTTGCTATATTGAAGAATTCACCCATTTTCTGTAATATTAAGCTTACTGGTTTATCTTCTTACATTAGGTCTGTCACTGTGATTTTCTTTCAACAGCCTTTATTCTCTGGTTCTCTACCGTTTTGTTATTCTAGCTTTTTTTTTTCCATTTCTACATACTTGTTCTTATAAGTAATCTTAAGTTGTTCAGAGTACGTGTTCTTCGTTTTCAATAAGGCCGTTTGCTTGTAACCTTATGTATCTTTTGGATCTGTGCCCCCCAGATGTGGTGGTGATGGGTGCCATGTTAATAAGCCTAACAACAGGAAGAAACAGGCCTTGTCATGACATGGTTTTGTTCTTTGTTTTTTGGTGTGTGGGTTTTTTTTAAGAGGAAGCTCCCCTGACCTTGAACGCTGTGTTTCGAAAAGCAATATAGGATCCTTCAAAGCATAATAGAAAGTCCTTGCACTGGTGAAGGACGTGATCTAAAAAAAAAAAAAAGTAGTAATGCTAGGAGTCACTCACCCAAATTTCCTTCCGTTTTAATCAGTGTTTGCTGGGTATTTCCCAGATGTAATTAACTTGTAAGTTTTATTTTTCCTCAAAGTATTTGTTGCCAGAGGTGTGGGGGTTTTTGTTTGTTTAAATTGTGGTTACAGGATGAGAACCAAGGGACAGAGGTTGGCTCTTGAATTATTAGGACTGAAGTAAAGCACAGACTGGTTACAACTTTTGGATGGGTAGAGATTTCACTCTCCACCTCCCTTTTCCTTCAGTTCATTCTCATAATCAGCCAACTTCTTCCTCCCTTGAAAAACTATCCAGTCCTATCCTTTTATGGTCTGTATAGTCAATCTTTTAGAGGACAAGATTAACCAGTACTTGGAGTATTTAAAGACTTGCAAGCTCAGAGAAAAGTTAGAGGAGCAGGGGGCTGATTCGCGTGATGTGCCTTGCTTGTCCTGTACGTGTGCCGCTGCCACAGTTTGGGTCGGAAAGGCTGGACAAGCGGGGAGCCCTCCTGTAGCGGCCATAAGGGAATGGCCATGCCCTTTTCACAAGAGCCTATCATGCTCTTGGTTCTGAGAAATACCAATTGGGAACCACGGACTAGCTTTTAAAAGTGGAAATTATTCTTTTTTTTTCTTTTATTGTTTCAGCATCCTGATGGTGATTTGAAGCATCTTAATGTTAGATGTTCATCTGATAGGAAACCAAATGATGAATTCCTAACTTCATGTCAGTGAGCTTGGTGAGATAACTTTGAGAAGCCAAAATATACATAAAAAATGGATAGTTAATTTCATATAAAAAGAAGTATTAACTTTCAAGCAATAAATGGTGTTTTTAAGTGAGCAATTTAAATACAAAGACTGACCAAAACTGGGAAGCTAAGCTAAATCTGTAGATCATCTGAATTAATGTTTCTTCAGTACTGATGTGTAAATTAGGTTTTTAATCTGGTCTTCTGTCTGTGTCTCAGCCAGCTCAATTGAGTCAGATCCGGTGCTGTTTCTGTGTGCATAAATAGTATTTTTATCTTCCAAAACCACACAAAAATTCTGAAGAGCTTTGAGTGACAGGATACAGAGAAAGATTGTACATTTTAGAAGAGGTAATTGTATCGCAGACTTGGAATGACTTGAACTCAGCAGACTTTTTCCTATATCAGCAAGGCTCTGAAGCAAAAATTGAATTTCAGCAGAGTTCTGAACCCACGTGGGGCAGTAGCATGTGGGGTTGTGGGTCCTGATTCAGCAAAACAACTGAGCATATTTGAAGTGCTTTTCTGAACCAGAGCATTTATCAGTAAACATGGAAGTCTGGTTCTTTCATTAAAACTGACTCTGGACAGTGCCAAAGAAATTCTAAGAAATACCAAGCCTGTAATGCAGTGCTTGCATTGTGTAGACGTGGGCAAATGGCAGCATTACTGAGTGTCTCTGGAGGAAAGTACTCAACTGATGAAAAGTAATTTTGCAGAAAATTTTATGGCATGGAGTGGTGAATGGCATTAATCCTTGTCTTTCTAAGGAAATTTATTGAAATGTTTTTAAAAGAGCATCTTGTCTTTAACAAGTTCTAAGCATCACATAATTATTTTGTAAATACTGTGCTAAAAATAATTCTTTTGTTTTCTGAAGGGATTTGGATTTTGCTTGTAAATCTTTTAATATCCTTTCTGTACTGTAGGCCCTTTTTAACTCTTTCTTGGCTTCTTTATCAAATCCTTATCAAATCCTTGATATTAATTAATAAAAATGAGAAGGGTGTATTTAGTTAACTAAAAATGGTATTTTTGCCTTGTTTAACATTAAGGAGAGATACAGAAGTTTTCTGAACTCAAGGGTCTACAGGGTGAAGTGGTAGGTACTCTGGGACATACCTAAAAAACTGTCTTCTAACTAATGTGTATTTGCCCTTTAATCTTTTTCAGTTTTAAAATTATTCTCCCATCAAAATGACCTCAGCTGTTGATGTGTCGAACTTGCTTACCGTGCCTCTACAGGGTGATAACTTTATTTTGTACTTGCTTGTTTCTTTTGCTGCAAAATTCTGTCATTTGGACTAAGCAGGGCATGTGCAAGCATCAGACAGCATTGTTTTATCTGTTGCTATAGGAAGAATTAGACTCAAAAGGCAGTAGCATCCCAAACCAAGCATTCTGGCATGTGATCCTAGAATGTCTCAACAAGAAATGGAGCATCTGCTATTAGAAAAAACAGTTGTTACTTTCATACTTTTACATACATAATGTATTGAGTTTCTGCAAGTCTTTTTCTTTTATAAGCTTTTTCCACTGAAGTATATTTGCACGCATCCATGCTGTTCTGCTACTGGTTACGTTATAGCGTAGAGAGAATATAAGAACCAGATACATTCCTTTTCAAAGAAGAGAAACAATTTCATCCTCTGTAGCTAATGACAGTAAAAGGAACTGAAGTCCCTCAGGCTGTAAGTCATAGAAGAGATGAAATTGGAGTGGAAAAAAAATAATACTCAGCACAAAGACTCTGTGCCATGTTTTGTTACCTGAAGACATTGAGTTGGATTCCTCTCTGGTGTAAACTTGTTCTAAGTCAATGTAATTTCACCAAGGATAAATTTTGACCCCAGGTGACAAAAGCAAAGATTTTTAATAATTCCATAAAGTGCAGCTGCTTCGAGCGCAGTGTGCTTTTCTTCATATTTTAAGTGTATTTTATAAAAGATGGAGCTATTGTTCCCTTATTTGGCAGCTGCTACACTGTGAGACTTACTAATAGGCAGTTAATAGAAAAGGGATTTTACCTGTCAAGAAAAAAACCAAACTGAAAATGTTATTACTCTCATTACTGGAAGCCATGCATAAGAGAAGTAGCACATAAAGGAATTCAGGGTTTGGCGGTGGAAACGTTTGTAAGGTTTGCTGCTGTTTTACCTCTTCAGCAAAATGTTTACTTTCCTATGGAACAGGTTTGGTGTTTTGCTATTGGGTTTTTTGGTTTGGTTTTGTTTTGTTTTTAAATTTTTAGTGAATTTACTTAACGCGTGGAGCCAAGAGTGAATGAGGAATTGATTCTGTAGTTATCTTCACTTCTAGTCCTCTTCTCTTTCTTCACTTCCTAGATCACCAAATTTTCCTTGTGTCTGGAAAGGATGGTTCATAGAATTTATTTTGGAATAAATACAATTTTCCTTTATGTTATTAATTTACATTTAAATGGAGCAGTAAAACATAATGTCCTATTAGAGATTCTTCTCCAGTGATTTTTGATTCAAGCTACTAAGTCAAGCTGACATTTTTGCCTTTGCAAGATTGTGTGCCTTTCATTAAGATGTAAAAATCAGTGGGGGTACATGGCCACTTGGCATCAAAATGTGGCGGTTCTTTAGGCTTCAGCAATGGTATGAAAGTGAGTAAAGGCAAAAAGGTTATTGGAAAATGTAGCTATTGCTGAAGTAGCTTAACATAGCTTAGTTTGCACTTTTGGGGTTGCTTTAAGGAAAACTGTAGAAGATAATGCCACACGTTGACAATAACCACACATCGGATAATGGCCACGCATCATATATATTTGTGTTTATATATTTATGATTATATTTATTATTTTATAAGTATTTATATTTTTGTTTATATATTTGTGTGTGTTAGTTCGAATGAGCAGTTCCTGGTTATTCTTGGGAAACATCTGCTCTGAAGCATAAAACCTTGGTGTAGCTCAGGACACTGCTGGGCAGGTGTGCTCCCTGCTCTGCTGCGTCAGAGGACTGCGGCGGAGTCTTCTGCCTGCCTGCTGACTGATACGCGTTTTTCATACAGCCAACGCACAACTGCCCCGTATGACTCTGTGTGTATGTTCATCCTGCGTCATGACTAAATGTAAATGCCTGTGTCTGACGCTTGGGAGAGGGTGGAGTGACTTACGTCGGTCAGAGTTGATTCTACCCAGCTGTGGCCTGTCCTCGGCCGTGAGCAGGGACTCCTAGACAAGAGCACAGCGATGGCCAGGCCGCTGGCTGAGTCAGTACTTCTTGTGGAGTCCCATGGCCTGATGGTTGTAGGTGTATTAAATGCATAGGGGTAACCTATGAACCTCGTCTTTTGACTGAAAGATGAAAGGCTTGTATCTGGATTAGTGACTTTCTCTGTGATCTTGCCACGGGTTATTTAATCTCTCAATCTTGGTCTCTTGATATGTAAACCAGATGTGATCTGCCCCATCGTCTTCCAGGAGGGACTGTTTGAAGGGCTGAGGTGATAGCTTTAGAGTACTTGGATCACATCAGTGCTAACTGCTGTTATATTATTAATTCTGCAGAACCTTCCCCCTACTCTTATTTGGAGGCATGAAAATGACAAAGGTTTTGTTTAAAGGTCCGTCACTTTTTGCCTGCCTTGCTTGTGTTTAGACTAATGGATGCTGAACTGTAGAAGTTCCTTGTGATCGCAGATAAGGAGCAAGCTGGTTGAAGTTTTGACAAGTCATGAATTAGTTATGATGACCTGAGGAGTGTCTTAACTGACAGAGCTGCTTCTCTTTTCTCGTTCTTGTCCTGCCATGCCAACCCTTATTTAAAACAAACAAACAAACAAACAACCCCCCAACAAAACAAACCAAAACCAACCCCCCACTATTTATACAGGAAGTAGAATCAGTCATACTCAAAGTAAGGGGGTGGGAAATATGAGACCACTCTTACTTTGCTATAGGGAAAAGGATTTTCAGGTGAAATGTGACTCTCTTCTGGCATCATTAGAAGAAAACTTAGAACAATAGGTAGGACTGTATTACCTCCCATGCAGTTTGAGCAACGTGTTAGAAGTTTAATACGTGGCTTCAATTTCTTGCGTTAGGGCAAACTTTGTCTTCGGAGATGATTTGTTAAACTACGTACTTTGTAAAAGTTGTGAGTTTTCCACATTTTCTACTTGAAATGTTAGATCAGTCTGGCAAAATTTCCTAACTAATGAATTCAAAGCAGTAATTAATTGTTCTATTGGGTATTTTCACCTTCAAGCTGAAAAAGTAATGGGTGTTTGAGAAAACTGGCAAGAAAACTGTTCAGAGATTACCTTGGATCTTACTTGTCTCAATTGCTTTTTGGAACTAGGCCAGTAGTACTTGTTTTTCTTGCTGAAATAGTGCTCGTGGCCATATTGTTCCCTGCATTCGCTTTCCTTCTCCTGGCACTAATGTTTGATCTCCCTGATAACATGCATTGTCACAGATGGAAGTAAGAGACCTAAAATATGCATCACAGCAAGGACTCTCTGAGGTTTTTTAAAAGATGACACTTGTCTAAACTGTAACACCTAGGCAAATGCTTCTCAAGTGTCTCTTGTTAAAAGGCCAGATAAATGACTTCAGCAATAGTTTCTGTAGCAAGAAAAAAAAAATGTAACTAGAATGCTGCGAATGGGTGCTTCATGCCAGTAGCAGAAAAATGAAAGCAGTCCTGAAAAAGACCCTGTTCTGTTGCTTGTGAATTCTCTTGAAATCTCTGTTCTCTTCTATTTTTTTAAATTAGCAAAGCTAGGTTTTTTGAGCAATTTCATGCCCAAATAAGACTGTCTGTGATGGTTGATTTTTTGAACAGAAGAATTTTAAAAACGGAAGTTACTTAATTCTAGGTCTTTGTTAAATTTACTGGATCCCAAAAGTACATTTGCATCAAGAAGCCTGTGAATAAGTCAGCTCTTACGAATACCAGACTGAACTTCAAATTTATTGATATGATTCAGGAGAAAAGAATTCTTATGAAATAGGTTGAGTATTGAGCTACTTAATGGTGTTGTTAAGATCTTACTGTATGCAGAGAAAACCTAATCAGCTCGTTCTTTTGTTTGTTTCAACATCTCCCAAGTACTACCCAAAAGTATTCAGCAAAAAAATTATCTAAGACGTTTCAAGTAAAGACTGCTAACAAAGAAGGCCTTTTTTCTGCCTTGAGGAGTCCTAGAATGTAGCTTCCCTCTTTCTCCAGAGAAATAATAACGCACTTAAGATGGCTTTATAGGTCAAGTGTTCATGTGTCTGTCTATGGTTTGACAAGATTGCTCAAAGAAAAAGCAGAGTGAAATTGGGATTTATTAGGGAGGATTTCTGAGCAATGAATCAATGCTTTTTGACCTAGTGGACTGGATTAATTTAATTAGAATAATAAACATTTTTTGTTCTATTTGACTGAACCAATTAAGTTGATTCAGTTCTGATAACTCTGTTCTCTTCTTGTTCCAGTTGCTTTCATTAAATTTTTGGAAGCAGCAATACTCTGTTCCAGTGGCAGTGATACGATTTTTTTCTCTAGTGCTCCTCAGTGCCAGCCTGTACGCTGGTGTCCTCGTGCTCCCTAGTGGGGTCCCTTGCTGGAATGCTTCTCTGGGAGTTCCATTTGCTGCATAGTGGGCTACAAGCCCCTGCAACTGGGAAGGGTTCATGTTTAGATTGTAACTTTCCACACAGTTGCTATGTTTTCTGCCTTTAATCCCATTCTAAACCAGTCAGTAGGTGTCTGATATGGTCGTATAACGTTATGTCTCTAGGAAAATTTTATGGCAGAAATTTTAGAGCAATATAGCATGGCTCCTTCTTCCTTAATGGAATTAATCCCAGGGTTCATGTCCTGAAGTGGTAACAGTACAGCGTGCTCGTCTGAAGTGTTTTGATAATCCTTCTCCATTTGTGATACATGGGGCTTTTTTGCTTTTTTTTCCTATCCTCATCTTGCCTAGGTCCTCCATGCTGTTTTGTTAAGTCGGCCATGACTGGTATGGTTAGAGAGATTTAGTGGGAACCTGCTGTGCAGGGGCTGTAGTGCCAGTGAAGGGACTCATGCTATTACTCATTCTCAGTGGGACCCTGCAATGAGTGTGATGCTCTCTCCTCCCCTCTTCCCCTGGGGATATGTTCATCCTCCTGTGTCTAATACCTCACTGTAACAGTCTGTATTCAAGATGTGTATTAGTATATTTTCTCAGCTAGGACGACCTCATCACTAATGAGTATTTGAAGCCTTTGCAATGCTCCGAATATACATGCAGAGCAGCTAGCACAGACTTTTTAAACAACCATCCCTGTAATCTTCTGGATAATCTCAAAGAATTTTTAAATACAACAGTGTAGTTACATTGGAAATTTTAATATAAACATTTTTTTCACAGAATGGCTTAACAGTGTGTTATGGGTTATATATGGGGTCTCTCTTTACATGTATGGTGGATGAAAACTGCAGTTGTCTGTCCTAGGTGGTTAAATATACTATTAATAGTTGTATTAAGGACAGTTAAAGAATTGGTGAATAAGAGTACACTTCTGTGCTTGATTTCCAAATATGTTTAATTTATTACTGTAGCCTTGTTGCCCAGAGAAAAGGGCGTTTATGCTCAATAAGAACTTTGTTCTTTTCCAGCCAAGCTTGTGGCGCTGATAATAGGGCTGAGAGTAGAGCTGCTCTGCCTTGTTTCTCTCTTATTATTAATGAGTCAGGTCTGTGTTGACCTCAGAGGGGGTGTCTGCTTATTCAGTTGTTTGTATCCTATTAGAAAATGATGGTACCACTCTTCAGCTGATCAGTAGGGGGAGGCTTTTTTTAAAGCAGGGGTACTGTTGGGCTTACACTTAACCAGGTAACTTCCCTTGCAGTGTATTGTTAAGACTGCCTCTGCGTTGTACAGCCGGTAAATCATCATGAATCTCATGAGATGTTAGTAAAATAATGGGTCTTCACTGAAGGGAATGGAAGTTTGACCACCGGTCCACTGATAGGAAGAACAAATGTCAGCCTGGCTCCTCTGTGCTTATGTGAGAGCTTTTGAAGTCATAGAAGAGGAGTTGCTTTTCCCTGCGCTTTCATAATTGCTACAGCAAACACAGGGGACCCTTGGAAGTGGGTGGCAGGGGTAGCAGAGCCTCCCTTTTTTGCAGCAGCTTACGTTTGTACTAGATCACAACTGAATTTCCTTTTACAGAAGTAAAGTATCTAAGTATTGCTCAAGTATTTTGAGTAACTTGATCTGTGGTTTGCCTGGTGGTACAGTTAGACATCAAGCACCAAGTAAAACATGTCCTGTAGGACTGGAGCATACATATGGCAACAAAACAGTTTGATTTACTGGCCTAGCTATACCTCCTTACCCAAAAGTATATGAAAAGCTGACAGAAGCAGTGTTTTGTTCATGTAATTGATGTAACTGTAACCATCAGAAGGGTTTGCCAACTTAGCAGTTTCCAACGGTGATATACAATACGTTATGGAAAGGAAATGCACCATTGTACAATGCAAGACTGAAACGTGCATGCTTTTCCTATTAGAATTGTTAAATAAATGAGAGGCAGCAGTCCTTGTCAGGACTCTTGAGCTGGAACCCTTCACACTCAGTGCATTATGCTACAGTGCTAGCAAGTGAAAGCTTGAAACACTTGAGCTTATCTAAACCCTACCAAACAATATGAAAAAAAGCTTACAGTGACTTAACTGGGCCCTGTATTAGGTTCTTTGTCTGCTTTTTTTTTTTTGTTTGTATTAAAATGCCATTTAGTTAATATTCAGCTTTTGTCACCTTGGAAAGACAGTCCCTAGCTCTTGTTTTTTTCCCCAAAATCAAAACCTGATCTAACCCCCTAATTATGGATACATTGAAGTGGGTTGTCCGAATGTTATTTTCTTCTACAAAAATAATAGTAATAATTTTTAAAAAATGTATCTGGGTATGTGAGATACATAGCAGTGGCCACCTTCAGACTGTTATAAATTCCAGCAAAACAGATTTTACTGTACGAACTGCCACCACCAAGTGCTGACTCAATGATAGCTTATAGCTTTTACGTGTACTTCTAATGTTTAGCAGGAAGAGACATTACTCATTTTACTTAATGCCCTTTCTGGGGAACTATTTCAAAGCTTGCAGAGCATGTATGAGGCCCTACAGACTGCTGACTCCACTGCAAAGTTATTATACATCTAGTAAGTTCCAGGATATTGTGACTGTTTTCTAAATAACACTACTATTTACTGATTGTACTTGAAAACAAAGTTGTGCTGTTCGAAGTGTGGCCAAGTCACTTTGAAAGTCTCACTATAAGGTTTCTCACTGCTCACTCTGTATGTAGGGCTGGGCTGTTGGTTTGTCTTTTTGTTGGAAGAGAAAAGCCGCCCTACTCTGAGGTATCTGCTTCCAGTTAACTCATGTGGCAGGAAGGCTTCTATGATCTTACAGCATGAACATACTCAGGCTTTTACATTTTATTGTTAGTTTTTACAGAATCTACCTGCCTTTTTTTTTTTTTCCTGAAATCTTGTTTGTTTGATTGTTCAAGAAAGTGCATCTAGAGTTTTTGTGCGATGGAAAAGATGATGGACTGCACTCCATCAGCTGCAGTCGGGTTCCCTGTGCTGTCTGTAGTCTCAAGGGGACTTTTGGCCTTGTTCAGGCAAGCCCTTAAAATAGGAGTTGAACCCTTGCCATACAGGGAGATAGATTTCAGCACCTGTGGGGTCTCTGCGAGGGAAGTACTTTAGATGTGCGTGTGAACGTTTTATATTTTTGTGAAACCTGAATCGGCTTTGAGGTTCCCTGAGACTTTCTTCCAGGCAGCAGTGATACTAAAATACAAGCCTTATAAAGGCGATGTTAGCATTGGGCACAAATGACTTATTTCCTGAGTTAAAACTCCTTTCCCCAACTTCCCTATAAATAAAAATAAAAACCCCCAAAGTCAATAAAAGATTATTTGAGGAGAAGAGCCATTGTGATTTCATATGGAGGCCATCTCAGTTCTCCTTTTATATCTGATGCTCGCCTGGGAGTATACACTGTACTTGTGTGCTGGGATTGAATTGTTTTCAATTTATTAATAGTTTTGAAAATGTGTTTAACAGTTAACTGCCAATGTGCATGCTCTTTTTGGTTACAGCTAACAAGCAGCTGGTCAGGACATTAACAAAATGTGGATTCAGTTAACTCTTGTAGAACCATGTTTCTGCTTTTCTTCAAATGCCCTAGTCAGAACTATATGGGGAGAAATTTGGTAGGATAAAACAAAGGGCACATGCTTAATAAGGGAGGAAATGAGCAGAAGAAAGTCAAGGAGGAGAAAATCTTTCTGTATTTTAGAAGGGAAGAAGGGTTGCCACAAGCAGGGGGTGAGTTGTTTCCTAGACAGAAAGAAGATGAGCGGGTGGTAGCATTTAGTAAGAAGCTTCTTAAACAAAACTTTACCTCAAGGAAAATGGAAAGAGAGGTATTAGTTAGTAATTCATGTAAGAGCTCTGGCTGATAGTGCAGATAGTGCTTTGAGAGATATTTCTTAAGTAAGCAATTTCACTTGTTTGTTGAGAATGATTTTGTTTTGGTGTGGGGTTTGTTTAATTTCTAGTGGAGGTCTGGAGGGCAATGAAGAAAAGGGTACTAGTTAGTAAATGTTTTATTTTACAATTGAATTTATATTCTTTTATGGTTACTTTAATAGTTTTGAAAATCTCATTACTGGACTCATTCTGTCAAAACTTACATTTCAGATAACTGAAATCATGCTGGTCCAATGATTAGCCTTTCTCTTTTCAATGAAGAAGAGGTGCAAGTATAGGATATATACGGCTAAATCTTTTTACATGTGGCTGCCATCTGTGTGAGCTAAATTACTCCCTATGAATCAGGCGTACAATATGCATGCTCTCTGTTCTGTATGAAGATCTTCTCCCAAGTTGTTTAGAGTCATCCTTTCTCACTCTGCATTTAGTCCTTTCTCTGGCAAATCTCCCATGGACCTCATCTGGATTCTTGCCTGATTAAGGACTAAGAGCTCGACCCTGTGAGATAATAAAAAACCAACATCCCCACAAGACACTGCAGATTTCAATGGGAGTTGAAGGCACTATGTGCTGCTAAAGTGTTCAGTATGTATGCTGAGTTTAAGGTAATGATTTCAGGACTTGGCTGTGTTACTGTATACATACTTGCTGGCCCTAACTTGATTAAGCTGCAAGTATATTACCGTGATTTGAATCCTTATGGAAAGGAAAACACATGGTCTCTCTGTGGATTTTGTGGCTTATTTAGAATGAATTTTCATTTTCTGAATGTGTGTATTGAGATGTTCCTCAGCAGAAAATTCTAGTTTATTGGTACCCGTATTCTTTTGGAGTTGTTTTTCTAAAAGCAGGGATCCAAGAGAGCAGATTCCTTTGGGAAGTGGAGGCCATGAAACTGTAAGATCTAGGAAGGGTTGTAACTTTGATGCTTATTGCACACAGCCTTCCAAAATGATTTACAGTTTCCTTAAAAGATTCCGGTATCTCCAAGTTTTTGTTAGAAACAAAGAAACAAAAAGCTAATTATTACGTCCCGGAAGAAAACACATTACAGAATTAGGCCATATAATGAGATAACGAGCACAGTTGGGTAGTGACCTTCAGCTGTTTGTGTGGATAATGCCCTTTAGACATTCTTTATTTTAACAAAGCAGCCTACCCAAAACCAAGACTTCTCGTTTAAAAAAGAAAAACAGAACTCCCACAGAATCTCACAGTTCAGAAGGGAAAAATAAGTATTGAAATTCTCACACAGTCCCCAAATTAGCTTTTAATTAAAAAACAGGTAAGTGTATAATGCAGTTTGACTTGCACATAGTTTCTGACTTAAGAAAAAAATTGGTCTTTAATGTTGTAATACTGCTTATATGTTTTTCTCTGAATGCTGCTGTGCCTAGGCATAAGGAGGAGCGTGAAACTCGATTTTACATTGAAGGGATAACACTTAAAAGACAAGTTTATTAAGGCTACAGCATGGCTATGGGATGCCAGACAAGAAAATCACTTTGTATTGAAAAGCAAACCACAAACGTAGGTAGTATTTAATTTCAACATTTGTTGAAAGTGTAGATATATTTGTCACCTAAAGAACTAGGTAGCTTTTTGGTGGTAAAGCTCTTTCAGTCTTTAAAGACTGGCATTTCTGGTCTTATAAAAACATTTTTTGGTGCATATAATCTTCCCCCCCTATAATGCAAGGTTCATGGGGCTGAGTTACTCTGTGATTGGACGTGTGGTAGTATCTGGCCAAACAAGGTAACACTTGTGTGTTAAAACACATCATGCTGCTTGTCTTCCTCCAACATGGGCTTCTGTTGTGGTGACCTAGTGACACAGTGTTTATGCCACAGTATATAGGAATAGCTGAGCTTGGATGCCTGTAAGTTGAGCAGAATGGATAGCCTTTTGCAAAGGACCAAGTGATGTCTGCCCCAAAGAGATTATCATGAAAAACGTATGATACAAAGACTGGCAAAGGTGTTCTTGAACATGCAGCAGGGTGTACAAGGTGATGATATCAACTAATAAATCTGTGGTCCTTTAACTTTTATTATAGAGGCCTAAGGAAGTAAATACGGGGTTTGACTGAGAAGTGAAAAGCTGTGGAAAAAAAAAAGACTAGAAGGCAAAGACTGCGAAGGAAATAATTGGAGGAAATAAACAATAATTTCTGTTACCAAATCTATATTGTATAGTTCATGGACATCACTGATACGTGTGGGGGAGCAGGAAGGAGGACCCATAAGGGCTTCTCCCTCACCTGTAAATGCCTTTGGCTGGCTTCAGCTGGGGAAGGGCTCTGTGTCCCCCAGCCCATGTGGAGGGAGCGTGTGCTTTTGTGACCTGTTTCTCCTGGCAACTTGTACAAAATAATCTTCCCAGTCCCAATTTTCCTTGAATAATTCTGGTGTTTTAATTTCAGTAGAGTTTGTGAGTCTCATTTCCCATTTGTGGCTGGTATTGTGTTTCATGGCTGGACTAAGTACGTTCAGGGGAGTGGAAGATCAGGCAGGGCACGGGGCAGACACTGTACACTCTGGCCAGGTGTTACGTGATTGCATACTGACACCATCAGTTTCTCTTCCATTAAGTGTGCTTAACAATATGCTGCTTTTTTCTTTTTTAAAGGCAGATGTGAATAACAGTTAAGTGGTGTTTTTCATGTAAAGCATTCAAAGAGAACATACTGTGTTAGATAAACAGGGTTAATTTGAAATCTCATTAAAAACTACCAAGTTATTTGCCTAAGGACAATCTCAGTTTTTCAACAGCTAAATTTATTTTGCCCTGTAAGTTAGTAATAGTAACGTTACATAGTATGTATATATAGTGTGTGTGTGTATGTGTGTGTGTGTGTGTATATATATATATAGTATAGTATAGTAACAGGTTATAAAAGGGGAAAATATAGCCATGGAGTCAAGTTACTGCAAACCATTTATCTTAAGTCCTAAGCTGCCCTTTAAATGATAGTTATGTATTCAGGAAACCTACATCTGTTTTACTGAGTCCAAGCATTTCAAAAGTCTCAGATCCTCAACTCTTTGAAAATACTCTGAAAAGTATTTGTCTGGGCTTATAGATGGACCTGGCACTTCTGGTTTAGATTGTCTTGCTTTGAGGTAACTTCACTGTGATGATGGCAACACTGAGCTGTGGTGGAATGGCCTGTGGTCTAGTGGAAGGTGGGTTGTTTTTCACACTTCAGTATTAGCTTAACAGTAGAGTTTAATATATAACATCACACTTTAAACAGGGCCTGTTTTCAGAGTGTGGTGTAAGCACGGAGCTTGTTAATGTTCAGGTATTGTTTCTGTTCCTTCTGGTCAGCCTTTTTGGTGGAGGCTCAAAACGGATTTCTTAGGCCACTTGACCTCTGCGCATATATTCCACTCATCCTGTTGAGTCAGCCTTATTAAGAGGACAAAGTTCAATTTCTTCCAGTTTTGGGAGGAAAAAACAAAGACAGTTTCTGCTTTTCATAGTTATAATCCAAAGGCTATTGGCTTGAAGAGCAGATCTTTTTATTTAATTGTCTGAATATTGACAGTTTTATAGAAGATGAGAGAAAACCTGCACTTGATCTGGACAGATACTGTGCCTAGCAAACAAACCTCTGGATTTTATTGATGAGAAGATGTTTTTATCTATCTATCTATCTATCTATCTATATAAAAGCGTTTTTATGGTTAAAGACCATAGATACAGTTGTTTATGATTAGATAGTTTCAGAGCTGGTCTTAATCAGTGGTGCGCTTCCTCCTATAGAAAGCTTTTTTCCTTCGAGGCAACAAACTGTGTATCAAGTCATCCTGCACAATAAAAAACAATAATGGAGAGGGATTTGAATTTTGTCATTAAAATTTTGTGTTGATGATTCAGACTTTCTGGTTGGCAGTGCTGTGCGTGGTGGGTATGACTGATGGTCTCTCTGTACTGGAGAGGCTGGTGTCTTTAATGCAGGTACCTGACAGCAGGTGCTCATTTTGGCATTACTCCAACAGCCACTTGGGCAGAATGGATGCAGACAGTGAAAAACATGCAATTCCCAGAAACAACGTGTTTTAATACTACTTTGAGCTGCTTCTGACCACTTGGGCCTTCATCTGTATTCAAAATTCAATCTGTAAGTGTAGCTGGCCTTTTGAGTTAGATGTTGCCCAGCTGCAGCAGGCTACGCAAGACTATCAGAAAGTAGTCTACTCTGCCCTTTTTCACCATGCCGCCTTTTTCTGCCTGGAAGCCTCTGGACAGAGTAACAGGAGTTTGGCTGTTTGTTCAGGACTTTCTGGGCTGTAGGAGCTTGGTTAAAGCTGCTGTTACTGGTCTGGAGTTGCTTCCGGGTGTTTGGAAGTCCTGGATGCATGGCCACACGGATACAGGTGCTGCATAGCTGTATAGCCACCCAGGGTCTCCCCATGGGACCCCTGAATTGGAATTAAAATCTTTCTACATTTGAAGGAAAAGATTGGACATTTCAGATCATAATTTCTGGTGAGGAGTGGGGGTGGGGTTGTGTGCTACTAGCTGACAAATGATCGCTCCTCTTTATATTGAAAAAAGTTCAGTGAGTGCAGGGCAAGACAGCATTTTGCACTGATCCAAAAAGAATTTATCCCAGGCTTTTCTACTGCAGGGCATTTATGTACAATAAACCTCTTCCACCATGGTCAGAAGACTTTAACTGTTAATACTGACTGTTCCTATATCCTTGTAAATTTCTCCCTGGACATACTGTGATATTTCAGTAAATCACCCTGTGTCATTAGGCATGTAGGTGAAGCTCTGTGTGGTGTGAGAGTTATTTTAGGCCTTTGGATAGTACGGTGGTCTTGCAAGGTGACTATGTAGAGACACCGCAAAATAAAGAGATGTGCAATAATTTTCAAATCTGTAACATATTATAAAAATACTTTTTGTCCCATAAAAATATGCTGTCACAGTCACCTGAAACAATTATAAGAATCTGTAAGCCAAACAGGGTTTACTCAGAATCTGTTTAATCAGAACAGTAAGTAAAACTTCTTGATCCTCATTTTCAGCTGCTGCTTTTTTATTATAGCATTTACCTCCTCCTTTCCCCTCTCCCCTGAAACCTAGAGGTAGGTCAAACTTGGACCGAGAGGTGATCTGGTGAAAGCATTTGACAGCTCCTTCAGTCTTCTTGAAAAATTATTCTGTCTGGATAAAAAGCATTAGGTTAATTCCATAAGAGTAAGTAACTTCATGATATCTGAAGGATTGTGCCATGGGATCCCAAATAGATAAATGAATTGACGCTACAGTGCATCCATTTAATAAATTATTAAAACCACTCAAACTTCAGACTTCTCCCACTTCAGGTCTAATACTGCTACACCTAAGACGATCTTTGCAGTGTAGCTGTAAACTTACTTTCCAGGAGCTTGACACAGAAAGTGAAGATGAGGAGGAGATGGGTGTGCTGAAATGCAATTTGATTACCAGTTAAAAAGGAGGTAGCCCCAGTCTTGCCTTCCATCTGAGGTATTAATAGTGGGCTTACGGGAATGCTTGTTTGGGAAGCAATTTTAAGAGACCTTGTGTCATGACTGCAATGTCCCGTCATTGTAAAGGGTGACTTTAGTAATGCTGAGGAAAGTAAACATAAATTGCTTTTATGTTCAAAAACAGCCTCCTGCATGCTCTTCAAAGGTGGAACAAATAGCTTCATATGATTTGTGTTGATTGATTGTTCTCATTTCCACTGCATTTTTTGTCAACATACAGATCAAATAGCTTTGGAGAATATGTGTGTGTGTATATATATATATTTACACATGCACATATATATGGAATTTGGTGAGGTATTGCGTGAAGCCTTTTTGGTAATCAGAGCAGTTGCTAAGCTGTGATTATTTGTATTCTCCACTGTGGAAAGATTTAGTCAAAGTGAAAATGCATGAGGGGCTTTTGAAAGTGGTAGTTTGTGTCATGGTTGGGTTGATAATGGACTAGAAGGAAAATGTATTTGCAGAGTCAGCACATTTTCTAAAATCGGCAGTATCTCTTTCTAGGAAGGTCTGGTTTCATGAGAACAATCAAGTCTGGCTCCCTGCTACCCACAGCAGGGATAGGGGTGCAGGTTACCCCCCTGCCCTTGATGGGAGCCAGCCTAGGTGCTCCTCAAGCCTTCCTCCCTGCAATTCAGTGCACCAAAGACCCATGGAAACCTGCTTAGTCGCTTTACTGTGGGTTAGTTTCCTGTCACATTAGTGAGTTGAATCAGCTCCTGGGGAAGGCAGGTTTGAAGAGTGTTGAAAGAGGCTTAAGGTAGCTGGGAAGTGTTGGTGGGAAGAAGAGAGATAGAGGGAATGAGACACCATGGTTTTGGCTGTGGTTAATTGTTGGATGATTCACCCTGACTCATAAACCTGCAGCATTAGGTTTCAGCAGTTTTTCATTCCTCTGCCTGTAGAATTAGCTGTGTGTGTACAGGTCTGTCAAACATGCCATCCCATGAGAGCCAGCCCTAGATGCCGGGCATAGCATTTGTCACCCACCAGCCAGCCGTTGGGTGCCTGGGGCCTGTCCTGCACCTCGGCTGGTGCTGCCTAGCAAGCTTCAAAATAACATCCTGGCACCAAGTAAACAATGCTCAGCTGCTGCCTTGGCTTGGGGCTTCACCCCAGTGCGTGGCCAAACTGCTGCATGTCCCCACTCATCTACCTGTGCTATTCCCTAGGCATGAAGCAGCGTTGTAATTTCTATAGACAGAGTTTAACTTATTCTAGTGGCTGTCCTCTGATTTTTTCACCTCAGAGGATGGTCTACTCTAATAGACTGAGGTTTTTTGAATCACAAGTACAAATTGAGAGTAGATACAGAGATGGGAGATTGTAAATGTACAGCATGTGTGAAAACTAAATTCCTTGATTTTTCACTACTAAAATTGTGTGAGGGGCATGCTTTGAGAGGATTTCTTATGTCTGGGATTTTTTTGTGTGCTTTTGAATACCCTAAGCCGGGTCCGTGCTGGTTGCTGGCTTTAGGAATGTTGGTAGTTTTGCTGAACTACATTAGCCATCATGGCTACAGTCAGCCAACGCTGATTGTGCTTAGGTGGCTTGAAAACGATGGCTATGGGGATAGCTCGCAATGGTAAACTGCATGGGTAATGCCTAGTACCGTGATAACTTAAAGTCAATTTGTATCTCTGCTGTAATGATGCTTCTATTTTAAACAGAAAATGCAGCTGCAAGTTTCAGTAGGCCTTGCTTTTTTATTTTTGCAATTATTTGCCTGCTGTGAGGGTTAAAGTCATTTTGTAGCTGACCTTGTCACACAGCGGGGAACTGAATATTTGGTAATAAGTATTTTAAATAATGTTTTAAAGATCCTAGCATGTGGATTTTAGAAGGTTCTTTTTTTGTTTAGTTCTACAATGTGTCATTTGACACTGTTTATAAAACACAAACAGATGCCCGTGGATTTGTATTAACATATTATAGAAGTTTATTATTTATCTTAAGATAATCAGGTCTATGTGGGGTTTATAGTATAATGTATATCTTTTCAAGCTCTTTGATAAATTAACATGATAAAGGATTTGTTATTATTTTAAACAAAAATGTCACCATGGGAAAGATTTTTAAGGAATAATTGGCATATATGGAAATAGTGAAGATAAAAGCTTCTAAAAGCCTAAATTAGGTCATTCGCTCGCATTACTCTAGAACATATCTGCATGTATTTTCTTTGCACCCCAAGTTTTTCCTGTGTTTTTGGTTTACTATTACTTTAAATGAAATGGAGGGGAGGTTTTGAGCCAGAATAAAGAGTGACTTTGGGTGATCATTTTGTGCTTAAATAAAAAGGAACAGAAAGGTAGTCTAGTAAAAATTCTTCAGATTACATCATTGAAAAACTTGATGGCAGGTGGGATGCAGTGTATTTGGGCTGTCCGTGGCCTGCTAGATACTGTGCTAATTTCTGTCCCTTTGCTTAACACCAGATGTGCCTAGAGCCCTCCAAATATTTTATCTTTGTTTACTTGGTGAAACTTTTTTTGATTGTTGGTGCTTACTGAAAGCTGTTCTCATTGACTTCTGTTCATTATGACTCAGAAATGTGGGGGGTTTTTGTCTGCTGCTGCAATATCGACGTGCTTAGTGAACCCTCAGAATTTTGCAAGGACTGCCATGCACCTTATCCATCAGACTTTTAAATTGAATTTGGAATACAGAAAATGTGATTACAGAGACCACTTACAAACAGCTGAGCAGTGACCTGTGGACCACAGTTCCAGGACCACTGGTGTGTTATGTATATAGCCCTCATTGGAGGTTCAGCTGTGGTTTAAGCTATCTCCAGCACCACCCTGGTCCATCCAACTTGTCTGAGATACCTTGATGAACTTGGGAAAACATTTGTCAGCGTTTAGCTTTATGGCTTTCAAATAGGGGAGTGTGGACATTGTTCCCCTGTCCAAGGGGATGTCATCCTTGATTTCAGGATAGAGCAAGGACTTTATAAGCATTCCTCAGCACTGGGGCCAACCTAGTGTCTCCTCCTCTCCTTTAGGCACAGAGCCGTGAGCAATTTTGGACACATGGTCCTTCCTAGTGAAAAGCAAACCAGATAATATTCGTGAGTCTAAAGAGAAAACCTGTGTAGCAAGGCATTTTCCAGAATTGATTTCTTTGATCCTGCAACAGAGAGGCTGAACAGAATTAGTTAACTGAGTGGGGGCTGGGGAAGAGTATAGTAGTTTTTGCCTGTTTTTTCTTTTTTTTTTTTTTGTATAACTTTTTTTACATTTTTCAAGACAAGACTGAAACTAAGTGTTTTGAGGAGGGAAGATTTGTTTTGCTTAAGCACTTGACACGAATCAGTTTTCAAGGTTTGTGCAGTGAGATGTTTAGTGATAGTGAACTCATCCTTAAAGGGTCAGTTACAGGAATTCAGCCTTCAATTGAACTTATAATCTTGTTATTTTTAATTAGGAAAGGGTTGATACTCCTTCATTTATGAAGCCATCTTACCCGAAGCCTGTTTCCTTCCCTTTGGCTTTCTCTGCTTCTGAGGTCCACTGCATTTGATGGGATTGAGGCAAGCAGTTGCCAGCTGCCACAGCTGGAAGCCCAAGTAACAGAGCAATGTTTCTTCATTCTATGAAGAGGCCTGCCCACTGATGAGCATTTTCAATCTGTTTGCAGCTGTATGTGGTGGGAAAGGCAGCCCCAGCACATCTTGGTGCATGCGAATCACGCGTTTCAAAGCCGCCACTATGTCGTTCCGACTCTGCGGCCAGCGGCGTGTTTATCAGATTTTCCTGACATTCGGCACTGAGCAGATGTTCCCTTTTTTAGTATAAAGTGATGTTTCTGATGTGCTAGCTGAGATTAGGGAGGGGAAGGCTTATGAAGTTTCATGCTTGAGTGAAGCACCTATGTGTCAGCACAGAAGGGCTTCTGACAGACAAAACCGAGGCAGGGTGGGGGGAAACAAACCCCAAACCAAAAAGCCCTCCCCATCTGCTTTTCACTGAGTGCCTGTTCTTGCAAGCAGGGTCCACGTGCTTCAGTACTGGCCAAGGATTAGAGGTGGTGACAGCAAGCCTGCTCTTCAGGTGGGTTAGACACCAATGGCAAGTCTCCCATGCGCCCCCAGGGACAGTGGCGAAGTTAAAGCAGAAAAAGATGGCATGCAAGTTGCTGGTGAGCAGAAGGCTGCATCATCTGGTGCTCTGCATCTCTGATGATGTCAAAAAGAAGATATCTTTGGAAGGAAATCGCCTCTCTCCCTCCAGATGTGCATGCATCCATATGCACCAACATCCAGAATTCATTATTTCCTCTCTGTAGACAAAAAAAAGACCTGCCAATAATCCAGTTCATGGATAAAAGCAAGGCATCTTATTGATATTGAAAGAGCCCTTTGTATGTAGTTGTACTGAATGGCAGGTGCTGGTGAAGCTGAGCAAGCTGCGTAGGAGCTGTTTAATGGGATAATAAGGGTTCGGTGGAAAAGAATACAAATTACAGGGAAGTTTAGGGGAGCTGTGGAGAGGAATGCATAGAGGGGAAAAGGCACAGACAGAGCCCCTGTAAGTTCAATGTGTCTATGTTTATGAAGAAAATGAAGAAATTTGGGTCCAAATAAAAGATATGAAATAAAAACGAAAACTTTGTCTAGACTGCTGTTTTGGAGCTTGGATGACCTATCAAAAATGATGCTAATGTTATGAATTAAAGGCAAATCTCTTAATAGTTTGTAGAAGTCTAACACTATAATTGCTTAGAAATATTTGTTGAGTATCTAATAGTTTCAGTAACAGTGATTATAAAAATTTTTGAAGTTGGAAGAGTAGCTATCAAATCTGTGGTTGATGTGCACACTGAATGTTAACGTAAGGCACCTGTACGCTCTCCTGATGTCGTTTGAGGTTCTTCTCATTAGCCATCAGACAACACTTTGGATATAAACTCTTTTCACTGCATGGTAGTGCCCCTTGGACAACCAATATAGTGCCATGTATTTTGGAGCAAAAAATGACTGTGTATGAAAGGCAGTGGGGATCAAGCATGTGACAGCTACCTGTGTTTCTGGAAAACTGCCATAGGATATTTTTATCTTTAAATCATTCTGAACTAAACTTTAAGAAAGAAAAAAAGAAGAAAACCAAATAAACAACATCGAAACCTACCTAAACCAAAAACCCTGCCCCTGCCCCTAACCTAGTGAATATGTTCTGTAATCTTACTGGGTATTTTGGTACCTTTATCTATACCTATTGATGCTGCCTGAGATGGGATAGCAACTTTTCCTGTGTTGGTTTGAAAATCATTACAACTTTTATCAGCACTTTCAAGACTACCCATGAGTATACAAAGGACTGAAGTATACATTAGCAATTTAAATAGGTAACATTTTGCTGAGAGAGACTCAGAGGACTTATTTTCTTAGATAAGCATAGACTGCTGAGGTCTGATCTATGTTTACACATTGTTTTTGTGCATGCTCTTTGATGATGCATGAATTCCTCTGTGGCTGATTGTGAAAGTAAGTATGGTTCTCCCTCTTTGCCTCTTGAAACTTTTATGAAATCTGAATTTGCTTCTCTGTCATCTTTAATTTACTCATTTTCAGGAATACAGTAACAGCAGTAGTGTGGGTAGGATGGTTTGAGGAGTTTAAATACCAATTTATTAAAAATACAGTGGTTTTGAAATGTGTTCTGGTTGTTTTTGCTCTAAGCAGGCATTTAATTTTTATAGGCTTTTTTTTCCCCTTTTGGCCCCAATACAGAGCTCTCATGTAAACCAAGCGGAATGCTTCCTGTCGTTGTCTGATAAAAAGTGCACTTCCATTCATTGTTTCCAGGCAACTTCCTATCCTTTCTACGGCAGAGGGATAAATCTGAGACAATTTATTGGCTACCTCTGGGGAAAAGAGACTTTCACAACAAAAAGTTTGAGTGTTGTTTGGAATAATGAACAAGGAATGTTAGAAATAGTTTGTGTTTGTTCATTTGTTCCTCTTTGTACAGTCATGGTGCTAAAGATAGCTCCATCCATTAACAGTGATGAAAACTGAATGCTACATTTGGTTCTTCCATTAAGGCTGTTAAGGCACAATGATTACTTGCATTTTAGGTACTGCTTGTTGCCTGAAATAATTCTGTGTCTTTTACAGTCTTGATACAAGTTTGTGATGGAAGTCAGACATTTCTGAAATACAACTCTGTCTGAGGGGGAAGCCCTCAGTCTCACTAATGTTGACCCACAAAAGGGTAGGTGCTCCATGAGATCTGAGATTTATGCAAGAGGATCACCTACATTTCAATTTTAGACCAATTGCTGGAAACTTGTCTGCTTTCTACTACTTGAGGATAGCAGCGGGAAGAAACTCAGCCACCCTTTCTGAAACATTGGTGTACTGCTTTGTTTTCAGTTCTTTGGCATGGAAAACAGAAGTTGTGCTTTCTGGATTTGTTTAAATAGAAGTCAACACATTCATGCTGTTCTGTTTATACAGATTAAAAAGATGCTCTTATGTTTGTGGAGTGTTTTCCAAATACTCCTTTGGGAGAAGGGATGAGGAGACAGACAGAGCATGTACGGATGAGTGTGCACATTTAGGCATGGAAAAATACTAGAGAAGAGTTCCTGTAAGCAGTGCTTTGCTGCAAACCTCAAGAGAAGGTAGGGCTCTGACAGTATTTCTGGTCAGAAAGAAGTGCAGCAGAGGTTACATAAAATGTAGCTCTGTGGTACAGGACATCTGCTTTGAAAGACTACTTTGTTTTCCAGGTACAGATGTTTGTTTTCTAAGATTATGCCTCATGTGTGTAACGATGTCTTAAAGTTGTGCTCAGCGGATATTAAACCAAACAGGTTTTTCATTCATTGCCTTTTCTGTTTAATAGGTGTCTAAGAGACAGCTGGTGTTTCTTCTGTTAAACAAGATACTAACTGATTGACATTGCCTAGCTTTGACTTGCTTGCTTAGGTATTGAAATCAGTTTTGCTGTATAATGAATGAATTTGACTTTGTCATTTACATTTTTTCATAAAATGGGTAGTTTAGGTATAATTCATCATTACTAGGTAGCAGTACATTGCTGCAGAAGTTGAGTTTTATTTGATGATTAACTTTTACAATTGAACTTGCATCAATTTTACATCCTGGTAAGGGCAAAACATCAGTAGAACCTGATTTTTATGGAAGTAGAAGAAAGCATTTCTGCTTTCAAAATGTAATTTGAATTTTTTCCTACATGGAAAAAATGTGAGATCTGTGCAGACAACACTCTAAGTTGGATCATCTCTGCTAAACAGATGAGATAAACCTCGTGCTTTTACTAGTAACTAGGAGCAGTGGGAATGGGCATTTTACAACACATCCTTCAGAGAGGCATAAAAGACTATTTTGCTTAAAAGGAGAAACCAGCATCAGGAATTTGTACCGAACGTAACAGCAACCCCAAAAAAGTATGGGGCGTGTCATCTGTAGGTCTGAGTGATTCCCAGTGGACAGGCAGAAGAGTCTAGATAGACTTTACTATGCATAACAGAAATGTGTAGAAAGACTGCAGAAAACAGAGGATCAAAATACGTTGCAGATTTAGTGTAGTCTAATATATACTGAAACATCTAAATAGTTTGCCCCATACATGGAATAGGTCTGGGCAGAATTGATGACAGTGGAATGGGAATTAATTTGGGGGTTGATACTTGGGGACTGAGAGCACATAGAGCAAGGCTCTGATTGCATGTAGCATTAACAGTGGAAACCTGTGTAAAGGTGGATTATGTAGGTTAATGCATAGTTCCAGAGGATGGGGTTTGGGTTTTTTTACTTGGAGAAAGGGGGAAGGAGCAGGGATGGTGTCATGAAGTGGAGTTGCTGAAGATTAGTGGGCTTTGAGCACTGGAACAGGGAATGTCTGCTGTGTTTTTGCATAAGCACATGGTTTTTGTTAGCACAGCTTGTATGTTTTAACTCCTTCTGCAACCAAATCTTGCCATTGTACTGAATATTTCTTGAGGATATATTTTTCTTCTCAGTTTAAGTTTTATAGCTCACTTATTTCAGATAGATATATGTGGAGTCTGAGATTTTGGGTGTTTTGGTTGGTTGGTTTGGTTTTTTAAAATAGCCAAAATCAATCCATGTCCATGAATCTTTCTCCCTGTAATTTTAAATCTCTCTCTTTGCCCCTCTGGGAATTCAGTCAAAAGCAGTTCCACCATGAAAAATATTGTCTTGCTGACAAGAAGCCTGTGGTAGATGTGGCAGTAAAAGAACTCCCTGAATATTAAGGATGTGAAGGGAAACTTACCCAGCCCTGTGTTCAACAGCTATGCTGTTTTGTGTTTTCAGTACAATGCTTTTGTCTCCTTTTTTTTCATATGCCCGCACTTGATTTTCTGTGCATATGGTTTTCTCATGGACTTTTTTGCTCCTTCTGTCCATTTCTGCCACAGCCACAAAATGAACATTTCATGAACATTGACGTGAGCATTGACAGTCCTGCTTTGGTTGCAGTTCACAAGGGATCTGATGTTCCTTCTGCTAAAGTAGAATCTGCTGTAAGTTAATTGATACTGGCTAGTGGTTATGGTGCAGTGAGTGAACAAACTCTGATCAGAGTTGTTCAACAAATGTGGAAAATGTAAGAACTTTAAGAAGTTGAAAATATTTTTCCTGGAGAACTCCTAGTTTATCTAAATAGTCTTATTGAAGGGAGATATCTGCTGCATTTCAGCGCAGTCGGTGGGTGCATGAGGAAATGCTTATAAGACCTACTATGTACTAGCAATAGTAAAATAAGTCTGTAAGTAAGTGTTGGGACATACTCTAAAAATGCCTTTTTTTTCTGGGGTCAGGTAAGCACATAAGACAGAGGAGAGAATATCCAAACTAGAACAAAATTTATTTAATACTGTAAGCTTATTTCTTTTTTCTCATTCCCCAGCCCTTTAAAATATCAAAGCTTTTATTGCAATATTGAACGTATCCTATCGTAACTGCTAGGTTTTTGAAACTTAAGGTTAAATAACTAGGTGCACAGTGTAAATAAAAACTAAAAAAACCCACCCCATACTTCAGAATGTATTTCTTAAATATTAATGTATTTAGGAATTGCTTTTATTTGTCAGAACAAATCCACAACCTTTGTTACTCCCATGCATTTCTGACTATGTACTAAGGCAGAAAAGTGATATTGAAACCCACCAAAATTTTGATTGGCATTGAATTTCTTCCTCCTCCTTACCAAAATCATGGCAGGTGAGCAGCAGTATCATTCTGCATTACATGTGCTGTGTTTTGTCAGAGTTGGAACTGCTGCCGTGAGCTGTATAGAACAAGAAAACCATAACATTCTCCTCTCCTCCCGAGCAAAACAGGCTGGAAGACACAAAAATAAACCAGCAGTAGATTCATACAAATATAAAATGCTTTGGACAGTAGTTTTCTACTGGAGTCTACCTGCTGGCCAGCATGAAAGTCCAATGTACAAATCTTTCTTTCAATATCTTGTTTCTTTCTGCTGCATCTTTCTTATGGTGGTCGCACTTACTCAGAGAGGAAAGTTGTGTAATCCAAGAATAGTCTCGGACAGTCCAGCTCCTTATTGTTGGTCATAGTCGTGGAATGCTTTTCCTTTTCCATGAGGAGAAATGTTGCAGTTTCCTGTGTGCCACTGCCTCTCATCACAAAGCAGCTGTGATATTTCCTACCATCTCATCTTGTCTTTTCCATCTCTCAGGACATCAGGCTGCCTGCCAGAATTGACTGATCCTGAGCGGGACATGTCTTACTCTAGTGCCTGCCTAGGAGTGTGAAGCTGTTTTTTCATGGTCATCTGTAGTAAAAGCTATTCTGTGTATTAATGGTGGAGGTTGTCCATTATCCTCTACATCTGATTTGCCAGGAATTTGGCTTCCCATGTGGGCTTCTGTGAAGGGATGTGCAAGAGGGAATTTAGTAGTTATTGTTACAGACCCACCTGTACTACACAAGTGGTAATGACTTATATTTCTCTTTGAGTGACAGGCATCACTCCTCTCTGTAGATTCTTTTTTGCCTCAATCCTTGAGTGTAATTTTTTGCTATAAATGCTTCCCTCAGTGAGCAATCCTTTATGAAAAGAAGGTCATGTAGGTAGTAACAATTACTCCATGTGGAACAGTGGCCCTTCGCCCATGTGCTTTTATCTTTAGAAATGAGTAGTGAAGGTTATAGAAAGATGTTGTTACCAAGTCTACTTGAGTGTTCTGCAGTGGATTTCAAGCTTTTCAGTTCAAGAGAAAATGACTTCCCCTCCTCTTGTTTTTTTACAGAACCTTGTTGTCTGTCACTCAAAAGTAGGTTTGAGGGTCCCGTCTCTCTTCTTTCTTGTTTCAGTCATCATTGTCACTAGCTGATATAAAAAAATGCCCTTAAATTAACCTTCTCCAAAAGAACTTTTGTGAAAGTCTGTCATTTGGGCATACTGAAATCTCTGCTTGGATAGTTAGCCCCCTCTAAGACTTGCTTTTCAGCATATGAAGTGATGAATTCTAGCAGATCTGCAGTAATTTGTATTACTCTGTACCTGACAGCACAGAGATCCCTGGTGTTCCTCAAGTCTGGATTTTGGTTTTTTTGTCTTTATGTACAACAACTAGAGATTTGTGTCATTCCCTCATTCAAAAATCAGTAAGACTTAATCTGTTCTTCTAAAGAGTGTTATATCCCATTGGTATGGCTTGTATCCACTGGCGTGGCTTATGGGAAGCATGCTAAGGTGCTGTGGAGCCCCCAGCACAGATTCGTACAATTTACAGGAGCTGGTCACGCTGTTCAGCTGACAACACTGTAGAAATCTCCATGGAAATACAACAGAAAGTATTTTAGCCTTTACTGCTTGAATAAAACCCATCACAGTTATGAGTTGGTCTTGGGTTGTTGTAGTATCCCCTTTAGTGTCTTACATTTCTGCTACTTTCTTACAGCAAAACACGTGTTGCTCATTAGTAGCATGGATGATACGGGAAACAAGAATGTTGAAATTGTATTGAATATGTTCTGGATGTTAGTATCAAACAAGGTTGGGTCTGCATTAAGATTGCCTTTAAAATATTCTTATTAATTGGAATTGGAAAATAGTTAAATACTAAATGATTCTCTAGAATTCAGAGTGCACTACACATTTGCTGTTGTAAAACACATACGTAATAAAACTGCCTAACCTGCTTTTCATCTTCAAAAGGCTTTGCAGGCATTAAGCAACTAAAATTTGATTGTGGTAAGAGCCAGGATTTGCTAACAAGGTTAAATGGATACATGTCCAAAGTCAAACAAAAGCCCAGCAATGGCTGTGCGTGCACACTTACTTTCTCATCAGAGAAGGGACTAAAGGCTTGTAGCTGTGCTGGCATGTGTAAACTGGAAGGTACTTCTGACTTTAAGTGCCAGTTTGATGGGGATGAGGTGCAACAGAGTATCTGTATGTGTTTGGAGGTGATAAGACAATCTGGATGCTTTAATTGGATGAACTGGCCCTTAAGCAGTAATGATAGTGAATTTTGGCAGGATGCCAGTGCCACTGATGCAGGTGAGGTCGCAGGAGCGGAATGTGGGGCTGGGGTGGGAAGCTGGCAGAGCACAATGCTGGTGTTTGTGCCTGGCGGAACAGCGAAGCCGAGGCAGGATGATGCTGTGGTTTCGTGTTGGTTTCAAACAAACAGGCGGTGTGGAGGTGATAAACAATCAGATTAGTAGTGTCATAGAAAGAGCTTTCTGTTTGTTTTTGCAGAGTGGTAAATACGCACTTTGTAGGATTTAAACTGCATCAGGGAAGTAACTAGCTTTCCAGTCAGAGGAAGGTGGCAGGCAGGCAGGAAGATAAGCAGGAGGGGTCTGTGAGGGAGCCAAGAGCAGCAAGAGCAGCTAATTTGGAATGAGGAGAGCTCTTGCTGCTCCCACTGGAGTGACAGTGCCTCGGAGAGACTGCCTTCCAGTCTTCAACTGGGACAGATCTGCAAGTGCAGTAGGAAGTGCTGGAAAGAAATGTTAATGAATGTTTAGCAAATAGTTCAGGCAGCACTGAGGTGTGTGCAGTGTAAGAATAGACTAAGTACAGCATAAATGAAGAAGGTGGCAGAAAGGACTGTCTTGTGCCATGTATAGGCTGGGCATCAGTGCAGTTTAAGTTTTACTTTTGCTTGGTGCTACCTCCAACCATGCGACCGTATGCTGGGCATGGCACTACACCCAGTTTAGTGGCTGGGCAAATACGCAGTGCATGAAGATTGCTGTTTGGTACTGCCAGCACATTTAAGAGAACTAATGTTCGTGAGAGTCTCAAGCTCCTAGGAAAGGTAGTGTGGGCCCAGGACGTAGCTACACAGGCACCTGTGTGAAACTCGGCAAAAATGCAACATCTCAAGTAACCTCTCTGTTGCTTACCCCCGCTGTCGTCCCTTGTGTGTAGGCAGTCTTACAGCATATGTGGTCTGAAGGCAGTGGAGCCAGCCTCCAGTGGATACTCTGTTCTTTGGTTCAAATTTCAAGGTCTGTATCTCAGTCGCTCACAAGACTGGTCTGAAAGCAACTCTTCCAAATGCAGTAACTCCCCTAAAACATTGATTTCTAACACTGAGCGTTTCAGAGCAACTCTGTGCACCNCTCCAGTAGATACTCTGTTCTTTGGTTCAAATTTCAAGGTCTGTATCTCAGTCGCTCACAAGACTGGTCTGAAAGCAACTCTTCCAAATGCAGTAACTCCCCTAAAACATTGATTTCTAACACTGAGCGTTTCAGAGCAACTCTGTGCACCCCTTCCTTCAGAACAGCTGGCAGAAGTGGTGTGCCCCAGGCTGGCGGGGTGTCCGGACACCGCGCAGCTGTACTGGTGTAAGCATGGGCCTACGCCAGTAAGCCCTGCTTACAGAGTCCTGCGTAAGACTGGTGCAACCGCGTGGGCTTGCTGCCAGGATGGTGACAGGTTTCTGCAGGAGATCTGGCCCGCATCCAGCCGGGACGGAGCTCAGGCAGAGCAGGCATGCCTCGGTCTGCCCTTTGCTGTGGAGATAAGCTGAGCTGCGCATGGTTATCCAGGATGTGAACTTCTACTCCCTCGGGAGTATTTGCATCATGCATGTCAAGCAGAACAGAGGGCCTTGAAAGAAAGGCTTTCTTAATGCGCACCGGAGGTGCCAGCGAGGGAGGCAGTTACAGACAGCCTGAATATACCGGTCACTATCTGCTTCATGTGGATGAGTCCCTGTAGGAAGCGAGGGGGAAATCCAGATGTCGTCTTCTCTAATGTGGCAAATTTGTACAGAATAAAGACCAGATGAAGGCTGGAGGGGAGGACTGGTAGAGGTACTGCATGGAAATAGGTGTTCATGAGGGAATCCATCTGCTGAGAAGGAAGTATTAGCTCTTTCTCCTAAACCTTTGCTAGGGAAAGCACACTTTTTTGTCAGCAACTCCATTTCTGTCTTGTTTCAATCTTGCACCTTGGTCTTTGTGTGTACGTGTGTTAAGATAGAAGCATCTTAACAAATGCCAACTTCGTTCTGTTCTGCAAGAAACAGTTCAATGAACAAGCACGCCTTTGCTCTCGGGTTGTTCCGCAGCCCAAGAAATGCTTGTGGAGTTCAGAAACGCTTTTTGTGCAGGTTGTATAATGTGATCTGCTGCAGGACTTCCACATCAGCGGCTGGGCTAATTGATCAGTAGGTTCTCTGATCTGCACTTGTACATGAGGAAAATGAGGCCTCTCTGCTGGTCATGTTATTGTTACAAATTCTAAATATTTCTTGAACTGTTACAAAGGGCAACTTTGTCATAATTTTTTTTTAACTGAGTGTCATTGATTGGACTAGTCCCATTTTGTATACATATTCTTAAAAAGGAATTAAAAAATACCCAAATAAACCTCAAATCCTCCAAGCTGGTGGTCAGTGCTACTACCAAGCTCTTCACATACACAGCAGAAAGTTTGTTTATCCTCTAGTACCCCAAGCACAGGCATGTGTAATTTATGCCTTGAACATTGCCTTTAACAAATATTCCTATTCTGTGGGAGCTGGCAGGATATGCACTATGCATCGGTGGGTTTCAGGAACGGCCCCTTTGGCAGGACAAGGCACGCATGGCCCAAGGCGCTGCAGAAATCTCCCTGTGCTCAGGGGCTTTGCTTTTTCCAGATAAAATCAGTTTTAAGATGGACTCTCTGATTTCTAAATGGCCAGCTGCTAACTGTATCTTGAGTGAACTGTCTTTTTAACCTGCAAAGTGTAGGTCAGTGCTAATGTAATTAAACAGATGCGTACACCGAAGACAAATGATCTCTAGTGCTACAATAGCTGGATGTAGACTTCACAAAACCAGGCAGAGCTCTGTGTTTGATCAGTTGAGGATTTTCTTTCATTTTGAACTTTTTCTGAAAGACGCATTTTACTTCAGTTGCAGATGTACGCTATCTGAAAAGAAAAATCATATTTCTAGCTTATATTTCTCTTTTATACCTTGCAGCCTCTGAACTGACTGGTTCATGTTAGTCTAATTCTTATCTGAGTGACTTTGGTGCAAATTAGGGGTTAAGTCAATTACGTTCTCCTGTGACCTTCTGAATCAAAACCATACTGTATCTGTTACTGTCAGGGGTGGGTTTGAGCCGTTTTGGAAAAGCAGGGCTGCTTTCCATAAATATTTGTCTTGCTTTAGTTTCCTGAGATATAGTTTAAATGTAAACTGCTCCGTATGTTTCGGCTTTTGTGCTATCTTGCTGTATCACATCACAGTGTCTCACGTACTATGTAAGAGTATGGCACTACATCATGCTGTGGTGATTATTTGAAAGGGCGTACACTCTGTTTTGGACTAGATATCTGTTATCAGTGTAGATAATTGCTGTCAGACACAAAATAGACTCAGTAAACAAACATTTCATTTTATCATGTGACAGATGCCTGCTGTTTTGTACAATGTATTTGAACAACGTTCACTATAAATCAGCACTGCTTCAAAAGCAACAAACCCAACTCACCCAAATCCTTCCTGGTGTAATTACTTTATAGTAGAGATTAACTTTTCATTGTTAGAGATACATGATTGTATTTTTCAATGCTTGGAGATAACAATGTTTGACATAAACAAATAATTCACATCTAAGATGAACCAATTCCCCCTACTAGTATCACTGCTTTGTTTTTGTCCTTTGGGGTTTTTCTTGGCTTTTTTCCCTCTTTTATCCTTGGGTTTTCTCCCTGGTAAAGACAAGACTACCTTCAATTTTGGAATTCTTACTTTAAATTTAGACTTTCAGAGAGAAATGAACCAATGAGTTAGCATATTCAGGAGAACTTAGAAGGACAATGGAAATGTCTTCATTTTGTGGATAATAAACATGAAGCCTGTGCTTGTATTCCCTTGGGTTTTGTGACCAAAAGAATGATCATTTTTTGACAGGTGTAATCTTTTTATTGCTTTTATTCTCCAAATGATGTGCATCTGTGTCTTCCTTTTCAGGTCCTTTACCATGGAGTGAGTGTGTCTTATCGCCTGTTAACAATTCACACCCGGTCCATGCCTTACTGGAGAGTTTTACAGTCTTATCTGGCTGTGCAAGCCGAGGCACAACAGGCCTGCCACAAGAGGTGCACGTCCTCAATCTCAGAAATCCCGAGGAGGGTCTTGGCCATCATGAAAGAGAGGTAAAGGGGAATTTTTTGTCCAGTTCCCTGGCTACAAATGTGTCTGCAAAGGGGATTGTTCTACATTAAATTGCTGAATAAAGTTATTTCTGAATTGTGACCAGAAAGACTACAAAGAAGCATGTGCAATTTGCATGGATACTGTCCACCTATACTTTACGTGTCATATGAGTAAACCGCTTCCATACCCTCTGTGACCTTTCACAACCCCGAAGTATATTTAAAAAAAGGTGGTGGGATGGGCGAAGGAAATAAGGAACAGATTTAGATTTACAAGAGGCCTTTACAGAATTGACTGTGTTCAAAGGGAGATTGTTTGCCTAAATGTGTTGTAAATTAACATGAATACCTTTGGATCCCTTCCATGACAACTGTAAACAAATATATAAGTTCAGATTCTTTTACCCCTGTAATACATCCTTAATGCTTCACTGAGGGGGGACTGCCATACGGAAAGCAAGCGTTGCTGACTGTGGTAGTTCTTAAGTACAGTCCAATTACTTATTTATGTACATTGCACTCGGAGGGACTGGCAAGAACTTTAGCTGCTCTGAAAGCAACAGCACAAGAAGAAAATTTTTGATGTTAAGTTGTGCAGTACCGTTGTTTACTCTCAAAACACATCAAAACAGAGTGCCGACACGAAAAGAAAACATTGCATGCCATGACAGCTGAGCTTAGTTCATGTTCTTACAGTATTACACACACAGATCATCAGTACTGTGTCCTGTGTGAGCAACGTGTGTGTACACAATTAGCAGAATTTGTAATGAGAGAACAAAGATGATCTAGCAGGCAGAAACGTAGAAAAGAGGGTCTAAATCCGTGCTAAAAGAACTTTGAAGTGGAGTCTTTTATGGTGATTTAAATAAAGGCAGATACTCTTGGCCATAAAGTCTTTCCACTGACTTCAATAGCAGCCTTGCTAGGTTTGTGGTGCGTTTAGCTCAATGTGTATTGTATGCATCCATGAAACTTCAGCTGTTGTTTTCATTTTAAGTATATATGCTGTCTGAAATGTCTAGTATATGATGAAAAAGTTACTTACTTTTTTTTTTAGTAGGCATCATGTTGGCTGCACTTAATCAAAAATGTCAGGGCTTCTTCAGGTCAACTGTCACAAAATGAATAGAAAAATTACACTCTTTTTTTTGTGGGGCTGGTAATGGGGAACAAAGATTTTTATATTTGCTTTGGTTTGGTTTTTTTTTTGTCTTTTAAAGCCTTTCCTAGTTTGCCAGGCACTGAGTTATTAGCCTGATGAGTGCACTGTGTAGGTACAATCAGTTCTCTGGGCGTGAAAACCACATTGTAGTTTGAATCTCTGTTCTGTTGGTGTGGGTTTTTTTGGGGGGGGCGATAGTTTCTTCTGAAAACTGAACAGCTTTATGTGATTCTGCTGTGTATTTGTCAGTGCTTCTCTCATCACCCAGGAACCTGTAAATCCATTGGCAATCATAGACATATTTGGTATGAGGGGTAGATCTCTCAAGGTAATCACAAATGTTGTTGAAAATGGGTAGAAGAGTGCCCTTGCTGTGGGGGACGTGGTATAGTGGGAACTTGTAACTTCTTAGTTACTAAGGTGTGCTCGAGTATGGGATGAAGCAGGATACAACTGGAGCTTGTACCTCACAAGAGAACAGAATTAATCAACTGCAAATTGTCCGTTTCCATAAAACCAAATTTCCCTCTGTTTGGGTGCTCCTAGCACTGCTTGCGTAACAGTGCAGTTTCTGCAGTTGTGTGCACACACAATGTGAGCTGGAGTCACGCACGCACAAGGTTGCAGGCTGTGACACTAATGTCTAATCATCTTGACAGAAAGATAGATGATTTAAATATTTGGCTTTTAATAAAAATAGTGGCTGTCTAGCAGAAAGAGGCTGCTTGTGCCTCATCTAATGTGCTTACGGTAAGAAAACAGTTTGCCCCAAGCTGTCTTTTCGGTGTACTTCTGCAGTATACCGAAGTGTAGAGCACAGAATGTATTTCACAATTGTAGCCCTTAGTCTCCTTCTCCCATCTCCCAACCAGTTTCCAGTCACAGCCCTTGGAGATGGCTGCTCTAAAAATGCACAGGAAGCTGGAGCAAGGCTTGCTGGCGACAGTGTTGAGCAAAAGAGTGTAAACAACTTGGAAAGATCAGATTTTACTTATAGGATCAGACTTGGAAAACAAAGCAGAGCAAATGTTATCTTTTCCATTGTTGTAAAAACCGACTCCAAGTGGCCTTTTGTCTTAAAGTAGAATGTACCCATCACCTCCAGTTACATTAGTTTGATTTACCAGCTGAGGTATTTCCTGTTGCCTGCAAATGGTGATAGCAAAGGTAGAGATCTGTTTGTCATGCAGTATGTCGAGTATACTCCAGAATAAACCCAGTATTTTTGTTTGACAGTGTGTTAGTTAGATTCAGCAGCATCTAAAGCATGTTTAAAATAAATCATGCATTTATTCAGAGGTTGACTGAAGTTCTGGTAACATGGAATGCAAGATCTGAAGATCTTTAAGTGAGGGCTTGCTTTGGGGGAGGAGGTCGGATTTTGTTTTGTTTTTAACCTGCCCTGTGCTAGATGCTGCTAAATTACACATTCCTTCCTTGCTGGGAGGAGTGTAAACTTCCCCTAGCAAATACCTTGGAGGGCTCATGCATTAAACATGCTTGTGCAGTTATGCTGGTTCTCATAAATATGCATCATACATGTATGCATTAATTTAACTCACTTTGACGCTTGTGTAGAATATGCAGACAACAAGCATTCACAAATTTAAACACAGGAGGGGTGGCTGATGCAGGGGAGGGCATGGCAGGGGCATGTGTTTGTCCTGTAACACATGCAGACTTTTCTGTAAAGATGAGTGAGGTTTGGGTGCTTTTTCTTCCCTGTAAACTGGAGAGAAAAAAAAAGGTGGACTGGCGATGCAGAGATCATGTGTTTTGCACAAACTTTGCAAAACTAAATCAGTAATTTAGCACTTCCAGGTTAAGGCTGAAATCTGGTAAATATTAAGTCATATAATGAAATGCTGTAATCATATCTGTGATCTTCAAGGAATTTGTATTTTACTTGGTTAATCCTGTTGGGATGATATTGCATTTCTTGAGACTGCGAACACACTTTCTTCAAGTAAGAACCCCAAAAGTTCCAATCTTTTTCAAGTATTTCTTAGAAATATCTTTTATCGCAATTCATATTGGCCATGCTTTATCATAGGAAATAGAATATGGGTGCATGTAATAGCCACAAGTGTTTATATTGAACTTGGCATGAAAAGTGCAAGCCTTTTTTGTTTGTTTTATTTGATCAAATATTCCTGGGGAAGTGAGTGCATGTGTGCGTTTCTCTACTGATCTGGGTCTCAGCTGAAAGCCAGGAACTACTGAACTCTTACAGTAACTTTCTCTTCGGCTTTGGGTATCTTCACTGGTTCAGTTTTCCAGTTTTTAGAAAGGAGATACTTGCTTTCTCAGGGAGCTGCTTGTTCTGTTATGAGAAAGAACTGTTGTTTGCAAAGAAACTTGGAAACGCTGTAGATATTTGCACCAGAAAACTATGTATAGAAAAACATAAAAATTATTTTAAGATGAAAATTGCTCCTTAGATAAGTATATTATCAAGTCCTAAATTAATGGAGGATTCTTTTATTACACCTGTCAGTTGAATTTCCTTGAGCTGCTTCAGGCACACAGCCACAATTGAAATAGCTAAAAGGGGACCAGGGACATATAAAATTAATCTCATGTGAACATTTAGGATTGAATACATATGAATACATGGAATTGGGGTTCCTGGCAATGGGTTCGCTATTGTTTTCGTTGACATCCTCATCCTCAATAGCATTAAGTTGTTATGCCTGATACAGATGTTTAACATATGTTATGTGAAATGAAGGCAGAAAAATCAAGGACTCATCTTTATTTTTATAATTTAGAGTAACGCCACTGAGGCTGTAATAATTCAACAGGCTTTTTCTCCACTGTTTAGTCAGTGTTACTTGGCAACAATTTCATAATTAAATATTTTCCTTTGAGAGCAAACCTGATACTAAAATGCCTCTTAGTTTCTGTGGAGCAAGCTAATTATTATAGCCAGATACTAGTGATGTATCTCAGGTTCCTGAGCCGACTCAGTTAAAAGTCATAAAATGATGGGCAAAATTATTTAAGCCCCGTATTTCAGTACTTTCTCAAGAGATCCTTTAAGTTGTAAAAATGGTACAGGAAAAGACTGTGAAAGAGTCACCTGATAATGTATTTCTACAACCTGACCTTTGCAGTGTATACTGAATTTGAGATAATTCTTTTGTGCCACTGTTTTTGTATTTTAGGGCTATGACAATCTGGACAATGAGGGCGAAATCCCAATTTGTTTTGCCGTTTTTCTTTCCACCCTACATATCTACTGTACTTCGCAGTGTGTTCATTTTAACTGTTTTCAGAAGTTTAACACAACAGCTTTACCCAAGGCTATTTCAGGGAAAAGTGTTTCGTTTCATGCTCAGGCATCCAGAGAACTGGGGCCAGCCTTGAGATACAGCTGTGATAAAGGGGCCACTTTCTGAGCATGATTTAAACGTGCTGACCTGCCGCACCAGAGCCATGGTCAGAGGGGACCTTGAGGTCTTGTGCTGACAGCAGGCAGGAAGGGAATTCAAGGTTTGTTGTTTGACAACTGGAGTTACTGAGGTTTTGGTTACGTAGTCATTTGTTTGATTCCATTTTGGTTTTTTCCACTAAATGTGCATATGTTAAAACAAGTTTCCATTTAGTACCAATCCAATGTCCACTTGGACTGTTTTCTGAGACTTCAGGATCTCACCTGTAGTAAAAAAATAAGGCCAGCTTCTTTTTCTACTGTGGCTTTTATTGCTGGGTTCTCAGTGTCAGCTTGACCAGCTACTCACAAACTGACTAGACAGGCTAGTTTGATTCACATTTTCAAGTGCCCTACGGTTTGGGTTTAATAATCCAAATTGGAATAAATGGATTATTATCCTATGCAGTCCTAAACTCATACTAAAATAAGTCTCAAGAATAAAGAGTTTGTTACTTCTGTAAGATTAAACTTTTGAGTTTAACAGACTTTACTAACATTAATGTTGGATCTGCGAACTGCCGCATCACTTAGCTGTACAAATTTGATGTTTCTGGTGAGCTGACCAGAACATGTGGTGCAGAATTAGGCTGGGAAGTAGAGTACATGGTGCTTGGTTTGCCGGGCTGCATTGCATCTACCCTGTGCTTGGTTATTGTGGTAGAGTGGGGAGCCTCTGCTGCTGCACGTGGGCATGTTTGGTGCTTCTGGTAGGCCAAAGGCCTTTGTTTTGAAGAAAAATAGTTGCTGCTTTGGAAGAAGCTTTCAAAGATGAAACAAAGCACCGTGCCTGTGCCTCTGCCAAGATACAGACCAAATCTGAACATTGCAAGGGCGTTTTGCTGTTCTTGCCTCTCCACTTTCTGAGCACCTTTGCTTGGCAGCAGTAATGGGTGTCTTAACTGCAGCAACAGACTTACAAATGGCAATGCAAGTATACGCAGGGTTTCTGAACCAGGAGTGGCATGAACTACCTGTGGTGAGATGGCCTGAGAGGAGAGTGGTGCAGGTGGCTATGTTGCTGCCCAGTCTGAGGATGAAGGGGAGGAGATGAAAGTAGTGGAGATGCTTAGTCTTTCTGGGGATGGAGAAGTCTGAGGTGAGATTTCAGATAAGAGGACTGGTAACTTGGTTGCAAAGGATCTCTTTCCAGATGTGAGAAGGTAAACCCTAAAAAGACTACAATGTGGGATAGGTTTTGTGAAAGTCTGGGCTGATCCAATCCAACTTCATAAGTCAACCAACAAGAGAGTGTCTTTCGGGAAAGATTGTCTTTGTCACTTGGAGTCAGACACCCTAAGTCACATAGCCAGCCAGTTCAGTGTGGGAAGTGGACAAACTCCAGAGTAGTTTGGGAAGTGATTTTTGCCCTTTGGGAAATTCTTGCACCTTGCTTCATATGCTTGACTTTGCAGTTTTGTTGTGATACGTGTGATACGCTTTGCTCACACCGGCTTCCTCAGCTGTCAGGGTTTCAGAGGGGCAGTAGATATTTTCTGGTCCTGCATTACCAAGAAGCAGTATTTTCTTTTGTACTGCTTGTTTTTGTGGGCCGCTGTGGACTTTTCAAGACATCATCTCAGGGTCTGAGTAGGTAATATTGAACTTTTCCACAACACTTGGTTGACTTCAGCCTCATATGCAACGTAGCTTTCCTGTTATGCTGAGCTCATCAAGATCAGCTTGATCACTTTCACCCTCGTACTGCTTGTTCCTTCATGCTCTGTAGCTCATGAAGTCATGCAGGGGCAATGCTGTCGTTCCAACGAGGACCTATAGAGTGGCAGTAGAAAATGAGTTTGGCTACCTGCAAACCTTTCTGTCAAACTTGAGGTTGCTTTTTATCACAGTCTTCTTTCACGATGTTTTGCACACTACTTGTAAGAGCGAGGGAAAGGGCTCATAGCAGCAGATCGAGAAAGGGAAGCCCAGATAAACTACTGCTTCCACCAGTGCTCTGTGCCAGTGAAGATTCCAGTCAAGTTGTGAGCAATGCTGTAGCAGACGTACTCCAGGAATACCCTGTTTGTTGATTGGAAAGCAGTAGTCCCTCATCACGTGCATCTGTTCAACGTATTTGTCCTGTTCAACGTATTCATCAACGACTTGGATGAAGGGACAGAGTGTACCCTCAGCAAGTTTGCTGATGATACAAAGCTGGGGGGAGCGGCTGGCTCACCAGAAGGCTGTGCTGCCATTCAGCGTGACCTGGACAGGATGAAGAGCTGGGCGGAGAGGAACCTGATGAAGTTCAACAACGGCAAGTGTAGGGTCTTGCACCTGGGGAGGAACAACCCCATGTGCCAGTACAGGCTGGGGGTTGACTTGCTGGAGAGCAGCTCTGCGGAGAAGGACCTGGGAGTGCTGGTGGACAACAGGCTCACCATGAGCCAGCAGTGTGCCCTTGCGGCCAGGAAGGCCAATGGCATCCTGGGGTGCATTAAGAAGAGTGTGGCCAGCAGGTC
>VZSC01017077.1:288230-380256 GCA_013398225.1 Steatornis caripensis
CCAGAGAGGTTGTGGAGTCTCCTTCTCTGGAGATATTCAAAACCCGCCTGGATGCATTCCTGTGCAACCTGCTCTAGGCTAACCTGCTTTAGCAGGGGGGTTGGACTAGATGATCTCTAGAGGTCCCTTCCAACCCCTACCATTCTATGATTCTATGATTCTATGATCTCTTGATCCTGGGTATTTTCCAAAGCTTGCCCACAGCCTGTGGTAGCTCCACTGGCTCACCAGGGTGGTTTCACAGGCTGCTGTTACTCCCTTTCCTCACAGCCCTGCTAAGGAGCCCATCCGGGCTGCCTGGACCACTGGACTGAACCAGAAGTGAAGCACACAATAGACCTTAAAAAGCCTTAAAGACACTGACAGTGTGCCCCTCTATAGCAGTGGAGCTGTATAGAACTGTACTAGTTCAGTGTCTTTCTCAGATGATGCCATGTCTACTGAAAGCTGCAACTCCCATGGAGTGAATAACACTAAAATGACACTGATGTCTTAATTGCCTTGAGTAATGGACACTGCATTGCCTTGTTTTTAAAAACAAACCAACCGACAGCCACCCCAGCTTCCATTTCTTGAAGAGTCCCCACAACCCTCTTCCCCCTCTTCTCTTTGTTAGCACTTTGAAGCATCTGTGCTTGCATAAATTCCAGCCTTTTCTAATGTGGCTTTTTCATCTTGTTTGCTCTGGACTGCAGTCTTTGTGGGTTGTTTTTAGCCAGCTCAGGATTTGCTGGTCATTGGATCTGGCAACGGTTGCAAGTTCTGCCCACCAGAACTGCCAGAGGAAGTCATGTGTCGGCCAGAGGAGCCTGTTTGTGCAGAGCCTCCTGTCCTGCAGGAGCGTGGCTTGATGTGTGTCTACGCTTAAAGAGGCAGCAGTGACTTCTCATGACTTGGGAAATGCTGTCCAAACCCTCGGTGTTTTCCGTTTTTAGAAACGGGACTGTTTGTGTGCAGAAAGTGAGACCTGCTCTCAGTTTCAGAGCTGCGTGGAGTGGCGTCTGAAGCCATGCCAAGGCCCGCCACAGAAGGCTAAAGGGCTCAAAAGGGAAAATGTCAGAATGACTTTTCTGATCGCTCAAATTTTTCAGTTTTGCTGACTGCTATTTAAAATGACCCGTTGGAAGATGAAAATTGGACTCTCCTGTTTTCCTCTGTTGCAAGTGCCTGCAGTTACTGATGTGCTGTTGCAGGATTATAGAGCAGCTACTGCTGCTGTGTTTACTAGATGAACTCTTCTTCCTCCCTCTCTGTTGCTTATGTGTGTGTAAGCACACTGTGCGCATGTGCACACACGTTCTTTCAGGCAGATACATGTGTTTTGATTTTGATCATAAACTGTGATTCACATTCTTGGTCTCCAGTTTCCTCCTCAAAGCTTCTATCTAACATGCCTTGGAGTATTTATAAATTACTACTTTGTCTATAGTTACTTTCCCCAAGAAAAGATAATTAAGGAAGTGATGACATTGGCAGGAGTCCCTTTATTTCACAAACTCAATGGGCAGGTTCTAGTCTAGCTTTGGGCTAGTGCGTTTGTGTGTGTGATGTTGGAGCAACACGTGTCATGAGTGGTCATGTTTGTCGTTCTCTGGAGTGTCTGTTTGAACCAAAAGCTGGAATTAATGAAGTCGTTCTCCTCCAACTGCCCAGCATTAAGGAAAAGTTCCAACATAAATTATGTGGAGCTTGCTGTGCCTGACAGCCATGCTCCTGTATCAGCTGAAAAAGTAAAACCTTGCAGTGGCAGCATATGAGAAGAGGAACAAATGTTTTGCTTGGTTTTTTTGTGTGGATCATGCTTTTGATAATGCTTATCTTATACTCGAGTTTGTGTTTCTCTAGAAGAGTCTCTTATTTTCTCTGTGAAACATAAACAGGGTACTTCTACAGTAGTAAAACTTACTATTTAAAGGAGAAGATGCAAAAATAGCACCACCATGAGGTACAAATATCTGCAACTTAAATTACTTGAAAAAGTTTGAAGGACTCATAGGTGATTTATAGCTGATAGAGTCTCTTTAACAATTACCATGGCAATTTATAATACAGAAATACTTTTATTAGAGCTTGTGCCATGTGCAATAAACATGATGGTGGCAGTAGTCAGTGTTTCTAGATAAGAGATAGTATTTGGTGATGACCCAAATCTCATCAGTGAGGGGGAAAAAAAACATTAAAATGTGTCACCTTTCTGGAGAAAAATGGCCTTCTCTAATCCTGAAGACTGGTTGAAGTCTGGCTCACTCTTCTGTCATCACCTAAGGAAGCAGAGTCTTCATTTCCTCTCCATGGATGCAATCTGCTAGTGCATGTGAATACGTAAGTGAAGTTTTGAGGCCCGTTGGGAAACGTGACTCCATATGACTTTTGCAGAGAAGCACAGTGGCACTTGCTTTGTAGGTATCTTTTCAGAATAGACCGTTGGAACATGCCTTCTTTTGTCCACTAATTGGGTTTCAAGTGATACTTGCAGTGACATAAATTGGACACTGAAAATGCACCTGAAGCTACATGGAAAAATACTGCACGCAAGGAGCAGCAGTCTGTTCTTCCACTGTTAGCTGGAAAGCAAGCCAGTATTTTCTTCAGTAAATCTGTTCTCAAGCAAGAATCGGAAAGACAGTGCAGATAAGTGTGTGGAATGGCATGCAGATAAGTGTGTGGAATGGCATCACTCTGCAAGAAAATACTTGCATGACAGCCTCAGTAATGTCTTTTGGAGGATTTTGTGAGTTTTCATGGCTTTGATTCTGCAAGTATATACAGATGTGAGTAGTCTTACTTATATGGGTAGGCCTGATTAAATAGAAAAATTGGTTCCTTAGGAATTTGGTGGTTTTGTTTTTATTCCATGTAGTGAGTATCATAAATTCATTCTTTGAAATATTCTGCAAATACTGTTTTGTTTATACAGAGTGTAAAAGTTCTGATTTTTTGAAGTTTGAAAATAGAAAAAATTTGGGAATAATGAAGACCTGCCCCAGGAGAGTAGAGAGACAATGTATTGGTTACAGTTACTTTTAATCTTCTGAAAGCAATTTCCTTTGTATTTACTTTCTAATCCCAATTGTGAGCGTATGTATTACAAACACATACTTGCACTAACTCTTAGTCAGACTGGTGCATTACTGACAATAAAGTAAACAGTGCTGTTTCCTAAGTCTGGTGCTGCTGCTTAGGTTTTCAGTTTTTTATGACTCACGCACACATGCTGTTCTTTACCCTGGCTTGGAAAGCAAGGATTTACTTTTACATGTCCAGTAAAAATGTGAACTCCGCATTTTACAGCTCCCTGTGTTACTGTGCCTCTCTAAAAGACAACTGTAGATGTTTCCTTTTTCCAGTCATCTGAATCTGTGTATGGTCTGACTGCAAAACCTTTGAGGAGCAGATTGTTTCATGCGTCTGTTTTCAAATGGCATAACCTTTTGTCCTGTGGCCTTTTCATCATCTATTTCATGTTTGTCTGTAATCTTATCTTGCTTTGTGAAGCCTCACTGACTCAGCCTCTTCCCCTTCTCCACCTGCAGCTTTGGAAACAGTGGAAAGTAGGATGTTCATCTGTTCAGTATTTACCCTGAGATCTGGAAATTCTGTATTCAGATTCCAGTTTTGCCATGATATTCTTATGATGCCGTGTGCTGTAACATCTGCATGGTGTTTTGCAGTTGAGATGAACTGTGAACTTGCCGCGTCTACCGTCAGAGCCTGGTAGAGATGAGACAGTGCTAATGCTGAGTCTCTGAACCCACGGTTAGTATCATACTGAGCTGTGACTAACGAGACCTGTTGAGAGGCAAGATGTATCAATACTGTAGTGGGATATTAATGCAGCTATGTGATTTCTGGTTGGGTGGCTAGGACCTGTGTAAATTGCTGAAAATATAGGCAACATAAACTTGTGTTTACCTGGAAAAGCATGTGTAGATTTGCTCAAATGCATTTCAGGAAAATGGTCCTGGCAGTTCATCATCTTTCTTTTATCTGTCAGTTTAAGAAGCCTTTTCTTTGGGACAGGAGCTGCTTTTGCGTGTGTGCTCCTATGTCTGCCAACATAGCAGTGACCCCCCCGACCCTGACTTTGTTTTTTCAGGGCATTGGGCATGGTGTTACACAACTATATGATAAGAGCTTAGGGATGGGAGAAGGGAAGATAAGTATAAAATTAAACTTACTTTGCAGCCTAGCTGATTCACCAAAGAAAATCTTAGATTGCAATATATGTATGTGTGAGCGCAGAATAGAGCACAGAATTGTCTGGGAAAATGTTTCCTTTTCCTTAATTGTTAAAGTGAAACTTGGTCTGATGTGATACCTTTCTGTGAAAAGGCCACTTAACAACAGTAGGGTTGATGCTGTAGTTGCGGCTTACAGGAATGAATCCCGTGCCGTTAAACAGATCTAAAGCCAACAAGAAATTTTCCCACAAAATGTATAAAAGGAGGACTTTCCCCTAAGGATTCATTATACAGCATGTGAACAGTATTGACATCTACTGATTTATGCAAAGCTGAGCAAAACATCGTGTTTTTAGGTCTCAAGTGCTGGAAAGCCTGACTGGTTTGTGGAAGGACACATGGCACAAATGGTTTCACTTAATCTTTAAGAGCCTGAGTGTCTAGTTTGGATCACAGCAGGAATGGGCGAAGTAGGTCCCAGCCTTGCAAGGGTGGGCACAGACTTTCTGTTGAACAAACCGCGGGGCTGGTAGCTGTGGGCAGCCCTTGCTCTGCAGGTGGCCAAAGCGGAGATAGCACGTCAAGATTAGATTTGGTTGGCAGAGCTGAGCAAAGATGCTTGTGCAGAAACCGTCTGCTTTCTTTGCTGCAGCCAGAAGTTTTTGAAGAATCTTATTTTGCAGGACAACTCTAGTTCTCCAAACTACACAATGCATGAGATAACACTGAAGACATTAAAACCAGATTGGCATGTGCACAGGGGAAGCTGGATCTTCCATCATTCAGGTAAACAAAGCTAAAGTAGGCAGTTGACATATGTGTATGATCTCTGTGTAAAATTTATCAGTAAATGCTTTGGGTTATGCTTTTAAGATCATTGTCACAGAAGTAGCTCTATCACTGTAAGACTTATGCTAATACCGTTATTACCCTTTGTGTTCTGAAGTAGCTGTCCTTATATAAAGCCTCAAGTTTTTTCACTTTTAATATTCTCACGTTGTGAAAGTAATACCATTTCCTAGTGCAAGTAAATAGGACTTCAATAACTGTCCTGCCCATTTGCCAAGTTATTTGTATCAGGAATAGCTTTGGTCCTAATTTTTTGATTGCGTAGGTATTTGCATAAATCACTAGCATCTAACAGACTGTGATGGCATTTGGCAGCTCCAGCTTAAAATAACAACTTTCAAACACTAGAAATTAAGTGGCTACATTTTTTGTCTGAAGATAAATTATGAGACTGAGCTGCGGGCAGAAGTGGTCCAACGTTGCCATGAAGTTAGAAGCACTGTTTTGTAACGTCTCCTTGTGTCAGAACTTTCTGATGCTGTGCGAGCTGTGGTGCTTTCTGAATGGGCACTTCAGTCACTGCATTACCAGTAAAAGCTTACCAGCATGGCTGCCTACTCTTACACTTTTGAGGAGAAAGTATCTCTGGTGCAGTAAAACATCAGTTATTAACCAGATACAAATGACAGTGCTGCCAGGTACTGAGCAGTATGTTTAGTGCCATACAGCATGACACTGTACTATACTGTACTCGTCTTACACATCATGTATTTGATAATGTTATAGTGCTAAATTTTACTTGTAATTTGCTGTTGTCTGGAGCAGCTGAATTATGGATCCATATGAGGAGATCTAAATGTGCTGTAATTCCATCCTGTAGCACAGATCTCTGATTGATTGGTTAATATTTAGGGCTAGAAAGGTACCAGAACTTAAACTGGAGGAAGAACTACTGATAATACTTGAATATGCTGCAAGATCTTAGGCTTTTGTTCTAATGGACTGTCTTTCATCAGAGCGTCAGATGCAGCTACTGTGTCAGTGGATGAGCAGGTCATTTTCAAGCTGGTTCTGAGGGTAAACCTTAGATCTTTATTAAAGACAGTATGTCCATTTGAGTATGTTGCTCTGCTCTGAGCGTAACAGGTGCCAAACGCAGGGGTGATGCTCCATCCTCAGCAAAGGGAGCTTTGCTTAGTTCTCCCCTTGAACGCACATGTTGGGGCTGCCGTTTTTCCTCTGAATCATTAATAATGCGTCTTCATGTTAAAGTGGCCTTCTGGGAACATCAAGCATACTTCAGAATAGTTTGTTAGTGGATGTTGGCACGCACATGTGGTGCAGGACTTGAATGTCTTTATTTGTAAGCTCTTCGGGGAGGGAACTGTCTGTCTAGCACTGCACACTCTGACCCTTAGGCTCTGTTGCAGGACAAATAGAAAACAAAAAAAAGATTTCAAACACCATTTGGTCAAAGGATTCTGACAGTACTTCTTAATGAAGGGCGTGCAGTGAACCATAGATCATAGTTGGGTAGTCCTTATCAACCTTCCTGTTCTCTTGCCATCTTTTCGATAGAGCCCAGTTTTCCAGTCTGGGTGGTAGATCATACGGGTCAGCAGATTGTGCAATAGTATTCTTTTTTTGTAGGATAACGTATGAGACCACATCAGTCTCTGGCTTAGTGCCACTAGCTTCAGTGGAATTATGCCGGGGTGAATCTTTCCCATGATTTTCACAACTGAGCTATAACTGCTGCCTAGTCAATCTGATTCCCTCTGTAGAGTGTGGGTGAGAAGGTCCAGGCAATGCCAATCCATTTGCAAGGATATATTTAGGATAAAATAAGCAAAGAGTTGATTTTAGAATTAGAGTGTTACCTGAGCCTTGGAAATAAATTTGTCGTACACACACCTGGTAAATGCTGCCAGGGACTCAGAGCCGTTCCCTGAGGACCGAGTTGTGCCTCAGCCTGGCAGTAATGCCACAAGAAAAGGGTTTTCGCTCCCCACATGTGCCTCATGCGTCGCAGCCCCCCTGCTCTCTCCTGAAGGTGTAGGTCCCTGCCCCAGCAGCATCCTTGAGCGCTGGCCTGGCAGAGAGAAGAAAGCATGGTGCGTCTCTGGCAAGGGCTCCGAGCGTGGCACAGCTTCGAGTTCTGCAGGAAAAAAGGTAACTGTGTGGGGCATGAGTGCTTGTTTTTAATGGCATCACAATTTTCCTGGAGATATGTATTTCTCTGATACTGTTCTGAAGATCTTCTGTCTCATTGCTGGGGTGAGTTTTCAAAAAAATAGTTGCTTGCCCTGTGCAAATAAAAGAGTACGTTGGAGAATGTTCCCAGAAGGGAAGCAGTGGGGTCTCATGTGCTTATAGGAATTTCTTTTATAATTGTTTGATTTAAGAGTGCAAATATGTAACCCTTTGAGCAAAATTACCTTCACGCAGTAACACCATGTGAACATATTTTGCATTTCCTGGAAAAATCAGCGGACTCTCTCTTGGAAACTGCTCCCGAAAGCTGGACGTTGCGATCTACTGTAGCTGACTTGGTATCAGATCTGTAACACAGAATTCAATGAGCATAGGAAAAATATAAATACAAGGGGCAAGGGGTGTGGGAGGGGGAAGTGTTCCATTTTGAACTCACAGTCCATGCGTGAAGAATACACTTTTTCTTTACTTTCATCTTGAAAAGAAAAAAATTGGCCTGGAGATCCTTCCCAAAGCAATTAATAGTTTTAAAAAGCAGTGCAGTGCTAGGTCCCACCACATGAGGTGCATTCATGGATTAATCCTTGACTGAATTCTTTTATAGTCAATGTATTGACATTATGTTTTTCGAGTGAATTTCAGCAGAAATTCTAAACCTCTTATATTGGATAGTATACAGTGTATCTGTGTATACGTGAATATGAAAAAGCTTCATACTAGTTTATTTTAGTGTTGCAATACCAGAATAATTTGTCCTATAAATATTGCATTAACAAAAAGAGTGAAAACACATATAGAGGGCAACGATAGGTATAAATTTTCAAATTTCTGTTCTAAATTTTCCCTGCGTTGTGCTTATTAACTTAATTGTTGCAGCTGAGTAATGAGTTAAGATGTCATAAATCCATCTTTAGTGCATCACTTGTAAATCAGAAAATACATTTATATGATCTGAGAGTTTAAAGTTCATTTTTCTCTTCTCTTTTAGAGAACAGCTGTCTTAGCCTGGGCAGTGTAATTCAATACAACATAGCACATTTTGTCCTGGTTTATTAGCACAAATTTGTAATGGTTGTTTTGGAAAATGTGCTATGAACTTATCTAAAGGCCTTCACACTGGAATAGTTAATTCAACCTTACAAATCCTTGGCACTTGACTTTCATCTTTTTAGAACAAAACACAGAGTCTGCGATTTGATGCCTTGAAGTCAGCAGAACAAAATGGTACTTCAACAGCAGTTTTGCTTTGATCAGTTTTCAGCATTTGTGCCCTTGCCTTTCACGTAGTACAAATTGCTTTACCAGAGTAACGGGGCAGGAGCCGGTAGACTGTTTTTGTAGTTGGTTTCTGTGGTGATACTCAGCCTTCCATGAAACTCTGATCTCTGGGGACAGAGAAGCCTTTGCAGCCGCCTTAACCTTGCTGCAGCTAGAGACCTTAAAGGAACTCTTTGCAGGCTGTGCAGACAGCAGTGACCAGCGTGAATACATGCAAAGATAGCTGGCTAAGTAATGCCAACTAAGTTTGATAGGCATGACACCTATGGAATGTGGTATCTTTTTGAAGTCTTTATTTTATTTTCTTACAGTTTTTATAACATATTTTGAAAAATATTGAAAAATACATTCTAGCAAAGATGGCAGAACTTCTCTGTGGTTCACGTCCTAGTCGCAGTTACGTGCTTTGTTGTTGGTATGCTTTTTAAAAATGAATTTGTAGGTTTTGTTGTAAGATTTTTAAATAGCTTTAATCTTTAATTTTCATCTGCGACCAACTTGTATTCCTCATAAGATAGTCATGTATTACTTGGGGGAGTGTGTGCCGAAGGAGGCACGAAGGGCAGATGTGAGTCTGGAAGAGGAGCTTGCTCTGACAAACAGCTGCTGAAGCTCAGCCTTGCTGAGAGGACTATTGCTGACACACATGTCCAGAAGGTCTGGCCTAGCTATTGATTGCACAATGAAAACGCTGGCTTTGCAATAGCTCAGTTATCAAATGAGCCCTTCAGTGGGAGCGAGGGGTGTGTTGGACCACATTGACTGATTTTCCTATACTGTTGTTATGTACATTATGCTTGGTTAATGTGCTGTCTAATATGTTTTTTAAAATAACACGGGCAGAGCAATAACAGCTGCTTGTTAAATAGACTAGCGACCTAAAAGTACTTCGGTCCATTTAATGATTCTGGCTTAATTTTCTTTTGGTATTGTTTGACTAAACTGCTTGTAGTGCTGTCTGAGATGCAGAAGACTTTGACTGAGGTAGTATGCTTTTGAGAGTACAAAATGTGTGTATTTTACAGCCTTCTTTGAACCTCTTAAGAATGGATGAAGATTATCTCTTTTTAGATACCTCATTTAAAAAAAGAAAAGCTTATATGGGAGTTTCAGAAAAATAGTGAATTTTTCTAGAGTTCAGAATTTCACACCATGTCTTCATATCTAGCTGCACAGTGCTGAATGCATGTAGGACTGGTTTCTAGTGGGGTTTCTAGGCACTGCTTCACATAAATATTTAATAATATGGATTCTGCCGGTGAAAATACAAAAAGAAAGGGAAATTTTCTAGTTAGCTCTTTGCTATTAATTAGAAACGTTGTTTGGTGGTTTGAAGTGATCCAGTATATTTCTGTTAATTTGTGGAGTGTTTACAAGGTGCTATGAACTGTCTAGATGTTTGAGAAAGGATGTGCCCTGAAGAGCTCGCAAGCTAAGATGAGACAGAAAGGTAGTCATGGGAAGGGGAGCACGACTTAGGATTCAGGCAATATATGGTTTAAGTAGAGCCACAGTGGGGGGGCACTCTAGTAGAAGTGATGTTTTGGTGAGAGGTATTGCTGTAGAGAGTAGGGATGGAGATCTTCCACTGTGGTGCTGTGGATCAGGGCAGCTGTGCCACAAGTTATCAAAGGGGTGAGAAGGTGGGAGCATGGATGTCACAGGGAAAGCTTAAGGTAGAACTGGAGAGAGGGGCGGTGCCATGCTGGAGGTGCCAGTACAGCTGAAGCATGGAACTTGTGCTTGTGTCAGTGTCGTAAGCTCATAACACCTTAGAGTCCCATTAAGCCTTTGAATCTCTAAACGAGGAGTGGAAGAGGTGTTTGGGTACCTCTGGTGCATAGTTGAAGGCCAGGCTCTTCAAGTAAGAGGCAGGTCTTACTTGGAGTCCACAGTTCAAACTGCTGCCTTCCACACAGAAACATCTCTCACCTCTCTGGTGAGCTGTTTTGACCATATGTACCTTACCTAGGCTGAAATTTCCGTGTGATAGCCCACCAACTGCTGTTACGCAAGGCAAACCCATATGCTTGGTGGCTAGGTTGTTGGCAAGAAGCTCTTGAATGCTAGTAACTTCCCAGCAGTTTGCTTGAAAATCTTTCCAAGGACCAGGAAAAGTCTCCTGTCATCGATACCACTGTTGTGTATCATCAAGCACAGACAATGGAGGCAAGCATAAATATTAGAGGGGGAAGTAGTTAAACTATGAGGAGTCTGTTAATTTTGTACGCATTCTCAGTGGGAACAGTCACATTCAGGCTAGGCTGCCCATCTGTTCCTCTGAAGCAAAAATCAATTATGAAAAATGCGATGACCAAGATGGTCCTGAGCAGTTTTTGAGCAGCTCTGTGCGTTTGGGTTTTTTTGTCTGGAAAACCAAGCTGGTGCTGAGGACTTCGTTGTGTCAAGAAGTATAGTGACAGGGAATCTATATGCTAAGGAATATAGTGACAGAGGCTGCTGCAGAAGCGTGCTCACCTTAACTATATGCTTTCTCGAGTTTAGGACTAGGAATACGAATTCCATGTTATGTGTTTTGTTGCTGTCTTACTCATGAGCAAACTGAGGAGTGCAGTAGTGCAAAATTACATTTATTCTGAAAATTTTCACAGGAACACTTGATTTACTTATGAAAAATTAATTGATTTTCTGTTAAAGACTTGCAGGTTTTCTTAAGGATCAATCTGCACTTTTCAGGCACAAAATACAGGAAAATTCCATTATGTGATATAACTTATCCTACGGTTCAAGCCAAACGCATGGATAGCTATATCACCACTTCTGAATACGGACCAGACTTTGTTGATTATTTCCATACATGTATGGAAATAATCGTGTATGTGTATATTATATACATATTTATTTTCCAAGCCCTAAAGGAATAGCAACTGTGAAATCTAATAGTAGATCCAGTTGCAAAGAGTCTCATTTTCTCACTAAGGTAGTATGATTGCTCTGTGTGCTCTCTTATGTGACCAAACCAACAGGCAGAAATCTTCATGAAGTCTAAAACATCTGTCTTGTCTGATAGATGTTGACTTTGAAAAAACTTGTCTGAGATCAGTTAAAACAGAGATACTTCTCCATTTCCTTATTACCCAGAGGACTTGGCCTAGCTATTTCTGAAATGAAGTTTTCAGCGTGTTACATTTCTTGTATTATTTCTGGGTTTGATAAATACCAGAGGTTTTAAATAGCAAAAATTTTTAAAATTTCTAATAGGCGCCTGTTCTTTGCATTGACTTGACACTCTAATAAAAACGCAACCAAGGTGAAAGCCCAAGCTGAGTGCCCCGTTGCCCAGTATGAGAGGATTGTTACTGTTTTTCTATTCTGGGTTATTTAAGTACATAAACCTATATTGTATCTCACTTCATCAATATTTACATTAGTCTTTACTTCCTTTGGGATCAGAAGAAATCAGTTATCACAGGGTGTGAAAATGTGGCTATGGATACATGTGATAAGAGGGGACACGTTTAATATTTAATCCATTTAGTGTGGTAGATTTTCTCTTTGACACTATGAAGTTTAGAGAGTTTAAAACTGAACGTGCTTTATGCCATTCGGAGCTGAAAAAACATCAGAATAAAATTTGAACTCAAATTTGCCAGCTCAGAACTGTGAAAGATGTAACTGTGCTACTTTGGTAAACTTAGATTACAGTATTTTTATTGCTTTGTAAGAGAACAGAACCCCAGAACAAGGTAATTATATTTAATAGTTTAAACAACTTATTACTAATTAGCTATAATTACAGCTGAAAAACCACAATAATTAATGAAAGCTTTTTAATAGCTGTGAATTTAATAGTAGTTCTAAACACCTTTTTCTTTCCACTTCCACCTCTCCGCTTCTAGTCAGAACAACAAAGTGGGAGCCTGTAAAACAATGTTATCTTCTCTCTTATTTTCATCTAACAGAATGATTTTGGGTCTGTAGTCTGAGACCGTAAAGCAATTTTTATAGCTAAGATCATGGCACTTGGGCATTTGTAGTCTCTGTCATCCTGTTAACATTCACAGCGCCAACACCCTGCAGTTCCCTGCAAGGAGGTATTTTATTCTTTTTGGGACAGAAAATGGAGAAGAATGTACTCCTCGGAAGACGTGGTGATCTGTGGTACTTAAAGTTTTCTTTTGGAAATGCATAAATACAACTAGGCTTCCTGCCAGGAGAGGCCAAGAAATGAGAAAGGTGGCTGCCTTTGGGTGAAAGGTGGCAGCCCTCAGCCTCTCTTCAGGCACTGCTAGCACTGCCCTTGGCTGCTGAAGAGAAGAGCTGCTCGTTCGTTAAAGCAGTTTGGTTTTAGTACAGATACGGAATTATTACTTACTCTTTTATATCAGTTTTCCAGCAAATTTTAATCAAGCATAACAAAGATGGAGATAGGGATGTCCTCTGTCCCCAGAGGTGTGCTTATGGGATTTGACATCTGTTTCACCATGAGGACTTGAGACATGCTCATTCAGTGGGTTTTAGGATACTAAATTCTGCCTCTAAGTGTCTGCTTACCAGTTGGCATGGTAAGTAATGCAGCTAGTTGTTTGCTAGCTTTTTTGGAAGTTCTTAAGTAGCAGAAAAAGGTCTTTCTGCCGTCTTCCAGGTGTCTGTCAGACCTGAGACCTAGGGTTTACTTTCACTTTGCAGTGATGGTGAACTTTTCACTTCGGGTGGGGGGGAAAAAAAGTAAGAAAATTAAAAATAAAAAAAAGAAATGTAGCTTTTTCTTTTGGAAGGATTTTCAACAGTATTGGGTAACTAATATTCAGTTTGGTCTCTAGCTTTCATCTATTTCGTTTGCCAGATAAACTTGCATTTACTTTAATGGTAAACTAACTGATGCTTACTACCATATAAGAATAATGCAATAAAGTATACGTAGCAGCTTCTGTGTCTCAGATTTTGTTGCAAATTCTCTAGCAGGAGACAGAATTCATTCTGAATTACCTGTATGCTCATCTGTGTGTGCCACCACTCAAACTGGCAATTGTGTTCATGTTTGCTCCTTCTAGACCTTTTCCAGAAAGAGCTGCTATTGTCTGTCAGGGAACCCACCTGCCGCCCACTGTTGGAAGACATCAGCTTGCCTGCTTCGCCTGTGGGATACATCATCTCTCGATTGCACACTAAAGCTTTTTTCCTATAAAGTGGGATGAACTATCAAGCCAAATGCTGACTGCTTAAAAAGCTTATTAGATACTGCAAAAACACTGTGATTTCAATTACAAGTTGTTATATGTTAAAAACTGATCAGCTCTTCTCTGTCTTGGGTTTGGTTAGGGTTTTGCCCCTCACTGGCCACTTTCTGGAAGGGCAGCACTGAGACATGAGGGGCTGGGCAGGAGGGGCTTCCAGCGACCACAAACTAGTTGCTTAAAAATCACCTCTAAAAGATTTCCTCATTTCTGTGATGTTCACTTTCCTGCAATCGTTTTCCCCATATATCCTTTTAGTCCCCGAAAGCAGACATTTTCTTTCTCCGGTGTAAGTTAAAATTTCTGTTGGAATTCCTTCCATAAACTAGTGTAGTGCTTGCTTGTGTTTTTTGATTTGTTCCTCCTGTTTTTTGTTTATTTAGTTTTATTTGTTTTGCAGGTTAGATTTATGCCCTAATAGCATCAGCAGATGAGGTTTGTACTCTAATCCAGCTTTGTAGGCTACCATCTAGAAACCAGAAATTGGAGTTTGCTTTGCAATTCTTTTTATCTCCTTGTTCTCCAGCTCTCAGCTTAGTGGTTTGACCTTTTGCATAAGCTATTTTTCATCGGCGTTTGCCAAGGTTTTCTTAAACACTTTTGCAGTGCTTTGCAAGCATAGAGCACAAATGTTAACTATTTCATTCTTTATATTATCTGTGCTCTGTTGACTGATTTTTTTTGGAAGTAGATTAGTCTGTAGTCTTGGGTCAAGAGGTCTGAATGCTGGAAGCTGTAGTATATATAAAAATGACCTTTGGATTCGTTGTTTGAAATTCCGCTTTGGTTTTCAAACTCATGAGGAAGTATTCATGGATTTCTGTGTTTCTCTGTAGGTCACGTTACATTTGAATCCAATTTCATCAGTGCATATTCACCAGAAGCCTCTGGTGTTTCTTCTCAACTCTCCTTTGCCTCTGGTCTGGAAGCTGAAAACAGAAAGACTGGCACCTGGAATCCAAAGAGTTTTCTTTGTAAGTACACACAGTCCTCCGGCCTGCTCTATATCATAGCTACTTGTTGCACAAGACATAGAGTTAACGGCATTCATTTGGAAAGTTTTTAAACATACATTAAAAAAATGAAGTTAACAGGAGCTCAAGTTTCAGTGTAGGGCTCTGGGGAGCAGTTAGGTGGCAGGGCGAAGCAGTTTGGAAAAAGTACCCAATTATTTGTTATGTGAATTCAAGGAAAAGAAATTAACACTGCTTTTTCAGAATCTGCATATTGTGTAGTTATTAACACTAACAGCCATTCCAGTTCAAAAAGCTGTGAGGTTATAACAGATTGCCAGTCCTGATTAGAAATTTAATAGTACCACAATGCAAAAAAGCTGAAAGCAATGGGAAATACTATGGGTAGATGTTAGTTGTGTGGTCTGTGACCAAAACAAAACTCTGTATGTATTGAGCTCAGTATGTACAATTACAGTTTATGTATCTAATGAAGCTTGGTCTATTGAAGTGACCGAGCTAAGCCCAGAATGAAGTCATTTTTATTTCTCATAAAGACTGGAGCACTGCTTATAATGTCAGATCCAAATATTACCTAGTATTTGTAAATCATGTCCTTAGAGTTTGCCAGGACATTCAAGTTGGCTATTTGTAGTGAAACAGACAAGTTGTTTGGATTAAATTTTTAATGTGTGACATCATGTCTAATCATGAGTTGCCTATTAAAGTTGCAGCTTTGACTATATTCAACTTTAATGGCAGAACTGAACTTGATTATTTTTAGCATATCTGTATAGGGTTTAATTTTGTTCCTCCAGCACAGCTGACAGTGCTAGGCAAGACTGCTTCTGCAGTACCAGGTGGGAACTTCATGGCGTCATTGTGTGTCAGCAGGAGGGGAAGATGGACAGTGCTGCAGCATTAGCGCACTGGGAAGCGACACACATCAGTTGACCTGATATGGTGGTGACACCATTAAGTGCACCAAGAGTCCTATTACTTGCTGGACATTGAAAGTTTTCTCGGACTATTTTTCTTTTTCCTGTCATCGGGGTACAAGAGTAGGAGTACCCTTGATATTTTGAACTTTGAAGGACTCTGTCCTGTTCCCAGTGCAATGCGTTACTGACTGGTGCAAAGAACATGGGCTTGTTTGTATTCTACGGTATTCACAAGCTCAGATTTTCTCATTACTGTGTTAGAGACTCTTATTAACTTCTTGTTGACCATTCCTGCTATATGTCCTTACTGCAACTGGTCTGCTCAGAAATTGACTGAGGAACGAGATGATGAGCAAGAGTGTAAGTTTCCTCACTCCTCTCCTGGCCAAAAGAAACAGCGTCTTTCATCAGTTAATTGAGTCTTGGACCTACTTTTTTATCTCCTCCCACAGTTACTACATCATCACTCCCATCTCATATCAGCTAGTTTGTGTTCAGCTATCTCTTCCCTTCTCTTCTTCCTCTTCCTCCAGGCTTTTCCCTCTCCTCTCACCTTGCCTCTGGGAGCGAAGAGGTGCTCTGCTGAGAGCCATCCATTTCTGCTCAGCAGACTTGCACAGGTGTTCAGACTGGGATCATGCTGGGCTTGCTTGGCTTGGCGCAGCGGGGCTTCAGCAGGCTGCATTAAGGCATAGGAACAATAGGAATGTGCCTATGGGCTGAGCTGCCAAAACTGTACAATTAGCTACGTGTTTGCTTCAGAAAACTGTTTCAGGCTCTCCTGGTTACAAAAACAGGCTTGAAAATGTGAGCAGCCACGCTCACGATTTGTGCCAAACAAAAAGTTGTCTGACCTCAGAAGGTGCCATGGTAAACGTGGCCACTGATGCTGCAGGAAGGGGTGGGCTGAATCTCAGGTGGGGCAGGACAACCCGATAGACACTACACGTTCAGTTCTCTGTTGGTGGGACTCTGATAGCTCTACTCAGTACTCCAGCCTCTCTTAGGCTCTGGCGGTCACAGTAAGGGCTGAAAGTTGTGGTGCTTCATGCCATCATCCCAGCACACACCTGTGCTGCTGGGATAACTCTGCTCCCCATAAGCTGTGCAGACAAAGGGCTCACCTCACTGTTCTCACTCACACAGAGGAGTGAACTAGCTCTCGATGTTGACCCTTGCCTAATCACGTTTAAACATCTGAATAGCTTTCCATAACAACTTTGGATCTCTTCAAGTGCCATATAATTTATGTATTCTTCTTTCTACCACATTAAGGTTTCTATTTTTCTTTTCTGTAAAGAGCTTGAAGAATGAGATTGCAGAACAGAAAACACCAGGGTACCAATCCACTGTTACCTCTCCCAGTTTAGTCCCTGGAGTCCCTCTCATTCCAGAACTTCATTCTCTAAGTTCTCTCTTTAAGGCAATATTTTTGCTGCAAACATAAGCTAACTTCAGTCTCTTATCAGGGGCTCATCAGAGGTTACAGGCTGAACAACTTAAACTGTGGTGATCATCAGTTGCTTTTCCACAGTTCCACCCTGCTCAGAAGGACAAATGCATTGTTTTTCCAAAAGCTTTCTGAAAAGAGAGCACAGAATCACACAGCACAGATAACATGAGAAATCCTGAGTAAGTCCTAGCAGCACCTGTGGGTGAGTGCAGTATGCCACAAAGAAATAGAAGGGCTCTAGTTTTGCAGCACAGCTGTTTGCCTGCGTTGGGCCATGCCAGGTTGCAATCCCTGGGGCTGCCTCTGGCCTAGAGGAGCCTGTCCCTTTGCAGAATGAAGAGGTTTTGTTTCAGGTGAGTTGTGGAGCAGAGCCTTTAGTAATTTTTAGAGAATTGAGCCTAGGAGTGTAAGTTGCAGCTCCAAGGAGCTGAGTGCAGCACTCGCTTCCTTGGCCCTTGTTTGAAAATACTTGGCTTATCTGTGTACTTCTGCAGCTGTCTTGTTTCTTCTCCTTAACTGTATAGCCAAGCCAGAAAATGGAGTATTTTGAATCAAAAAAGATTTCAAATTTAAAAAAACTTTCTTAATGCTCATGAATTCTGTGCTCAAAACAGAAATCTGTGTCACGCATACCATAGGAGTGTCATAACTATTGTGTCTGTCTCTATGGAAGCCTCAGGCAGGATAATCATTGACTTTCCAGGTTTTCCTTCTGACTTTTCGTACAATACATTCATTCACAATTTTATTAATACACTATGTAAAGTATGAATTGTACTGTTTCATTGATTGACCCCTCATTAGAAAGGTAAATAGTGTAAAGAAGTTTAAATGGCAAGTTCTGGGACTTACTGCTGATAAAGATAACACCCCTAGTGCCAGGTCAAAGTTTGTAGCTAAAGGATCATGTAACCATTAATGAAGTCCTGGCTGTTTATTTCTTTTTATTACTAGCTGTTATTTTTTCCCTGTAAAACATCATAATAGAGTTCTTAAACTGTTATAGTGAAGTGTGTTTGAATAAATAAGTAAATAAAAATTACAAATCAATTGCATCAGAAGATTGAAGGTTATTTCTAACAAAGAAGATAACGCCCAGATATGAAGCAGATAACGAATCGGAGCACTCTGTAAAGTGCTGTCTGTACCATTGTACAGAGGTGGAGAAGCTAAAGCACGCTGAGCTTAAATGATGTTTGTGTTGGAGTGGAGGGTAGACTCAGGGCTATGTGTTCTCAGTGTCCTCATTAGGGAGATGGTTTGTGAATTCATTGTTTGAGTTTCCACTAAAGCTAAGCCACCCCAGATTGCTTTGTTTAAAGGAAAGGATGAAAAGATTTAAAGCTTGTGTCAGCACATGTCCAGAAGACCCGGAAAATACAGTACTTACTGGTTTGGGCTGGAGTTTAAGTTCTTATCATATGTTCAAGCTTGGATTTTTGCCTTCTGCCTAATGGAAGACAAGGCCTAAGTTTAAAATGAATGGGGGAGAATATCCAGTCTTTGGGTATATGGTTATAGTGTAGAGGGAAGCACAAAACACCTTCTTGATAAATGTTTTTAAGTATAAAAATGTAAATTTGGTGTATACCTATGGTTTTAGAGTTATTTTTATCATGGAATGCACATAGTGTCACTCTGCACAGTGACTTGTCACGTGCTTTGTCTTTGTGGAGGCAGCTCACGGTTTGCTTTCACAAAATGTCTGCTGGTGGCTAAACCTCACAGTGGAATAAATTATTATTACAATTAAATAGGATGCCCCAACCAAACCAAAAGTTATGTTCTGTTAACATCAGGCTTTTTTTAATGTCATGATTTGAAGATCTTTTTTTTTTCCAAACCCATGGCAGTGAATGGAAGCGCAGTGGTGCTTACCGAACCACAGTACTTTGGAGGAAGCCATCCAAGAGGGGGTACAGGTGCTAAAGGGAGTTGTTCTTCACTGCCCTGTTGTGTTGTCATTTTGCTTCTTGGGGCATCTTTTCCCATCTATAAATCAGAGAGAACACTAGTGAATAGTCCTTAAGAAAAAAATTTGGCATCTTGGTAAAAACCTGATATAAATTTCTGTGTGTGTGTGTGTGTTAAAGAAAAGTGACTATGTGGTGACTACTTAGTGTGGTGTTAACAATATATTTGGCATAGACGGGATTATTTTCAGACTCTGCATGAGTTATATATATCTTGATGGGTTAAGTAGGTGGTGCTGGGAAGATTGTTGTGATTTTAGTAAAGTAAGCCTCGAGTTTATTCTCATTGTGTTAAAAATAAATATACCTAAGTTTCATGGCATTTCAATCCAAAAATACCTGAGATGGCTTAGTGCATGAACTCTGCCTGACCTAAGTAAATGAAAATCACCACTTTGATTACTGGTGTATCTAGTCATATTAGTTTGATTGGATATTTTTACATGTCACAAAAATACACCGGTTTGGGAATGGGCATTTTTTGTTTAAGTGTTCCTGGGCTGGAGCATCAGCCCCCTCATCACTCAGAAGAGCAGTGCGTGGGTGGGAAAGTCTCTGCTAAGTTCAACGAGGGGAATACTTAGCATCTGTGCTAAATATTTTTTTTTTCCTCAGAAAGAAATAAATGCCAAAAGTATATCATAAAGGGGGAGTGGGAGAGGAAGTTGAAGGACATCTTCACTGGTGATTAGGCTGGTTAGATTATGACATACTGCAATTTTACATAAGCTAGGCAGCACCTGTACAAAATGCTTTTACCTGTGATCTTGTTGCAGATCAATCTTGCAGAAAAACCTTACCAGACCTCTCCTACCACCCCACTTCTAAGTTTTCTTATAACAAAATAATTTCCTCCCTTTCCATCAAGTCATTATTTCTCTCCTTCCCTAAAAGCAGTTTATTGCAAACATGTCTTGGCAGAAAACCAGAAGTTTTATGAAATTCCCCAGAAAGAGTTTTATAGGTGCTACTCAGCAAGTAAAATTTTTCTTTAGATTTGGTAGCTTTCTCAATTGCTTTTATAGTCTAGGAATGTCTTTACTGGGCAAGTGAAAGTAGTGAGAATTAAATCAATGAAAGAAGGGACACAATCCTTTGTGATTTCCTGGCAGAAATTGCTGTTAGAATAGATCAAAAAAACCCTTAAATATCTACATATGTGATTTTATATAATACTTGATTTAAGATGTGATGCTTCAGCTCTTTCTCAGAGTTACTCATTCAATTGCCTGAATGATTAAGAGTTATGGATGAGAAAGCACTTATGCAAGCAAATAACCTTACTCATAAGAACCCCTTTAATAGGACTGGATGTGTGTGTTAAGTTAGTAAAATGGAGGAAGCAACAGCAGTAATGATAAATACAAAACCAGATCACATGCTCTTGGCTTGAGATTTGAAAAGAAAAAAGAAAAACTTTGAAGAAGAATAAGTGACAGAATGAAGAGTTTAATTATTAGTCATTTCTGTATTTCTAAGAAGAAAAAAGTCATGTTCTTATTCAGCCAATAACTGGTTTATTCCTTTCACTTCATGAAAATATGGTTCACATATTTTGGGTCTCTGCCACCAGACCACAGGCTGTTCTATGGTTTGCACTAGATTTTGGATGACTGACAAAACTCACTGAAAAACAAGTGCTATTTGTTTTCCTGTGCCTAGTATTTAACGGGAAATCAGGAGGCTAAATTTCCAATCACTGGTTAAACAGACCCAGATGTGAACAGAGTGGTCTGCTAGGAGAAGAGTGAGAAAGGATAGGAAATGCATGACTAGTGATAAATTTGGTATAAATAGTGACCTTTCACTATTCAAAGTAAAAGCAGTAGATTTTCAGTGTTGTGTAACAGTGTGAAGAGGAATTTAAAAGGACGTTTACATTTCTATAGAATCCTGGGTTTGTTTTTCTTTTGTAAATCTTCATCTTCTACTCAGGAGCTGGAAATAATCCTGTAGTTGCCCTTTTCCACTTGGCAGAGTTCATATTCCTCTTTCCCCTCCCCACACCANCTATAGAATCCTGGGTTTGTTTTTTTTTTTGTAAATCTTCATCTTCTACTCAGGAGCTGGAAATAATCCTGTAGTTGCCCTTTTCCACTTGGCAGAGTTCATATTCCTCTTTCCCCTCCCCACACCATTTCCTTGCCTTTGAAAGAATGTGAAAATAACATTAAGTGTCTAATTAAAAGCAGTATTTAGTAAACAGGAACTCTTATTCTGCTTTTCACAACAGTAAATTTCCCTGGAAGCTTTGTTTTGTGGCCTGATTCAACCCCCTGCAAAATCCTACTTTTCTGATGTCTATGTAACTGGTTTACTCCCAGAAATATCAGGAGGGCCTCGTGCTACGTATGGTGGTGGTTCTCACCTTCTTGGCAATAGCTGGATTTTGTCAGAAGTACGGGTGGCAGAAAATGACAGGGTGGTAAATACATGTTTAAAAGTGATGCATTGTCTGCATTCAGTAAAAGGAGCTTGAGTACAATAACCCTAGTAAGGTATCTTTAAATATCTAGGGATAATTTTAATTCAAAGCTTGCTTCGTGAAGGCGTTACAGAAGAGAAGTGAGATTTTTGGCTTAGGAAGCAAGATACAGTACATGAAGTGAATATGCAGTGTATAGTGAAAAGTGTCTATATGTAGTAGTGTGATGTCCCAAAATAGGGACATTTTATGATACATAGGTGTCCTCTGCTTTTACTGTAAGAACTTTGGTTTGGGCAGAAATATTGCAAAAATACCACCTTGCCAGTAGATTTCAGAGGAAGCAAAGTGGATCAATGTGCCTTACTTTTTCCTTTCACAGGTTGTTCAAGTCCTGCACTTTTTTGGAGCCTGGCTTGCTAAGAGTATCACATAGCTCATACTAGATCTTCTCCTGTCCCTGGTGATTTAAGCTATCTTTCAAAACTCAGGCTTTATTGCTTGGTGTTTCTTTCGGCTTCAAGAGCGGTCTGTCTTTGTGGGTCACTGCTCGAACCAAAACTTTGTGTTGAGAGTGTGGATGGGCCAGGTCTGGATGCTGCTGCCTCTTGGATCTGATGCTGGTCTTTCTCATTGCTGCCACTGACTGATCCTGAGTGCTCCTCCTTCTCACAGTCTCTCCAAGAGCTCAGACCCATCACTTTCAGAGCAAAAGAGGCTTATAGCTAGGAAGACTTGGGCTTTAAGTTAAACCAGGCTGCAAGAGTAAGGAAAGAAACAACATTCTGGCATTTAGTATTCCCAGTCCCGTCTTCCAGGAGGCTGAAGGACCTGGAATAGGCATCTGTGATGGTCTTTTCCCTTATGTACGGTCACAGCTCCTCTTCTTTGCTTGCTTCAGTAAACAGGGGGTTTAGCTAGTGGAAGTTTACAGAAGCAGGCAGTGAATTTTGGCAGACTATTGGTGTTAGTGATGTGGAGATAATAAATCACAACAGGTTGTGTTACTGAGTCATTGATTCCAGTGGAAACTATAGCTGCATAGTTGCATAGATAGGCTTTAATTCTCCCCTTCTCTTCTTCTACTAAATTGAATCTAACTTGAAACGGAATCCCTGGAAAAGCTTTTGCAACCTTATTTTGTTCAGATCAAACGAGCGTTAGTTGAGTCTGTTAGGATGTTGAGTCTATTAATATAGATTAATGAGAGATGAGTGGACAGTTACCTGTGTGTAATTAATAAACTCATGCTGAGCCCTAAAAGTTTGGGAGCAGGTTTCTGCTTTACATGGAATTTTTTTCTTTCCTTTTTATCATTCTAGTAACTGTTCCATGGGGGCTTTGAAAGTTGCACTTGCTTTGACGCAGTTTCAGCTTTGATGGAAAATCCCAAGATCTTCTTTCTAGATACATGAAGATTTGCAAGAATCCGATCCCACGAGGTTTTGCTTTCATACTGAGAAAGTGTTGAGCAGCCTGTCAAGATCTTTGGTGGTTGACAAACTGAGTATGTCCTAGGAAGTAGAATTAAAATCTAAAATGTAATTAAGATAATGCTGCTTCTTTTACATGTTTGTTTTTAAAAATGTGAAAACTGGAAGTAAAATTTTGTGATGACTGTAAGTGGTCATGAGAACACTAAACTGAAAACGAAATTCTACTACTACCTGAAAGCATCGCGCCTCTGTGGCTGGTAAGGACTGTGCAAAGCTGATAGATGATTCACGAGTGTTGCATGTCATTTCAAAAGCAGCATGTTTCTTAGTCACTTACCAAAGAGAATTGTTCTCTTGGTGATTACATACACTGTGTGTGCATTTATGAACAGCAAAGGATCTATTTTTGGGTTTCTGAACACCTGATACTTCTCCATCCATGGCTTACTTTTCCTCTGTAAGGGGACCAAAGCACATCAAAGTACGTTATCAAAAAAAGCACCAGCTGAGCCTGAACCCCATGTGGGCTGCTTTGAAAATTGGTTCAAGTTTTTGAATTTTATTCTGAGCAGATTTAGTCCTCTCCTGCACGTTCCACCACAGGTCTGATACTGTATAGCTCAAATGAAAGTATAAAGGATGCTGCTTTTCTTCTGCTAGTATATTTGCCTCAGTCTTAGCCTTGTGGGGGGCTTTGTTGGTCACTTGTGCTGGAGGGGCCTTGGTACGTAACGGTGTAGCTGTTGCTGTGAGAGGAGGAATTGGTTTCTGCTATGTAGCTGTGGACACTTAAGTTTGTATTCTGAGTCATCTCCCGAAGGTGCCTACCTCTCTCTCAAGGCTAAATTATGAACTTGCGTCCTACTTGGGAGTTCTGAATTATAACTACATTAAATACTTAAAATGTCATAAAGCAAACAAAGTAAATATCCCCCCTGGATCAGGTTCAAAGGAAAAGAAAAAGGCAATAAACATTTAAAAGGAGAGAAGGAAATAGGTAAAATAAGAAACAGAAGATGCTATTTTGAGTGTGTGCAGTGTTCACGCTCACCAGTATATATATTTGAGGTGACTCAGGGTTGATTTTGAGAGTTATTCCTTCTGGGGAATAGTAACTTACACCATTTGGCACTTCTGCCAGGTAGCTGATGTCCTGAACTACCATGCCAGCTTTGCAAGGGCAGTTTTTGTAAGACTGGGAAGTTTTCTTAAACGGCATATAAAGGCTTTCTTTTTTTCCCAGCATGAGAGGTATATCTTTCCTTGCCTCTGTACAGTGCCGAAAGAAAGCGACAGTCCCTGTTTCCCCCAATGGTCAGCAGGGTAGTAGTGTGTGTAATCAAAGTGTGTTCCTAAACATGTTTTGTTCTTCGATAGAAAGCCCAGGTTTTGGTAGCAAATTTTCAAAATACTGTTCTTGATCCTCATTTCCTCTGACTGTGGAAGAGCCCTTTGAACTGTGGTCCTTGCTGCGGTTGGTGGCATGGCCAGTATCTTTTGGTCCCGCAGACTGATTTTTCCATGTCAGACTTGGAAGTTTCTTCATTCAGCCTTAGAAATGTGGCAAGGCGTGTGGGTATGCTCAGCAGCAGCGGATGTTTCTGGTGCAGTCACTTTCAGTGTCCTCACAACAACAGGAAGAAATAGAGCTGGGGCACTTTTTCCACTCTGCAGCCTCTGAAAGAAACCACTGAAGGAGATGAAGTGAGGAGATAAAAGTGTGCGTGGCAGCAGTTTCTTAATCACCCCGTTAGCTGTGTGTAATGAGTGTTCAGATAAAAAAGGCTGATATATTCCCAAATATTCAAAACAGTCTTTGTTTTTAATACTTTGGCATATCCTAAATGGGTTAGAGAGAGCTGCTTTTGGTTTGTTCTGAAGAGTAAGTAGTTAATGTTCAAGGCAGGTGTTGAAACAGTGATGGTTGCCTTTTTTGGAAGAGCCTGTTGAATTCTTTCCAGAAAAAATAACGTGCTTGGCTCACTTAACCTTGCCTTAGGTCTGTGTAGTAAAAATCCCAACGTTGGCAGGCACAGCAGAACTCTGCACTCCTTTCTAAAACCTGGTAGGGGAACCAGCATTTCAAATAGACTTTAGTATGTGATTTAAAAAAAAAAAAAACCGATGATAAGCTTCATGTTTATTTAAAGATGTTTGCTGTATGATCGTTTAGTGAGGATGCTTGTGCCAGACTTTTTAGTTGCTCTGCTTTCTGTCTGTTGGTTCCTCCCTAGTAGGACTCAGTAACCTTGGGCTTCATTGATAGGATCTGTCTCGCAGGAAGACATTTCTTGTGGCACAGGATGATGCAGAAAGTTTTCAAGATTTAGTTAGTAATAAATAGAAAACCAGATGTATTCTGAGGAAGAAAGCTGTGGTGTTAGCAGACCTTTAAATATCTCAAATGAAAAATACACTGAAAATGCATTATTGCAAGCTAATGCATTTGTTTGGTCAATATTTAGGAGGAATAATACTTTCTCTCACACTTTCCTCAAATATCTTGAAAGGTTACACTGATACTTCTTCTCATACTGACCATCAAAAATACCAGAAACATTGTGAAACAGTGTAATTAAAAAGCAATTCCTGTATTTATTGGATAAACTGCAGTATTTTTGAGGTAGTTAAGGAGTTTTGTTCCTGAACGTGGAATGCCAGCATCTGTTCAGTATCCATGCGAAGTAATAACTGGTTTGGTCCTTAAATCCTGCAATTTTTACGCATGGGAGACTTTTTTCGTTAGGCCAGGCCTCTACAAAGATGTCTCACGTGTCAGATATAAAAGACAGCATTGCAAAGAGGTGCTCTGTATGCAATCTCTGCGTGACCTGTCATGTGCTGTCAGTGTACTCTTCATCCAACGTGACTGTGCACACTGTAAAATTTAATGTGTTAGGAGCATTGTAGAGATGTCCTATAAAACCGGTCCATGGTGTAGCTGCTTTTAAGTGGTGGAAGTACTAAATGAATACTATTTGCTAAATACTTTTTTTTAAGATAACTTGTTGCTATCTTTTCCTAGTATTGTAGATTTGGGGGCAGTGGATTTTCTCCAATGGCAGAGTTTGCTTTCTTATTTGGGAAGTATGCTAAAATGGCGCACTCCGTTACACTGAATAAAGATGACTTTCATTTAAAGGAAATGTTTTATGGTAGTAAGATGAAAAACGACAAATAAGGAAGATCATTCATAATTGAAACAGATGTTAGTTTAAACTTTGAAAACTATTCTGGCAAAAGGATTCCTAAGCTTTTTTTTTTGTGACAGATCTGGTCAAATTGAACTCTGAATTACATGGGCCTTCTCTTAGAGGAGAGTATGCGATATGTTAATGTAATAGCTGGAGGCACAGGGAAGAACTTTTAAACAAACTGATACATAACATCCTGAAATAGTGCTGTGAACAATAGCTCCAGGGAAGGTCATAGCTGGTTGTCATTAGTTAATTTCTGTAATTGGAACCTGACTTCAGATAATCTCTGTTAAATACTTGCTATTGATGTATTGTGTTGTTTAAAAGGTTAGAGAGATACTTATGACCATTATCCTGCTATAATGTGTAAATAATACTCAGGACAGGTTAGAAATTGTTGCAATGTAATTTTCACTCTTCAGATCATCATCATTAGTAGTTTGGATTTTCAGTTGGAGGAAAAAAATATACTTTTGTTCCACCAACGAAACCTGGGTTAGCAGAAAGACGGGGAGAGGGAAGGGGGAGGAGAGCAGCAGAGTGACTTAGACTTCTTCCCGAGCTGCTCTGGGGACAGCACAAGAAAATGGTGCTTCTTTCCTAAAGCCTTGTCTCCTGCAGCAGTCTGGAAGTAGGGGCTGTGTGTTACATCTGGGGAAGCCCTCTTTACACACTACTACAGCGAATACGTCCAAAGAAATCACTGATGCATTCAACCCTGAAAGCTTACTCACCTTGCTGTGCTTTCTCACTCAAGCAAATGTTATTCTTGACTTGATGTTTTAGATCTCAGTGAAAGTGTGCATGGAAGGGCCAGCCTGGGTGGGGCATGCAGGCCCCAATCCTCAAGGACCTTGAAGGAAGAGTGTGTGATGGCTCCTGAGGTTGGGCAGATGAAGGAATGCTTTTCTCTCAGCACTTGCTGTAGGGACCTGTTGAGAGCCAGCAGATGTTCTGGAAGTGTTGGCCAGATCCCTCTGCAGGGACAGGAGAGCAAAAAGGTTGATGTTGGGTTGATCTTGCTTTGCAGTACATCTGGAATGACTTGTTTATCTCTCAAGACCAATGCAAGTTGAAGCAGGTCTCAGTCTGAAAGAGAGTCTGACCGTGTGCCTGCCCTCTTCTTTTCTTGAATGATGCTATTGCCACTCTAGTGAAGTTGTATTTGAAAATCTTAGGCTTTCCCACAAAACCCATTACATTTGTACTTACTGTTTCTCCATTTTGACTGTTTTAAACAACATTTTAGTTTTTCCAGTCAAGACCTGAGTTAATGTAACCTATTTGTAAGGATTTTTCTAAAGATGTATAACTCATCTACTTTATACGTTAGACTAAAGCATTTCCTTACAAAATAAAGCAACAGTAAATACCTTTCCTTTCCCTTAGCCTTTCATTATTCTGTGCTTCTCTTTTGGTCTTTCTCTGTCACTGAGCTTGGACTCATGTTCTTCCTGATTTGGGAGTTACTTCAGTAGTTCCTATTGAGTTTCACACCCTTCTCTCCTTTCAGTTCCTCAGACCATCATCTTCTTACTCTCTCTTGTCTTAGTTTTCCTCTTGCCCCCCGACTCTGCTCTTGCCCCCGCAGTTCAGCTCCCCTTGCAGCACTGTCGTACCACTTCTGCAGCAGTGCGACTTCGGGGAGCGACTCTAAGCCCTCCCACCCCAGCAGGGCTGATGGGTGCTTCATTTTTAAAAACATCTCTGAAAAAGGAATCATTATGCAGAAGTTAAAACACGTGAAGTTTAGGCATTGTTGGAAATAAGCCGTAATCACCTTCGCTGAATGCATTTGGGTGTGACAGATTACATTGCTTAAACATGCTACCTGTCTGTGCGGATAAATGTACCACATTAAAAATATGTTTTTATTCCCATCAGGTGTCTTTAGGTTCCGTTGTTCAGTTTGAGAAGGGAAATTTCTCCTTGTCAGCAGAAACGGAAGAAAAGTTTTTTCCTGAGACAAATGAACATCTGCTGCAGTGGGCCCAGAAGAAATACGGAGCAGTAACATCTTTCACCGAACTCAAAATATCAAGAAATATCTATATTAAAGTAGGAGAAGGTAAAACAAAAAAAACCCAACAGAACTGATAGGCACTTCTAGATGTTAAGAATAAGTCTTGCTGGGGTATTATTTCACATTTTTTAGTTTAGTCTTTAAATATACCTCTCATTTTCCGAGAGAGGTGATATAAAAGGGGAAAGTAGAGAAATAAGAACAAGTCTAAAGACCAGGTCTTGGATTTACGCAACTCATAATGGATTCTGCTGCCATCATTTTATGGTCATAAATGTGGATGCAATTGGCCAGAATCTTAGAGGAGTGAAAGTTTCACCTTTTAAAAGGAATACACTGCTGCTGGTGATTGTTTGGGTGTCTTCATCTAAAGGACTGAAGTGGAGAACCTGAGGTAGGGGATAATTTCTAGAAAGACTTGAGGGTTTTTTCAGTATTTGCTCGTATAAGGATCCAGACTACTTTGGCCAAAGAGTTATTGCTGTCCTCACCAAGATAAGTTGCCTCAGTCTGATGTCCTTGTGTATTTTCATCCCAAGGAGAAAAATTTCTTGTCACTGTGAGCCGTGTGCCAAATTCATCAGGTGGCCTAGGGCAGGTGGGAAAGGACTCCAGCTGCTCCAGAATTTCACAGGCCCATGTTAGGGTAGGGTTTGGGCTGTAGCTCTGTAGCCGAGCAGTATTGGAACAACTTCTTAATGATATGGGCCTCTGCAGCACCTTCTAGCTCGCGCTTTCCCTCAGCTGCCTGCCAGTCACATAGCATGTCTTCTGCAGCAGAGTTCCACCTGAGCTAGTCATAAACCATGGATATAACACAACAGCCACGGCTCTTCTCTTCACTGTGTTCTTGGAGCAAGGCAGTCGGTTTGGGAGGGTTTGTGCCCTACTTTTCTCTGTTCAAGTTTTCTGGAAAATATGTAATTAGTGAAAGGAACTTTGCAGCGAGAGCCGACTTTCCTCTATGGTGCGGGATGATCGGGGTTGAAACTTTCGCAGGTATGGGATGTTTTAAGATCTCAGTGTTCTCTACCTAATGGCCTGCAGTTTGCTGGGGTTTTTTTCATTCTCTTGAAGATGTCATCAAAGTTCACACTAAAGCAAACATCCAGGTTTAGGCTAAACCAAAAGCGGTAAGAATAAAGGCTGGTAAAAGTTAACTGGAACTGATTTGCATTGCAGCTAGTGGTCCAGATATTTTGAAACTAATACTGTCTTTCAAGAAGTTCAGTGATGGGAAAAGTAGAAATCAATAAAACATTTTATCAACATCTAACAAGTACTGGTGGGCTCAGCATTTACTAGCACCAGCAGCCTAATTTAGTAGTACTTAAGCAATATGTCTAGAGAAACTCCTGCATAGCTGAACTAGTTGGCTACGAAAAAGCCCCGAAAGCCTTCTGTGGAGAAAACATTCTTTCCTAGCCACCTGTATCTGATCATTTGATTTCCTGAAGCATGAGGCTTGCCCCCCAAAATCGGAACATGCCTGTGTTGGTTTTATCCAAATCCTGCCAAATTTGTACAGGATTCCCCTCCGTGATTTTTGTTCCACTTGGCATCATTCTTGGGTTTTAATGCCAGAAAATTATTCAGAAATATATTTATTAGCTTATTAAAGCACTCTTGGAACACATACATGGGAGTAGTGGTCTCTGCAGAGATGAACGTTTCATTAGATATGTCAAAAAACAGATAAAATTTTGTTTGTTGATTTGCACATCTCCAGTCAAACCAGGCAGCTGAATAGGAGAGCTTTGCATCATCTTTAGAATGTGTTAAAACACAATTTAATTAGGAGTAAGCACACAACATGGAACTTGGCAGATAATCGAAACAGACAGTTTCTGAGAATGCTCCTACAAACAAGCTCAGCTGTAACCATATTTGATTTTGATTTAAATTCTTGGCAGAAGAATGAATATGTGTGTATGTGTGTGGGTTATGCATGTCATTCAGGGGTGGGGAGAGGGTCAGTTCTTGAACTGAAGCAGTCGCGTGAGGAGTTTTATGGAAACCACGTGGGACGTGGACCTGGTCTGCTTCTCTGCAGAGTGAATGATGAAATCACTGAATTCCACAAACCACAGCATATACTGATAGACATTTCAGGCTTTTCATACAAAACTCACGCTCCTGAAGTGCTTTAGTCGGGTACCTTCAGCTGCCACTCTCTGAAACACAGCTAATATTACTCATAATCTATAGGTGATCATATGAAGTAGTTTCTTGCTACATGCCCAATACAGAATTTAATGGCAGTATTTGTGTAATTGTCTATGCTTCAGCTTCAATCAAGTTAGAAAAATCTGAAACTGGAGATATGTAACATTTTTGAAGTGGAGACTGTAGCTGAATACAGCAAACAGAAAATGCAAGCCAGAGAACAAAAAGATCTGAAGAAGGGTCTTTCATAGAATAAAACCGCTTCTGATGCCATGGGTCTCTGAAATCACTTTTGAAGCTGCAAATGAAAGGCAGCTGAGCGAGCTAGCAAACTGGGTTGGGGCCAAGTGCATCTGAATCCTGTTGATTCGAAAGAGCGGTTGCTCTCAAATACTGCAGGGATGGTGAGCACAGTGAGAACTTAAAGGGGCCAGAATTAGGGTTTGGAGGAAGGGGGCAAAAGAAGTGGGGTTCTTACTCTTGCTTTGATTTGTGTAGTGAAGGAGATGGCAAAGTGATTGCCATGATAATCGCTGTCAGATTCTAGAAGGCGGGACTGCTCATGGTGGAAGTGATCTGAGTACACGGTTTTGAGCAGAAGTCAGTTTAATTCCTCATGCTTCAATAAGATATGATTGTACAAGTCAGGGAGACTTATATCAGTTGGCTAAATGTTACCTAACGCGTCCACTATCACCAGTATGAATCCAGGACAGATGTGTGGGCCTGGAGGGAGCCTGATTTCAACACATTTCTTAGCTAAATAAGAAAAAACCAGCCACAACAGTAACTAGTACAGTCTGTTTACAGGTGGTAAAACTGTGCTCTTGTCCTGGCAGAAGCTGAATCTTCAGTCTTGACTCTGAATTTGTATCCTGTACATGGTAGCGCACATTCTGCACACTGTACTTGCTTGGTTTAATACTTGTAGGTGGTTGCATTGTGTCAGGCTTTAGCTGTGTGTCCTGCTGGGGGGTGGGTACTGCTGAGAATTTCCACCCTCCCTCCAGAGACCACTACAGCCCCTTCCCTGCTCCTATTTATAGCCTGCCATTAATGAAATGTCAGTCGAGGTTCTGATCTCTGTTGTACTAAGGGCTAGTAAACTGCAAAATACACATGAAGAAACCCTGCCAGCAAGAGAGGCTGAGGAAAATCCCAAACACCTTGCTTATCCCCAGCTCAGACTTTGAATGGCAAGCTCTGCTTGGATGGGATTTTTATTGCTGAATCAGACTGGTGCTGCCCAGGGCGCCTGTCTTGGAGAGCGGTGCCTGATTAACGGTGCTTATTTTCACAGAAACCTCCTCATGATTTTAAGCTGGGATATGCAACTTTTATCCCATTTAGCCAAGAACCTGCAGATGACACCTAATTTGTGCAGAATAGAGCAGACAGTGTCTGTCCTCAGCTGTAAAATGGAGGTGCTGCCCACAGAAACTACAGATCCCAGCGTGCAATCCTTCATCTTCATCCGAGCAGCCTGGCACATGCTGAAGTGAAAGGTGTCTGCCAGCCGCTGCACACAGCTCCAGCACGTGCCTTCTGGCAAACAGGGCTCCTCGACACCTGGGTCTGCTGGCCAGAGACCCTCTGCTGAGGGTATTACAGGCAAACCTCATGTCTGATTCCATACTGGAAGCCTGTGGAGATTAGAGAGGCGCAGGGTCCATAGACTGAGTGTTTGTTGGCTGGTTTAGTAAGGCTTTTAATTGGTTGCAGACACCTGCAGTCCCTTTCCAAAGTAAGTAGACAGCCTTGAAACTAAAAAAGTGTAGTGAGCAAAGAAAGATGAAATGGATCCCTTTTCCTTTTGTGTTCCAGCCGGGATCTGGGTAACTGGTACTGATGAGAGTAAATAGATTTTGGTGAAGGGGGAAGTAAATATGTACGTCAAGTCGCCAGTGACAGTTAAAATTTGCTGCAGAGGAAAAGCATGCTGTCGAGCGGAGGCCCAGGCTGGGGAGTCTCCATGCTGGTGGCAGCAAGTTCTTTGCAATGGCAACCGATAGCACGTGTGGCAATTATCCACAGACTGCTCGGAGGCTGTTATTTTATGGCTTGAATTGCATTGTACAGCAGCTGAGAAGCAAATACCTAGTGTCTCTGTATGTGTGCATATATCTAAATTCAAGCTCAGCGTAGACCATTTGGGATCATTTTCCATTCTGTGCTGTTGTGGGAGGAGCTGGCAGAACTGCAGCTGCATTCAAGGCTGATCTGGCAGGGTACGTACCAGATGTCAGAGGAGTGCTTTGCTTGGGCAGTATGAATAGTTACAGCCTCATACAGCTTTCATAGATTCTGTAGGGAAGACAGTAAGATTAATATTCAAAGACTACTTTGTGTAAGATCAGGGGAAGAAACTCCCCTAATTGTTTCTGCAGTGGCCAGGGTCACAGGAGTCTCCGGTCTCCCAAAAAAGTTGTGTACCACGCACAAATGCGCTTCAGGGGTGACATTTCAGCTCTCGTTTCAAGAGCAAATGCTAACTGTGGGCTCAGTTCAGCTTTTAAGAGTTCTTCCACAGTTTTGCATGCATAATGCATTATATTTGATTTTTTTTCTTTTTTCTGTCTTGCTACTGACCTTAATAGGAAAGCCTTCTTTGTAAAGTGAAGGTCAAAGAGCCAGCCATTTGGAATTATATTCTTACAGGACTTTGTGTCTTTGAACATGATTCTTAGTCCTTCTGTGTGTTGTGACAATTTGTATGTAAAGCTATCTCGGAAATACAAAGAATTCCTATTTTTCAATGGAAATGCTGATTCTTGGGGTACAGCAGTGTAGGCTGTGCACGAGAACTTCGTACCAATTGACTATTTTTTATGTTTTGCATTATACACTAGTTAATGCTCATGATCAGCTAGACAGTTAAAACCCAAAGAGATTGAATATCTACTCTAGAATTTCTTCTTTTCAGTTATAGATGTTATGGTCAGACTTCCTTAATACCAACAACTGATTTCGTGCTTTCTTGCTATATTCAGTTTTCCATGCACAAGAGAACTGCAGTATTTCTAGACAACACTGACTCTGACTACACAATATATAGGAAAATGTATTGAGTAAGGAAATGGAAAATACTTCCTGTGATCTTTTAAATGTGGTAATTTTATAACGAGATTAAAACATTTCCTAAAGGGAGAAGGAATTGATCACAAAAGTTTTCTGAGTTAATTTCAAAAGAAAGAAATATTTTTTTTTAAAGATGCAAGGAACAAATGTGTTTTATTTGTTTTGAAAAATGCTCACGTATTTTCCTTCAGTATTGTTTTCAGATTTCTCTTTGTAGGGATTTTCTTTCATTAAATATTTAATTCTGTAAATAGAAACTGTTCAATTTAGAAGTGTATATTTTACAGCAGAGATGTGTTGTTTGTTGCAACAGTGATCCTCCTTTCAGTATTATATTGATTTGTCATAAGTGCTTATTATAGATAGTAGACACACCTTTAGCCTAAAGAGCTGTGCCATATAGTGCCGCATTGAAGTAGATGCAGTACATACATGCGTGTAAGCTGATACATATATGTAAAAGTGCATATGCTTTCTGTTTTTTCCCCCCCTCCAGACCAAGTTTTTCCTCCCTCGTGCAACATAGAAAAGAATTTTCTCTCTTTAAATTACCTTGCGGGATACCTACAGCCAAAAACAGCAGAGGGATGCCTTTTGTCTAACTTAGTCCAAGAAAGAGAAGTTCATATCATTGAACTGATCACTCCAAATTCCAATCCATACAGGTAAAGTATCATCTAAATAGACTAAAACTGTTTGAAATCACAGCTAAAGATTTCACCCGTCTATTGAGAATCAGCTGAAAGTAGCCATTTCATCCTTACAAGAAGCGCTTAGACTTTGGTACTTTGCCTTGAATAGAAAATATTTACTCAGTGTGTAAAGATTTTGGGTTCTGCTTCGTTATTCCAGGATTTTTCTGGACAAGACTGCAAAGCACAGTTTTCTTGAACTGTATCCTGCCCCTGTTCTTGCTCAGTCAATCATTTTTTTCCAAGAATAAGGTAAATAAGGGCATATGAATAAGGGTAGCATCTGACAGACAGGGTTTAAGATGGGACTGCTGTATGAGGAGGTGAGAGAGAAGTTAAAAGTAATCTTGAGCTGTCACAGGTAGGGATGACTGGCAGCAAGACTGGCATTGTGGATCCAAACAGTGGTCCAGAGGTTGCAAGTGATCTGCAGTTCACGGTAATTATTCCACAGTTGGTCTGCAGAATCATAACAGTATTTTCTGCCAAGTTTACAGTTGAGTTTAAGGGATAGTGTAGTAATTGCAATAAACGTTAAGGGTTGACAGTGGCCCACAGACCAAAAAACTTTATAACTAGTGGTTAGGGAAAATTACTTAACTCTCTGTACACCTTATGAGGATTATCTAAATTGTCAAAGTTACCTTTGGGAGGTACGACATTTAAAATGTTCATCCTTTGCTCGTCTCTCCTAGGTGTGAGTGGGAGCACATGGATGAGGTTTGTTTCAGATAGTCACACGTGGAAAAGCTGTTCATAAGGGCTGAATATCTTTGCTAGAACAGAAATTTGATGTGAAACTTAGATGGTTTACCCTTTTGCAAGAAGAAGAATACAGTTTCATCAGAGATAAGGTAGAATTAAAATCTTGTCTGTGTACTGCGGACAGTGGGTAATCCAGCATTGTCCAGTTGTGCTCCTCATGCAGTTACGTTTGAGCACATGCCGTCCCTAATGAGGAAGTCACACAGTGAGACAGAGGTGGGAGGAGTGGTCTTTGCAAGAAGAGTAGTTATCTCATTGCAACATGGTGAACCCAAAGCCTGAGAATATTCTTGCCTAGCAACCTTGGGAGAGTAGGAAAGTGCTGAGATGTAGTGGAAGTGGAGTAGGAAAGCCCAAATGATCTGCCCCTGTGTGGCACGAGTTGCAACCCCATCCTGAACAGAGCTGTTCTTTAGTATCAGTATCATTGTAAGTTCTTTGCAGTGTTATGCAATGACAGCCCTGTCTCCAAGCCCTCTGGGCTTTTGGCTTTGGCTGGCAGTACAATAGGAGTTTGTTTGTCAGATGATAACACTGCAAAATGTTTAGATATTTTGTTATTAAAAGTAAAAAAAGCAGTAAGTTACATTTCTCTTGTTTCATTCATAGTTTTACATATTATCCATCGCTATCTTTACAAAGCTTATATCCACAAAGAAACATACAGAAGCTGAGCTGAGCATGCGTAAAACTGCAAAAGGTGAAATGAAGATCCCAAGATACCCTAAGTCTCAGTGCAGAATGCTAGTTGAAACCTATTACTTGGGGATGAGCACGTTCTTATGATATATGGCCCCGTAAGATGATCTGGAAGTAAAGGTTTTTCTGTTGAATTAATATTTTGCACGACGAGATGTTACTGATGGGTACAAACCCATTTGCTGTACTTATTTTACTGACATCTTGAAATTTGGATACTGTTCGTCTATTTTCCAGCAAGAAAATGTAGGCTGGACATCTGTTTTCTTTTCTTTTTAAAATAAGTATATATCCAGAAGTATTGGAAATGGAATACATGGCTTAATTCCTCAACACACGCAAAATCCTAAGCAAAGTAATTTCTACAATTTGACTGCCTAGGCAGAGACGCTCTCCAATATAGTATTTGTGCATTTTTTTTGTATTAACCTGCTTAATTTGTCTTTTTGCTTTTTTCAAGGTATTATTTTGAGCTTTAATACAATTATAGCTAGCTATATTTAGGCACTGTCACAGTGAAATAAGAAAACAGTGTTTACTTTATAAAGCAAACTGCAAGTTGTATAACTAACCTGATTAGTTATATATATAAAATAACAGCTGAAATAAGGAGCACACTTCTTGTAAACAAGAGACAAAAATATTATTTTTCTAAAAAGTATTTGTTTCTATTGTTATGCAAAATTGTTTAAGCGTATGTGAAATAACAATCTGTTTTGCACATGTTGTGTTGCCTGGGATAATCTCCAGCATTTTAATCAGCTGGCCAGACAGTGGAAACATGATGGATTGGAAGAAGGTTGATAGCTGAAAATTTCTGGCATTCTGCTCTAACTTTCTCTCTATTTTCCACATACAGTGCTTTCCAGGTGGATATAATCATTGACATTAAACCATCTCAACCAGGCGCCAAACTTGTCAGAGACGTCGTACTTATCCTCAAGTGTAAAAAGTCTGTCAATTGGGTTATCAAGTCACATGACATCCAGGGAAAGCTGGAAGTGATTGTAAGTTAAGGCACCTTTATTTTTTGAGAGATGTCATACTGCAACAGTATGGAATCCATTTAAATGCGATACAGTGCTAGGCCATGCTGATTTCTGAATGTTTTCTCTCTTAACTGCTTTTTTAATTGCTACTGCATTTCAAAGTGTAAATACAGAAACTGTATACTTTTTTCTCATTAACTTTTAATATATGGGCTATCAAACTGACCAGCACATCACAGAAGCCAGGTGGTTAGCGCAAGGATTTAGGGTCCGTGTCTTTTCAACTTCTGTTGAAGTACCCTAGACACCAAGCTGGATGTTCATCTCCCTTTTTGCTGTTACTTCGGTGAGTGGATCTCACGTTCATCTCAGAAGTTGGAAAGATGCCTGTGAGTACAGAATGGATAATCCTAGATATGCAGCACACACCCACGTCACTTCAGAGGTGGAAACTTTTCTACTCCTTCCACTTGTGGTTGTAGTAGTCTCTAGACCTCTTCCCTGCCAGAACTTCTGTCCTCAGCAAGTGTTTGGTCAAATTGACCTTACCTCTCCTCAGACCGCAAATCATAAGTTTCAAAAAAAACTAAAACCAGGATCTCTAGAGCTAAACTTCTGAAACTATACTTACACATAATTGGAGGTTCTGATTCAGAATGGGTTTTGGTACAAGCTTTGTGGCTCAACACCATTTCTGCTAAGAAAATTTCTTTTCACTTGCTCTGAAATAAATAAATACATAAAATTGGAGTGATCTTGCTGTGTATAAATGTGTGGCCTATTTCTGTCTTAAGTGATCAGTTAGAAGCACATTGTACCGTTGAGCTGAATGTTTGCTCAGGATCACCGAGCAGCCTCCTGGTTAATGTTTTGCAGTAACTCAGATACATTTTCAGACTCCAGCTATCTATATTATAATAATTTTAGTTTGCTTAGTAGCTTTCTCCTTTTAATGTGTGCAAGGGCAGTTCTGACAAGATCCAAATGCTGCTTGATCCAAATCTTCCAAGAGGACAGATTGGTAGGCAGGATTTCATGCCTTTTGAGATTGAGGGAAATAAAAAGAAATAAATTATGGTGTTGCTTAGAAAATTGAATGGAAAAATTACCTAGAGTGGATGATGAAATTCCCTTTTGATCCCTGACACATCTTTATCTTACGGACAGGAAAGGATGTCCTAGTCATTCTGTAGGTCCTAAATAATGGGACCTTAAAGAGAAAGGTCAAGGTTAGTTGCCCAAGATTACCATACTTGTAAGCAGAAGGGCAAAAAGCAGTGCTCAAATTGAAAGTTTCATTCTGATTTATTACACAAAATTCACCAATGTGTATTTAGACCTATACCTTTCACAGGACAGAGAATTGTGCGTTAGTTCACTTCATGCTTGGAGACAGCCAAAGTACAGTATTTCATATCCATGAAGCTACCTCTTTATGGATGATTAATTTTCAGGGAGAGGAATTCTAGAGGTTTTAAAAATGTCTAAAGTGCTGTACTTGAATATAGAAAAGGAAGGCTGCTATTCTTTTTAAAGTTCTTCTTTTTTAATTATTGAAAGTATAAGTAAAAAGTGTAAGTGAAAATTCTTTCTGTAACGAGTGGCAGAAGGTAACATTTTATTTAGATTAACAAAAAGAGAAAGTAATACTATATATGGAAATGTCAGTATATAAAAGACTTTGTATATTTATGTTAGGATTTGTGAGTAACTGTTTGCTGTGCTGCTTCATTTATATAGATGCTTCATTTTCCAAATGTGTGTTTGTTCTCCTTTGTTTAGAGAGGGGTGTGGGAGGGAACTGAACACCCCCATGTCGTTAAAAAGCTTGTACCTCTAGCATTTAGGATCTGTTCGTATCTCTATTAAGCTGAAGGCCTTTTCAAGCCCAAATTTAGACAATGCATAAAAACATTACTAAACAATTAGGTAATGTTTCACAATGTTCTTTTTATTAGTTGAATCAGTTCCATGCACTTCAATTTTCCTAACTTCTTGCCCTCAGTAAGAATCAGAATTGTCTTGAGGGGATTGGTAAACCGAGAGGGAAAGGTTAGTGCTAAGCTGCCTCAAACCCAGGACTGTGAATTATTAAGGTCTAAGTTCATAGACAAAAAATGAAAAAGGCTTTTTAGGTCATTTAGCTCATCTCCCAGCTTGCTGTATTTCTGGAAAACTCCGAAAGAGGATGGACACAAAACCAAGTAAAATGGAATACATGCAATGCTTTCCTCCCAGGCTGTGTTTAACTCCTGTTTGCAGTCTGTCCTTACGTCAGCCCCTGTGCAGTGCTTGTGGATTTCTGCGCTTGTGGATTATCTGCCGTTGACATTGCTTCCTTTGGGTTTGGTGTCCTTTTACAAAGCTGTAGGTTGCACAGTGGACAAAGAAGTGAAATTGCAGAAAGAAAATAATTGTGTTGAGGGGCAAAGAGTGAGAGAGGTGAAATGCACAGAACAAACCTGTGGAAGTTTCAAAAGCTTGGAGAGACTGTTCTTTACATGAGAACAGCTGCACACCAGTTTCTGACATGGTCTGTCTTTACTCTGAGCAGGTTAGTAGGTGGCTCTGCCTGGTTTCGTACACTGTGTGTGGAGGTGTTGGCAGGGCAGGCAAGTGAAGGAAGGTATGCCGATGCCTGCAAGCTCTCGTGCTTGGTTTTCTTTCGTTGAGACAATGCAGGACTGAACATTTACAGGCTCAGCGTGGAGCAGAAGGGTATAAACAAGTCCTGGAAATGGTCAGGTGCTAGCTGGGACAGTAAAATTCTGAGATAATATTTATTCAGCTGTCTCCTCGTGACAAAAAAGGAAAGCAGAGAGGGAGATCCAGCAAATTTGGGGTAGTGTAATAATTCCAACCAGTCAAAGCTGTATGGTAATATGAAAATGTGTGGTAAATCATGTCCAGATTCGTATCTGTTGAAGAATAAAAGAGTATTTGATCCAAAAGAGTAATGAGGCGTTAAAATTAGCATACCTATTGCTTTCTTTTTGTTTCTTATCTTCATTGTGCTTTGCTGGTCATTGATAACTCTACTGGTAACAGTATCCTCAGATCAGACACTCTGCGCCTAAAATTCCCTTTAACTTCAGTTGGGAAGCTGTGGGTGTTTGAAGGATGCAGAACTGGATCGTTAGGAAGAAACGAAGGAGGGAGCTAAAGGCAATCTGTGCCATTCTATCAGGACTCTCTACGAGCTTTATTAACTTCTTTGTTCAGAAGCTCCGCTTCTGAGGTCAGGTAGAGGAGTGCAACCGAGCTCTGTGACGGTGGGTAGCAGGCCCATAGGACCACTGTCTAAAAGCAATCTGGGCAAAACAGATCAGTGCAGTCAATCTTCTGATGTTCTAGAGTGAAAGAGGATTAAGATTTGTTCACAGTGAGGGAAACCAATGGCCTATATAATGGATAAGGTTATGAGGCATGGAAATGAAACTGTTTATTGTAGAGCATTCAGTGGTATCATCTGCTTAGAGAAAGTGCAATTCAGTTATCTTGCAGAAATCATTGAAAAGTGGGTAGTCGTGCCTTTCCTGCTGTGTTTATGTTCAGCTTGTTCTGTAGGCACTGATGTGATTGTTACAGTAATGTGAATGTAAAAATAAATATATATGCATTTAGCTTTGTGTGAATACACGTACGTTTAAGATGTCAACCACTTAAAAGCAAGTTTAAGTGTAACACCAGCGAATATTTTCTAACTGCCCCTCTGACAGCTAGAGATGCTTGCTATATTCCTTTGACTTGCCCATTTGGACAAGAAAATTTGGATTTTTGCAAAACGTTTACAGTAAAGCTGAAGATAACTGTGTGACTCATCTGTATTCCATGGCCAGCTCTGCTGAGCCGTTATTTGTAATTATTTAATAGTAAAACTGAGAGGTCGGTAAGTGTATTTATGAGTTTGCTATGTCAATGTATATGTGTAAAATTTATATTGTTAATTAAATTTTAAATTTATGTGCAGGAAGTATTTGTTGTCTCTTAAGTAGTTTAGTCGTGCATAAACGTGCATGTTCTCACTTAACGCTCTGTTAAGCATTTAATTCAGTCCTGTTTAACGTACTCAACATTTTGCAGGAGGCACGCATTTCTAGTGTGAAGCTCATTTAGAGGCACAGACTATCCTTGGTGCCAGCGGACTTTAAAGTATTAGCTGGTATCGGCTCTACTTCATACGCATGCTATGTTTTGCCTTTTTCAGTAATGCTCATTTGAACAAAGGTTTTCCCATGTGTAGCTTAAGTAATGCTCTAACCAAAGAAATGAAGGGGACATTTGAAAAATCAGTTGTCATCTGGAGTTCACCTCAGAAGTCATTTCAACTAGATTTTGATGAAAATACGGCACCATACAAATGGCTGTAAATACATCTTTGTCTCGTTCAGGGATTAACAGTTTCTGACAACCTTGATTTATTGTACTCTACGCAGAGGCTGGGCGGAAGGCAGGGTGGGGGGGTGCTTTTCTCCACGTCAGCAGCAGTTCTGTGCCTAAGGTGGCAGTTCGGTTTATTTCCCAGTTGTTCTCAGTTTGCTGGTTTTTAATAGAGTTAAATAGAGTAAAAACCATGTTCAGTATCACTATTCCATCTTAAGTGGCTTTAAATGATAAATAATGAACCAAGTTTTTCTTTGTTTGCAGACATCAAATAGTATTGGTTTTGGAAAGGAAACAGAACGATCCATGACTATGAGTAAATCGGTAATACGTGACATTCCCTCATCACATGAGAGTTTGATCAAGTGGGCTTATGAGCATAACTATAGCCCAGTTACTTCCTACACAAAAGCCCCTGTTGCTAACAGATTTCATCTGCAACTTGAAGATGCAGGTAAGCTTGAAGATGGACTTCTAGCATATTGAAAAAAATATATCGTGGCTTTCCAGAAATATGATGATTTGAACGGTACTTTCTCAGTTTTGAAGCTTTGTTGTCGGGGGTTGCACTACTTTCACTGTTCATCATCAAGAATGCTGGTAATATCTATGAATGCTGGTTAAAAAAAAATATCTGTGGCTTTTTGATTAGAAAAGTCTAGGCAAATAGTGTTATTTCTCGATATGTTGATGGAATTAAATTGTTATAGTTTATCCAGCTCACAAGCGTTACAGCTGACCATGCTCAGTGTTCACTGGAGGACTTCAGCAACTGAATATCTTGTTAGTTACAAATCCAGCTTTGATTTTTACTTCTTTTCCAAAAAGAATGAGCATGGTGTCTCTTTGAGACAATTAAATAAACATTTGAATTGTTTAGGGACAAAACTGGCTTACCAGAAAAGTCTGAGTGAACGGAACCATTTAAACAACCATTTAAAAAATATTTAGTTATTTTTTAGTTATTTTTAGTTATTTGGCCAAAGTCACTGCTGATGTAAAGATACCTGGGTCCATTGAAGATAGTGAAGTTGCATCTGCTTTTTCACTAATTCTGAATTTCAACCACTGAAAATATTGTTTAGCTGTTTTGATAAAGCTTTTGTTTATATGAATTTTATGAGTTGCACTCTTACGGGTTACAGATAAATTCCTGCTTGGGCCAGACGTTGAGATTTCTGTCCTGAGCAGTCACGTGTATAAGCCAGGAGATAGTGTTCTCATTTACTGAGTATCAAGTTAACTCTTATTTAACTTCAGTCTGGTTATGTAAGCGGTTCCACAACAGTGGAGTGACGTAATTTGTGATGAGGCAGGTAATGGAAGAATTTCACCCAATGATTTGCACTTAGGCTGTTTCAGCAGCACTAAAGCAGTGTATTTGCCAAATGTGATGTTTCTTGTACCTCTGTGGTTGCTTTTTGCATACAATAGACCTCAAAGCTTATTTTCAACTCTTACTGAGGCAGATTCCTAGCAGGGACTAAGTATATCAAGATTAGATGCCTCAGTAACAGCTAAACCCTTAGTGGAGGAATTGTGGCTAGTTACCTGAAAAGTACAAAGATGCTGCTTTGGATGCCCTTCAAGAGCTTCCTTCTGAGATAATTTTTTTTTTTGGTAAGAAAACGATTAGTTCTGAATACTTGTAGGAAAAATCTTGAATAACCTAAAGTTGGGGGTTTTTTGTTTTGTTTTTGGTTTTTTTTTTTTTTTTAGAAGAGATGAACGATGAAGAAGACCATTCCCTTCCTCCGGAGCTGACAGAATTGCTGGGTGCTAATCCACTGCCTGTCCCAAAGAATCCTGCGTTAAGTGATGGCCTGACTTTTCCTTTTCACATTAACAGAGGAAGACATGACACAGTGGGAGAAGGAATCTTCCCATCCAGGGATTCAGTGGATACATTAATAAATCATGACTTTGAGCATTCCCTCTCAAAACATAAAGAACCTGAAGAGGTTCAGGGCAGTGCTGAGGTGGCCCTGTCAATAAAGTGTGATGACAAAGTCATGACAGTAGCTGTAGAAAAAGACTCTCTGCAGGTTGGTGTGATGTCTTATTCTCAAATTTGGGCAGGCTTTTTTGGGCAGACCATTTTATTTGTATTTTGATTGCAAAAATAAACATTCAAAGATCTACAGCCATCATCACCCAACCCCTCAGAAATAGTTTGGTGAGGAAACTATACTGTAGATATTCTTTACCATAACTTAGGGCTATGTTTCCTCTTCCCAACAATCCAGTAGTTTGTAGAGGAATTTCTGATTAAAGCTTTGCAGGATTGGTTCTGTCAACAAACTACTGTACTCAACCATCAGTCTGAATTTTTAATTTCCAAAGTACAAAGAAGCTGCTTTTGATAGCTGTTTGAGAACCAAATAGATCTGTCTTTACCATCTACCAGCTGACAGGTTGCTTGGTTGCTTGTGTCCATTTGCGTTGTGGAAAAGAGTCTGATACAGACAGCATTTTTAGCTCATTTCAGGCCAGACAGAGTCAGCATTATTAATCAGCAGATAAATAATGAACCTGTTGTTTCCTTTGTTCCATGTTACATTTGTTCCCTGTCTGTCATGTACAACAGCATTTTGAGAGTGACCTTCCCTGGATGTTAGTACAATGAACTTTACTTCCTCCTATCAACAGTCATGAGCAGTATTCTGAGCCGCACTTTAAGTAAGAGCCCAACACAATTGTGTTTCAGCCACTTACAGAGTGCCTTTGTTTCAGGCTAGCGGATACACAAGGACAGAACTCTCACTGCTGGATCACTCTTGCAAAGCCAGGATGAATGGTACCCATTTCATTTTGGAGTCTTTGCTGAACAAATGCGGGACTCGGACAGCATATATCTTGAACAAGATTGTTTATTTTAACTCTGTGAGTATTTTACAAAGAGGAGCCACTTTCTGCTCTGCATATCATGGTGGTACAAGGAAGCCATTGTCGTTGGCTTTAGTCTTAGCAAACAACAGGCTGATCTTTTCCCGTCTAGCTCAAACCTAGTTGCAGCTACAGTCCCTGTATTGAGGGAGATATGAAGGCTGCACATTCCATGTGCTCCTGTGGTCAGATGGTATCCCAAAGGAAAAAAGGGAGGAGTAGGGGTTAAATACTTTCACAAAACTGCATGACTGCACTTTGGGGACCATCTGTACCATCAGAGATGTTGCACCAGCTTTCCCTGTGCAGCTGAAAGGAAATTATCTGTGCATGCTTCTGTCTTTTAATTTGAATTCATATTTGCTATCAGTTGGTTTACGTGATTCATGGACTCTGAGTATGAATGGTGATGCTAAGGAGCCCACTTAGGGTCTAAGCGACTGCTTCCAGGCTAGCTCAGCTTATGAGCTTGACTACAGTGCAGCTAATCTGGGTTGGAGAGTAATGACACGTTTCTCTTGCTGAGCTTTCCAGTACCTAGAAGTACCCTTGGCAAGTGATGGAAAGCCTGTGGTCCAATGCAAACACAGCTAAGGCAATCTGATCTCACCTTGCTTGGTTAAAACCATTCTATACTTGCAAGTCTGTAGCACCTAACTTTAGAAACAGTCCCAAACCAAGGCTGTGGATAGAAGCATCTCCAAACTACAGAATAGCACGCGTCTGGAGCTACATACTGTCATAAAGGTCTTCTCCAACGTAAATGATTCTAAGGTCAAGCCTATCGAGTCATTGTCACTATATTCTGTTATGACCCAAACTAAAATGGATGTTTGTCTCCTCTACTTTCTCCATCGTGTCTTTTGGTAGTCTTGCCTACTCACTTAAATTCTGAGTCATGTATAGTATCTTTCAGAATTTCAGAGCATTTCTCCTAAAAAATAGACACCGTGCAGTGGAGTGTCAAAGAGTGTGTATGTCAGTTCTTAGCAGTTGCTCTATGTCCAAGAAAACAAAAATTAAGTACTGGAAGGGAGGGGACTAGCTGAGGAGCCACGAGGCATACAGAAGCAGGCATACAGAATTGTCATGTGAAGAAATAGAGAAATGTGCAAAGGAGGGAAAAAAAAAGGGGGTGAGGGTGTGGGTGTGGTGGAATTCAGTAGAAAGTCAGAGAAAAGCAAAGAAGGGAAAGATGAAGAAAGGGACATCACGTTTTTGGGTGTACATCTCTGAAAAAAATACACAAATGACAAGAGAAAAATCTATTAATGACCCAACACTTTCGGTCATTTTCCGTGAGTGTGTTAAGAAAAACCGTAAGTTGCAAAAAATGGTTTTAGAAAGCTCCCCCCCCTCACCCCGCCCAATGTTGGTTATAGAAATACCATAAATAGAATAGAAATGCTGGGGTGCTTATTCAGACACCAGCACCCAGACTGGTGTCTTTGCTGGCTCTGAATTCCTGGGAAAAAAAACTAAGGGGCATTCTCTAAATACAACCTACGTATCTTACATGCTCAGCACAAGGCTGTTTAAGATGTGGTTTCACTATCTGCTTAGCTGGTGCCCTTCTTTTGGCCTTTGCATTGTTCTGAAGGGAGAAGAAAATAATAACCATGAAGAGGTGCTCAGTTATCACCTAACTTTATGCATTTGCAATACCTTTTGTGCAGATTGTCATTCAGCTGTCATCACCAGCTGAAAGCAGCGGCTTTGATGATGATGACATGGAATCAGGTGATAATGGATTTCCAGGGGATGCTGACGAGGGAGATGTTGCTTTCTCAAGCTGGCCTGAAATAGCGGTACGTTACACTCGGATTTGCACCTGAGAATAGAGAAATGCCTATTGTAATAGGCACGTCACATAAATTACATTAATTGTATAGCAATTAATTTGTCTTTTAACACATTTCTTCTCACTTCTATTTCTTCTGACCCTGTTGAAGATTTGCACTAAGTAGATGGAACGTGAGTGGGCCTGTATTGTACACTGTGACTTTGTCCTTATCCAGCTACCATTCCTGACTCAGGATGTATTTGTGGTTTTTTCATTTCAGTTTAATTGCACCCTGCACCAGCCAGAGGCTGACAGAGGCACGTTCTGGCCTCCTGAACCACACATCACCAATGTGACCTTCAACATGGAGCTGTACAAAACAGATCTGTTCCTTGCTCCCTCCCAAGGACTCTTCTCTGTTGCTGAGAATGGGCCCATATATGTAGAGGTAATGAACTGAAAAAGGTTTTCAGACTAACAGAAACATTTTGCAAGGCCATGCGACAGAGCCAATTCTGTTCTTGTCAGTTGAGACGTCTCATTGCGCAGTTGTGTTAGGCAGACAGGTAGGTACTTTGGTGGCTGCAGAGAACAGAAACTGAGGTAAGAAACAGGACAATGTTTTGGGTCAAAACCAAAGGATTTTCCTGCAAAATGGATGAATTAACCTACAAGGTAAATTGGTCATTCTTGCCAAATCTGCTTTTCTGTGCAGAACTGAAAAGTGGTCTCTGAGCTCTTGCTCTGAGCTGGCATTTCCCGATGAAGACTTCAGGGTTCATTTCATGGGGTAATACGGCTGAACCTCATCTGAAAGATGTAGACATGCAAAAAATGGTTCCAAGTGTCTGTCCTCCATATGCTAGTGTTCTCAGGTTACAAGGTTAATACAGATTGTGATTTCTCTCCGATCCACTTACAAACACCAGTTACAATCCTTTTGAATGCTGTGACACAGGAGATCTTAACAGCTTTAGATAAGTATGACCAGCAAAGTCAACAGCCAGGTACCGTCGCCTTCAGGTGCGTTTTGGACATGGTAGTATTTCCATGTGTTACTAAGTTGCTGATGAAATCTGGGGAATTTCAAACCAATGCAGTTGGTATTTCTAAAGATAGTCACGTGAACAGAATTTTGTGTTTTTTGAATAGTGGTAGGCATTAGTGAATACAACGTTGGCAATGAAGTAGTATCGCCAGTTTATAGATTAGTAAATCAAGGAGAGGTGAGCTTTGGGCTTATAAGAGCAGGAAAATGAGGCTATTGACTGAAGCAGTGCTGTGCTATGTTTCTCTTGCCCAAGTTTGTTCCCCTCTGTGAGCGCGCATTGCACATGATAAGCATAGTGGCCTATTTGACATTGATGCACTTTCCTTAATTGTTTCAGTGTGTTGTGGCTCTTCCTCATTCTCTACCCAGTGAAAAGTACTTACGATAGTTGAAGCAAAAAGAATGTATGTCACACTCAGTTAAGAATATGTTTGTAAAAGACACATTCTTTTTTTCATTTGGATAAAACCAGCTGCTTCCTTCAGCGATCTGGATGAATCCCTCTGGCTCCGAGCCCTCTGGATTTGTCTGGTTCTGGAGCTGTTTATTCAGACAGATGTTCTGATTTCTTCATCACCTGTCCTGGCAGAAGCCTTTTTTTTCTGTTTATCCTTCTTGCACAGTGGAAAATCTGTATCAGTCTTGAACTTCTGTGACTCCATTTTTAGCTAACACAGATTTTATTTTTTCATTTTTATTTCTGTTTTGCTTTTGTTATTACCATATTTTGGGGGGTTTTTTGGTCAATAAATTGCTTAGGTCATAATCTGTAAGAACTCTTTATCTCCCTATTCCTTCTCTGCTAAAATGGGTTTTGTATTTGAATCCTTTGGCATTTTTTTCTTTGTTCTCTACTGTAATTTTCTTAGCATATTTTGGTCTCAGCTTCCTCCTGTAGTTCTCTTCTTTCCTTGAGATATCATTCATCCTTTTATTTACCTGATGGTGTTTCATGATGCCGTAGCATGCCTGTCCTCCGTGCCATAATCTCTTTTTTAACTAGTTTATGCTATCAGCCTGTTTACCTGTCAGTATCTGGCTTGACCTTCATTCGTCAGTCTTCATTTCTGTTCTTTTTAGAAGATACTATTTCTTGCTTAGATGTCCCAGCACATCCCTTCATCTCTAATTTGATTGCTGCTCACATAATGGAGAGAAAAAATGAGAAATGCCTTTATGCACTGCACAACTCATAGCATCCAAAAATTTCTGTATAAACCACAGGAAAATTTGGCAGGCTCTTCCCTAAATATACATGCAGCACATACAGATTAAATACACATTTAAGGCATTTTTCTTCTAAGAAGGAAATTATTGCTTGTGGAACTGTTTTCATCAGGCAGTGTTAATGGTTAAGCACACCACTTCTGTTGCTTATTAAGAGCAACATGCTTCATTTGTTACAAATTCCATTTAATTTTTTTCGTAATTATTCTATAGCATCTGTTGTCCGCATTCCAGTCCAGCTGAACAACATCAGTGTCCTGGAAGTTCGCAGTCTTAATTATTTTTCATAGAAGAATATAAATTTCAGACTTACAATAAACTAAAAGGATCACTTCACAAGAAATTGTGGCTTTTTAGGAGGGTCCCCTGCCCTTCCAGTCCAGGAATGCCGCCCACACGTCAGACCATGACCTCCTCTTTGCCTCTGCATTCCTCTCCTGGTTGGGGGTGGGTTCTCGGTTGTGTCTGTTGCTTTTTTATTTTTTTTTTCTTTCTCATTAAAGTTTCAAACGGATACAGAGACATGGAATTAGTAATTGACTTCCGTGCAGCTCTCTTATAGCCTGTGTGTCTAAGGGAAGCAGCGCCATCTCAGGTGGCAGTCGCGGTCATTAACTACGTGTCTGATCTGGACTGATCTGCTTTCGGAAAGATAAGGGATTGCTGTATTTATGCACGGTTATGCTATTAAACAGCTGCTGGTTTTGAAACCACAGATTCTCTGTCTGTCAGTTTGTCTGTCAGTTTGACAGCGTACCCTTAACATTTAGTCTTCAAAATAGTTCAGATTGGAAGCGGCACTGGAAAACTGGTTAAAAAATTGTTGAAAATGTTAATGAAATGTGAACTAAAAATGTCATTTCTGAGATCTTACCGTCTCTTTCCTTTTTAATGCAGGTGTCTGTGACTAAAGCTGACAGATCCTTGGGCTTTGCCATTCAAACATGCTTCGTTTCCCCGTTTTCAAATCCAGATAGAATGTCTGACTACACGATTATAGAAAACATTTGTCCTAAAGATGAATCTGTTAAATTCTACAGCATTGAGAAGGTGAACTTTCTGATACCACACGCACAGAAGGACAAAAAAAGATTTAGCTTTGTGTTTAAACCAATGTTCAACATCTCACTGCTCTTTCTTCACTGTGAGTTGACTTTGTGTACAAATAAAGACAAAGATACTCAAGGACTGCCAAAGGTCAGTAATTTATCAAAGTTTAAACTCCTGATTTAGCTGAAAACAAGATTTTTTTAAAAAATCTGAACTTTGAATTGAATAAATGTTTTTTCACGGAACTGATGTAATGAACATCATATCTTTAGGCTCAAGATTTTAATAGATAATAGTTGTGATGCTGTGCATTTTGACTGCAAAATTTACAGTTTCTGTTTACATTTCATTAGATGGTTAGGTGGGATAAATTGAAATTGCTTTTTATTGCTCCACTGGTTCAGATTTATCTTTGCTGTCCGTACCACATGCATATCCAAAGCACAAACAATGTCAGTTTTAATTTCCAAAGACATGCATATTACCAGATAATATTGCAATTTGATTGTTTCAAAAGAGAATTGCCAAATTTTGCATTATAACTAATGGAAATGACTGTAAATTAGTTGTTAAAAAATGTGTTTGAAGAATTTGGAATTTATTTTTATTTTGGGGTTTATGCATTTCCCCCTTAAAATGTATTTTTTTAAAGATGATTTGTCATTGTTGATCAACATGTGTTGGTGGCTACAGTTTGGGCTACCAGATTTTTAAAAAACATTTATACTAAAATAATACCATGTAAGTTTGACAGTAACACTCTCTTAAAGGTTAGAGGATCCTTAATGAAGGCAAAACTTGCATCGTGAAGCACAGTTAAGAATTACCTTTGCCAGTACGTTACACGGGGGTTGTTTAGAGATTCTCCTCTCTTTTTTTGGTAAATAATACAGGATAAAAATGAGGCAACTGTGCAGCTGGCACAGCTGTCCTGGCAGACGGATGACTTTCTGACCTCACACAATGATTTGGGTTTTCGGGGGTTTTTTGCACCCACAGTGCATTCCTCCTGATGAAGCTTGCACCTCTCTCAATGTGGATATGATCTTGGCCATGATGCACAACAAGAAAACCTTCACCAAGCCCCTTGTAATAACACATGAAGGAAAACAAGAAGGTAAGAAAATGAAGTGTTTAATAAAGCTATATGTATTATACTGCATAACATACAGGCGCTTGAAATGAGAGAGTACATGTCATTGTATAATCTTGTGGTGGTGATACTGTGTTTGTAAGATGTTATTTGTTTAGACATTTCCCTGGCAGCAATCATCATGGTGGTTTATTGCTGGTTTTTAACCGTCTTTATTGATCTCCAGACAGGTGGTTTTGCCAGATACTGAGAAAGGAATACACAACAGCATGGTTTTCAGAAGTATGAATATAGCTGTAGCGCTCCAGCAACTTCTTGTTGCCTGGAGATCAAAGGCAGTGCTCTGCTCCCTGCTGTATCATTTCTTTATTGTGCTTGTAAATATATATTTGGGNCAGACACTGAGAAAGGAATACACAACAGCATGGTTTTCAGAAGTATGAATATAGCTGTAGCGCTCCAGCAACTTCTTGTTGCCTGGAGATCAAAGGCAGTGCTCTGCTCCCTGCTGTATCATTTCTTTATTGTGCTTGTAAATATATATTTGGGAATAACAACAATGGAATTACAAAGTATTGAGGACACTAAAGCCTGATAAGTTTGTAAACTGAAGGGGTGGCCACCAGAGAGAGACTCATTAGACTGTTAAACTATTAAGAGCAAAAGATGAGATGCACAAGGGTATTTCAGCTTTGCCTTGGTGGGGCTTGTTTGATTATGTAATCCTCATGGAAAAAAACATGAGTGTGGCTAGTAACTGGTTGAAGAAGTTGGAAAGGCTGAAGAGCATTATGAGATAATGCGAAACGGCACGATGAGACTGTACGCTAGCTTAAGAGTATGCCCTGTGAGTGATGGGAAATAAGAACTGTTTTCACAGTTTCATTTACTTGAAAGTTTTTCTTAGTGAATCCCTCTGACAACAGCATCAGTCATGTTTTGATGCATTCGTAGAAGAAAATACACGTGTGTTATCTTTTTGCATTAGCATGGCAGTTTAATCAGAAGCTTCAGTGGCTGAACACACACATCGAAATCTTCCAGTTGTGTCCAAAGGCTATTTGACTTTTGGAATGCTTTTTGGGAAGTGTCAAAAGGATGGAGATCAGAAGTCCTTTAACCTCCATTGTATGGCGTGTGCTTTTTAGTCTTCAAACAATGTAAAGTACCATACAGCATTGCTAGGGAACATAAGCAACAATTGTTTCTATTTAACTCTGCAATTCAGCTTATCTTCAGTTTTGGGGTTTTTTTTTTTACAAATTTGTTGATACAGATCAAATCCACTATGAATTAAAGGCAAGTATTTGATCTATCAGTGTGGTACAATTAACACTGCTTTGGGCCTGATTCTGCACTTTTTCTTTTTTGCAAAGCTCTCATTTTTTTTTTCAGTGGTTATTCTATTGGGAATGACTAAATCCTGCAACTAAAGTTCAGCTTTCAATAAACAGACTTGTACTCCGAGCTCTCTTGCCCTTCCGATGTGTGGAGCATTGTACGCAGCTCCCGTCTCGGGCTCCACTCAGAATGTTGTCTTTGTCAGAGGCACAAGGTCTTAGTGTGCAAAGAGGAGCTAAATTTATAAAGATTAGTTACAAGACAACAGCATGATAGAGTATTTTGTTGCATTGTGGGTGATTTAGTCTAATTGTGGGATGTTTGGTGGAAATCTCTCCAGCATATCACAGCTTTCAGTCATAATACAAAGTGGCACATTAACAACGTAGCTTTGTTGGTATGCAGTTGTTCTGCAGTGAATCAAGCGACCCCTTTCTAAAAGCCAAATGCCATTGTTGGCTACTACGTGAACCTAGGATTTGGAGAAGAAATTCAGAGGTGGTGGTCTTCATTTTCTTTCATGTGAACAGGCCAGCTTTCATTGTTCTAAGCCATATTACGTGAGTTACTGCCATTAGATCTGCTCTCCAACACAAATATAGATGTCATGCACTTGACGTTTCTAAAGTCAGAACAAACTCGTCATTGCAAAGGTGTCGTCTTTTTTCTTCAGACATAAGCTTATGACTGTCATTGACTGTAATAGAAATCACAAATGTAAGAATAACTCTTCCACCTCTTGTAGTTTTGTTATTTATCTACAAGCTCAGATGCTTACATTATTGGAGTAGATCCCAATGGAAGTGTCTAAAACTTCGCTGTATGTCACATTCTTTTCCTTTGCATTCCGGCATTTCACACACATGGTCCCCCCCGACTTTAATGAAAGGCATATGGATAGCCATTTAAATGCTAACAAAGAAGTGTTCTTCCGTTGAAATAATCTGCCCATGTCATTGTTCAGATTTTTGCTAAGTGTGGAAACTTTAGACTATTATGTCTACAGCAAAAGGAGACAGGTCATAGAAATGAGGGCAAGTGAGCAGCCAACGAGTGCCTCTCTGCTACAAAGGTATAGAAAACTATGATCATTTCTAGAGGCTGCCTGCTGCTGTTTTTAAATTAGATGCTTTTCCTGGACCTTGAAGATTCCCACTGCTTCTGTGTTGCTCTGAGCAGCGCACATTAAAATACATGTAAGAACTGCATCACTGGGGAGAATTCATAATGGGCTACACAGCCTATCATTCATTAGCAGACTTCAGATTCTCTGTAGAGAGGCCAATGACAGAATGATCATGCATTCTCCCCTCTGCTCAGAAGGCATTTTCTTGGCACTTGGGGTATGCTAGTGGAGTGTTTGGACAATCTGATAATGCCCTTATCCATGTTTGTACTGTTCAATGCTCCCTGGTTGCAGTCCAGCCCTTCTCACAAATCTTACATTCAGTTATGCTTTTTCTGTTATGTGTGCTTGATTACTTTCCAGCTTATTTGTGCACACACATACACATGCACCCATTATGTTCTCACCTGTTTCCTACGACTGTTCCACCTGTTTCCTACCATCTTGCCAAGAGTGATCTGGAAGAGATACTTAACGTGTTAGAACAAGTGACAGTAATGCAGTTTAAGAAGAAAATGCTTTTTTAGATATTGTAGGCACATGTGTCTCGGAGCCTAATGATCTTATAGGATATTGCTGGCAGTTTAGTGCTGCCATTTGGGTTTTAGAAGTTAGAAGCATAGTCCATAGAAATAATTTAAATAAATAAATATATTTATTTTCAGGATTTTTTTAGCTGCTATGTTTACATAGCAATTAAACTTTTTTTTTCAGTTGCTAAAGATACAAAAACAAGTATTGGGACACTGTTGTATCAAATCCTTTTACAGCTGTTGCACTGAGCAGACTTAGATATGGCAGAATTTAAATGAGATCCCTAGGTTACTGGGCAATCCAGAAGCAAACTGCAGCTAACCAAACAGGTCCTCGGGTCTGAAGCCAGAATCTCCGGCTCTTCTGCTTGAGGTGACGCTCTTGGAGAAAGATAAGAGAAGCCAGTTAAGCAAAAGAAGGGAAAATTCTTCATTTTTTAACATATGTTTACTTGTCTCTTTCTGGTACGTGCTGATAATTATGATATTTGATATTCTTGCCAAGAATAATAGCTTTGATGTAATAGCTATGATCTTTTATTTCCTATATATAATTAAAAACCAAACCAAAACAAAAAACCATCCAACTTCCAAGACAGAATACCAAGTAGGACTTAGGAAAATCTGTGAATCAACACATATTCTTGCAATTCGGACAAAGCAGCATGTATCATGCCGTAATACTGACTTTTCTTTAGAGGTGATAGCTAGTGTTTGATTTAAATTTTGTGTGTGTGTATGTATGTGATTTAGCATGATGGTATCTCATGTTTGTGATTAGTGAGTAGTCAGATGAATGTAATCAGCTTAAAACACCCTTTGCTATCTGTGCTCTTTAAGATCTCCACATAGGGATAACCAGAGTTGGTGCGGGTCAGATCTGATGACACCTGGGTGGAAAAGATTGTACTGTACTTGCCAACAAAATTTGTGCTGCCTGAACTGTACTGTAGATATGTTCCTCTGAGAAGTGATCAATATATGAATAGAATCTTTTTGAGCTGAGCAAGACTACTGAATTCAGGCTGGCTTTCCTGATGTTCCTGGTTTGTAAAAATTACAATTAATGTCTTTCTGTCAGATCAGGTCCTGAAGGTTGCTTGCATAGTTTGTAGGCTTATGTGGAACTCTGATTAATGCTTTGTGGTTTTTGGTTTTTTTTAAATCAGATCCTTCCCTTCCAAAGCCAAACGTGAGACAGCCACGTAAGTAACTCTTAAACTATTCTCTTTTAAGCCTTAAACTTTTGTCTAGAAAATATTAGATCAGTGAAAAAAAATATCTTCAAGCTTTCTGTGTGTGTGTGTGTGTGTGTGTGTGTGAAATTCTGGCACAGAACAGAATTCTGCCTGTATTGTTGATTAAGAGATTCCCATCAGCGTTTAGAGAGGAGGACTGTGACCTTTTGTGTATGTGAAAAATCAAATTTGGGAAAACACCACCAGGTCTCAGCCTTAGCAAGTTCATTTGCTGATGTGTGTGTGTTATTTCCCCCTTCTCTCCTGAGGCCACTGCTTCGCAATACCAGGGTTTCAGCAGCAATGCCATCTTACCGAGCTCCCGTGTCCCTGCTTGCACCTCCCCTGCACTGCAGCTGGCCCCATCCCCAGTTGCTCTGGCACCAGCACTTAAAGGTCATCCTGTGGATGGAAATCACTGACTTGATACAGATTAATTTCTTTGCTTTTTCTGTTCTCTGGGTGTAGTGAATTAACCTAGGGTCAATTACTGACCCAGGAAAGGAAGAAAAGGAGAGAAGCAGCGCTAGAAGTCAGTAATAAGCAGGAAGGTGAAGATGATTTGGATCCAAAACCAAGCATGAATGGAGAAAAGGGAAGATTAGACGAGGAAGTGCAAAAAAGGTTTTTTTTCCTCTGCTCATGTCCCTATGTCTTTGGGACTAATGTTGCTCAAATTAGCGACAGGAATGAGAAATTATGCTTCTACCTCTTCAGCCTCCATGCGACTTTCTCCTCTCCACTAAGATTTCTTCTGAAAGGAGAGGACACTGGCTGGTGCCCTGTGGAAAAAACAGTTGAGCTTAGGAGGGTCTTTTCTTTTGGCATTTAAAATCACCAGATGTGGCCAAAGGAATCAGAAATAGTGTCATAGAAGAAATGGGAGAACCTTCTAAGCCACTATCTGTCAGGTGTTGCATATGCAAACTTGGTCGCAGGCACCCAGAAATGGGTCCTGAAGGCCCTTGCCAACAGGAACTGCTGGAGAAGATATTTGTCAAAACAGGAGAATGGGAATGGCCCTGAGGATCTCAGGAGCTGTTGGGCTGGGGATGTCCGTAGGGACATCTGCTGCACGCAGCAACGTGTAAAGCAAGGGTGTTGGTTGTGTTTTGAGAAATGAAGTTCCACTGAAGGATACCACTGAGAAGATCCAGTCAGCTCATTCCCTGGACAGCTTAGTCAGTAAAATGTTATTCACTGGCATAAGCCATTTCGTGCACTGGGAGACATTAAAAATATTGAAACTAGAAATCAGTTTTGTAAGAAGAAATTTCCCCAAGTGATTGCTACAAGAGTGAGTATTATTTTTTGAAGTATTTATGATCACCAAAAAGAAAAACACAAAAGCCGGAAGTTTCTGTGTTTGGATGGTTAACATCGGGGTGCAATACATTCAGGAACCAGATGCTCTTACCCTTGAAATGGTACTGCAAAAGGACCTCTCCCCTAGAAAGTGATTTGCATGTGTGTGTGTGTGTTTCTATTTTTGTGTTCTGGAATTAATTTCAGTTATTGAAAGCATTGCCAAATGTGAAAAACAATTGTTTCTATTTATGTTTTCGCTGACTTTTTGCTGGCATCTCTTCCCTCTTAACAACAGTTCCGTTCTCCACCTAGATTTCAGACTGAACTTGCAGGAGATGTAGGGGAAAGTTTGCTTGCATGTTAGGGCATTTAAATGAAAAGCATCTTTTGCCCCAAATCTCAGCCTTTTAAAAACACATTTTTTAAGATAAATGGATATTTAATTGAAAGCAAGTTATTAACAGCCAAGTGAAAATGCTTAATTTTTGCAACACTTTCCAGATTTGGGTGTGCTGAGCTGGGGTTTTGCTTTGTGATGTGGAACAGTTGGTTGGACTAAAGCCAGTTTCTGAAAGCATCACTTCTATTTCCTTGATGCAAATCTGCAAGTCTGTTCCTTAAAATGGTGCTTAATTAACTATGAATATTTAAAAAACTTTTCCATGAAAGTGTAAGGGAGAATTTTTGTAAAATGGCATTTGCCACTGAAAGTAAAAAGTCCTTATTATGTGTGTTTACCTTCGTAGCTGTGTTCTACGGTCTGGACACACTGACTGTCGTGGGCATTGCCTTTGCAGCGTTTATAATTGGAGCCCTGCTAACTGGAGCGCTCTGGTTTATCTACTCTCACACAGGTAAGTATGAGGGCTCTTACAGACCTCAGTGCGGATCATGCTGCAGGAGAGGCAGCGTGGTCTGAGCTCTTTCAAGGTGGCAGAAAAGGGGAGGGGGGGGCCGGCAATGGCTATCCTAGTCTTTTTTCCTTGCTCTCTGTTTTTACTAGGGTGTTTTCCAGCAACTACTCCCACAAGCCAGTTGATGTGTATCAGCAAATTGATACCCGCCCTTCCCTAAAGGGACATGTTATGCATTATGGACATGATTTAAAATTTGCTAAAATAATTTTAAATGCAAATTTTGAGAACCCACCTGGGACATGAGTAAAACTGAGTATTCCTGGCTTGTGCATTATCATTAGTAGCATTTCTGTATTTCAAATTTAGTTAATGTTTTAGTTAATAGATCCCTTTTGGTTCCCATGCTCCTTTTTAAAAAAAAATTTGCCATTACTAAATTAAGCTGATGTGACTGGGAATGTGATGTGATCAGTACAAGGAGTGGGCCAAATGGCTAAGAGAATGCTTTATTTATATAGACATATTCTGAATGTAACTAGACTTGAAAATGTTTCTTTGTCCTTGATTACATAGAAATTTTGCCCCAATTATTTATTCATCCATTCTTCAACTGTTAGATTAAATTGGTAGAAGTAATGTGTAATCTCACCTAATGGTGTCCAGCCAAATAACTAGGACTGTGCCTGAGTTGGTGCAGCTGTTACGCATAGATAATTTTTCAATATCTCCTCAGAATGTTTTTCCATACTAAACCAAGTTAGCAGAAACACGATACTGTACTGGAAGAAGCAGGAGTTTCGGGAGCTTTCTGTTGCACGCAATCTGCAAGGTGGTACAGGCAAATACTGGACACTGGCGGGGCCTTGATTTGCAGCATCTGACCATGGCTGCTTGTGGATTACAGGGTATCTCAGGGTCCCCACAACATGCTGGACTCCCAACTACTTCCACTTTTGACCTTGCAAGACCCTGCCAAGACCTCCGGGAGGTGGGGCAAATGCGAGGTCAGTTACTCCAAATCCGTGCAGCTCTGGAGCACTGGAATTCTCTCGTAGCCCACTGCAGGGTTTTTATGGCATCTAAAACCTCACGGAAGCTATTTAGGAGTGAGAATCTGGCCTTGTTGGGTCAGACATTCTGTAAATATTATGACCCAGGAGCTTAATGTTAATTTGGAAAAAAAAAACCTGGGAGTTGTTTTCCATTTGGCAGTACAGCAATTTTGTATAAGCATTTTAATACTTCTCAATGCATCAGCTGTGCGTGAAGCTTGTTTGGAATTGAGGCAAATGTGGAAAATTTAAAGGTTGTGATAATATATATAAATAGTATAATTCTGCCTTGTATACTACTGAGACATTGTGGAAGAAAAGTAAGTGCAGTTTCAATGAGTAAATGTGTAAGTTAAGAAGGTAATTCCCCAATAGGTAGCCTTTATTAACAAAAAAAACCCCAATTGTTAAATTACTGTCATTGGTCCTGCATTTGTGGAAGTTCAATCTCTGTTCATATCAGAACTATCTATATACACATGTTCTGTGTCAGTAGTCAAGGAACGCTGGGAAGCCAACATAATAAATCTTTCAGCAACAATAGGACTTGGACCAATCCCATTGTAAGACATTATATACATTAACAGAGTACGTAAGTCATGGTGACTACGTACAAGAGTGGAGAGGGCAGCTGCTCTGGCTTTGTGTTAGAGAGATGAAAATAAGTGGAGAAAAAGGCCAGACAAAAAGTAATAAATGAAAAGAAAAGAAGGGGACATTGTAACTCATCACATCAGAGAATCACAGAAATGATAAAAAATATCTAGGAAGTTATCTGGTTCAGATTTTGAAAGGATTGTGAAAGTGAACATATGTTCCTGTGCACATAATTTTGCTGTGCATAATAACTTGCATCTACAAAGGACAACTTGCAGCAGAGTGCAGTGAAGGCTCTGGCAGGGACAGTCTCTTAAAGGACGACTTCTGTGGCAGACAAGATAATCCGGCTGTGGTGGAAACATTTTAGAGCTGGCTGCAGTATTTTATTAAAATAAGGAGGAAAAAAAAGATAATTTAAATTTAATCTACAGAGTGGTTGTCTTTTGCCATTAGAGAATTCGTGCATTGCTGAATTGTGCTCTGAAATCTCATCTTTTGTTGTAAGTAGGGTTTCTGACACGATTTAGACCAAAGGTTGGAAAATATGAGTTCATTCTAAAACTGTGCTTTGGGGATAGTTAAAGCATGGACAAAAGCTACTGCAGGTGGAGAATGGCAACTTGGGATGTGTGAAGGGAGGCGTTTTTGTTGCTGTAGCACTAGAACGGCATACAGCAAAAGGCTACCTTTTTGTCAGTAGCAAGAAGGTTTGCGGACATAATTTTATCAGTACATCTCTACCAGCAGACTCATTCTAGCATGGAGAAAGCTTTATATGAATAAGCTTTTTTGTGCATCTGGACAGGCTGTTAACATTAAAACCTCAAACAACTGATAGCAGAAAAGGACTACAAAATAAGTAGAATTTCATCTCCAAATATTGAAGAAGGATTGTTGTGTTGGGTTTTTTTTCATGTAGGGCTTTTGCTGATTTCAGTAATGAAGAAACAGGGGATTTCTGCCAAAGCATCAAAATTGTGCTTTAAAATACTCTGAAACAATTCAACATTGAGTACAGATGTCCTAAGGTACACAGGTAGTGGGGGAAGAGAGGATGGAAGCTAGGATTATGGCAACGGAAGAGGAATTTTAGCTTCCTTTTCTGCAAAAGGACTCTGTACTTTTGCACCTTTCTTCTGTCGCTTAAAGGATGCGAAAGATGGCTGAAAGCTTTCCACAGTGGTGTTGATTCTGCCCGGAGAGGACCTGAGAACAAAGGGAAGTAGCAGAGATTTGCCTCAATTAACCCAATTTACCTGGGAGCCTTTATGAAGAAGCAACAATCTTGTGGTGTACACGGATGCAGAAACCCTTCAAAATTTAACCATGTCTGTATCTGCCAATGTGATATCTGCCTTAACAGGGATAATTGACTGTGTTTCGGAAGGGACATGCACAAGTCTGATTGGTTAATCAGGCTGCTGAACAAAGTGAATGCTGTTGTTACAGAGAGTATCAGTTGCTCCGTTCTCTTGGAAAGTGTGCTTGCCTTCTTCTCCAGTGTTGCAAGTTAACAGGGTAAAATGTTTGAAAATCTGAGAAGCTAAAAGCGTCCCTCCTCCCCCACATCTCCCTTTTTTATGGGATCCGATTTAAAATAAACTGACATAGCAACCAATTATATTTGGCAAATGGAGATAGAAAAGCAAACATTCGGACTTCCTGGACAGGGAGTACAACTGGCAGCCTTCCTAAGTGTGAATAATAAAGTGCATGTTGTTGCATTCAGATGGGTAAAAGCTTGTTTACTGTCAATAGATGAGACATGTCCCTTTCGAGCAGTTCTGGTTCAGTAACATGAGATACATGAAGCTGTTTACATGAAAAAAGGCAGATGGGGAAAGCCTCCTCAGCGATGATGTACATTTCTCTACATGCTTTTCATGAATATTCTTTAAAAATAGTTCGCTACAGATTAGCTAGATGTTGAGGAAATAAAACGTAGGAAAAATCAGCCAGTCCAAATGTAGCTGCTAGACTGTTCATAACGTCACCGCGATTTGGATTTTTTTCGCTCGGGACATTGAGAATTTGTTATTGTTCCACAAGAGTTTGTGGTATATCAGAGCTGCTGATCGTGCTCGAGAAACGAGGTGCTGCAGAGGCAATTGAATTACAGCGGAGGGAAGGGGGGCTCCCATCCCAAACCGAGGGGAAGGTGCCTCCTAAGAGGCTTTCCAGAGGAGCCGGGAGGAGTAGAGCGAGCTGTTGGGCTCGCACGGCGACTCCAGCACCGCGCCTGTCACTTTGCCACAAAATAAAAACAACACGTGATTAACTTATATATGAATTTATGGCTAAATGCATACAGATCATATTGACATGCCGAGGCTGACGCAAAGTTGTGTGCAATCGTGTGGTTTGTAAAACGGGTGACAGCGGAGCTGCAAGGAGAGCCGGCGGGAGGGCGCGGGGGCTGGGGGCCCCGCCGGGGGAGCGAGCGGTCGCCGTTCTTCTGCACGGCCGTGGGGGCTGCTCCTCGGCCTGCCCGGGGTACGGGCTGGCCGGCTTGCTCTTCTCTGATGTTTGTGTTCGCTTGTTTTGTTTTAATGAAAGGGAGTTTGCTTATTGCTGCCTTTATAAACACAGCCTGTAGTACAAAAGGAAGGAAGACTTGTACACAAACAACTGGAGGAGAAGGGAGCAAGTCGGGAGGGGGAGGGGAAGACATCCAAACAAGGCTTATGAAAGCTTTTACAGCGCGATGACACGGACACTGATTTGATACAGTTTATTCTGATGAGTTGCAAAGGTGTTTCCGATGCAAGTTAGAGCTGAAACTTGTTTTATTTGCAGATGACTGGGGGTAGATTCTGACCTGCTGCATGTGAGCAGAAATCTGCTCATGGACGAGCTACATAGTTATTCCTCACACTGAGAAAAACGCGATCAAAATCTGCTCACAAGAGTAAATGCTGGAGCGAGTGCCGAATTCAAGAGCGAGATCCTCGCCCTCTTTTTAAACACTTCATTGGCCTCCTGAGCAATGTGGTTTAGTGGTTTAGTTTGTTGTTTTTCTGCCCTGTCCTGTACCGTCCCTTCTTTCCTCCCCATTCCTAAACCAGTGGGGTGTAAGGGAAGAGCTGTGCGTTGTGGGGCCTTATGTGCACTTACAGCTGTGGCTGCAGCATGAGCTAGCAACGAACCTGCTGGTTTCCATTATACAGAGCACTTGCAGCTCTGCTGTGAAAAATCCTCAGACCTCCCTTGTTAGTAGCAGACCTCTGAATACCGAGCAGCCTGCACAAGGGCATTTTCTGGCCCAAGACACAAAGCGTTAAATGCACACTTCCTCCCGAGGAGCTGGGGCCTCTGGCAGCTGGGCAGCAGCACACAGGGCATGGGGATGTGCCAGAGCAGCTCCTGCGGGAGGAAGCTGACTCGTCCCAGCTTTATAACCCTTCGGATGCAGACTGTGCCGCCAGTCTTCAACCTGTCACTGAAGCAATCGCTGGGGAACGGGAGCTCTACCAAATTCTGAGCAGAGAAGGAAAACTGGACTCTGCAGACCTGGCCCATTGCGTCAGGTTTCAGATAACCTAGGGCAATGTGAAGCAGATCTGCGTCACTGTAAACTCATGAGGCAGGAGATGTACCAGCCTTTGATTTTTTTTTCCCAGTTGTTCTTGCCTGCCATCCGGCAAAACATTTCCGTCTTGCTCCTTTGCTGGGAAAGCAGCCATGCTGGTGCCGAGTGCCACGGTTGGTCGGCAGCTCAAGCAGCAGCAGTCTGTCCGTGTTACTGTGCTGAGATCACAGGTTCACATCCTGAGAGATGAGCTCAAGGGAGGGGGCAGCTATAGTGCACTTTATATAAACTTAGTCTTGCCATCTGTTTTAAAGAGAATATTTTGTAATATTACTAATGTTGTGGATTTGAGCACCATAACTTAAAAAAAGTCAGTTAAGGTTTCCTACATGGCCTCAATACGATCTTTTGGGCATTCACATAATGATGCAATTTTTACTTCCATGCTAGTTGAGAGCTAAATTTTTTCCATAGGATCCCAGCCACAGGTGCAGAAGGGATGTGAGGGGAACAGATACAAATGTAGGTTTTATCAGCAGCTATAAATCTGGCTTTAACTCCTGAGTGCTTGATTTGGCAATCCAAATAACAAAGGGCTTTTAATTTATCGTCCGTAAACAATTAACAAGAAACGATGAGGCTTGTTCTCACTACAGGTTGTAAGTGCTACACATACTGTGGTAGCTGTAGGGGAACTTCCTGCACATTACATTAAGAGTAAATCAAATCAAGTTTGCAGGGTAGCCTGTTGTTTTTCTGCATGAAGAGAACTGGCCATGTCTCAGGGTATGTGGTATCCAGCTGACTGCAGAACATTGTCTTCAGCTCCAGTTGTAGTAAATATACTGCTCTATAAACTGGAATAAAAACTAAAGCCTACATTTCACTGGCTTTTTTCCATGAAATAGGAAAGCTATGAAGTGGTCTGAGTCATGTAATGGGACCTGTTGGAGCGATACCTGACAAAAGAAGATGAACAGTGTCTGTCTTGGCAGTTTCCATCAGCTGCTTTTAAAATGCTTAAGAAAACAGCAGCAGTATTTTCCCCACGTACATAGCAATGCCAAGGTGCCAGTGTCTAGGAACATTTTCAACAGTGCTCTGAGGTCTGTCACCCAAGGCATTCATTGTATGGAAATACAGACAGTCAGAAGAGGAAGACTGGGAAGGAATGGATTATTGTTTTCTATGGCAACTAACATTTTCAATTTCCCTTTTCCTAACCCCCCTTTTTGTCTCCCCTTACCCTCAGGGGAAACAGCAGGAAGACAGCAGGTCCCTACATCCCCACCAGCCTCCGAGAACAGCAGTGCAGCGCACAGCATCGGCAGCACGCAAAGCACCCCCTGTTCCAGCACCAGTGCCACTTAGCTGCGGGGGAAACATAGCTGAGGAGCAACGTAGGAGTGCAGAGGTTCAAAGGACTCTGTGTGGACATTAGCTTTTTAAAGTTAAAAGGATTTGGTTTGGTTGCTGTTGAAGAAAATGAGGAGAGATTTTTCTACAGAGAAAAACCCCTGATTTTCTTTTGGGGAAGCCACTGTGTGTGTGAGTGTGCAGGCTGTTGGATCTTCTATAGCATGTTATGCTACATGTGACAAAGCTACTAATTTTACAGTACTGCAACCTGTTCTAGGGGCCCGTGGGCCCTCAATGTGAAATCTATGCCAGTTTGGAAAAATGCTGCTTTGTCTATATGACTTTTTTCTTTTCCTAAACCTTCTCATTAACACACAAGGTATTCATTAAGGGAATTCAAGCAGAACAAAGATGATTTTAGGTCAAAGGATTTCTATTTGTCTAAGCAAGAAAGCCTCAAGGTCAGGTCTCTTTGGTTAATAACATTTTACTACTTCAGCTATGTTTAGCCACTTTTGAGTAACCTTTGTTTTGTTAAGCTTACAGCTACAGCATCTCATTTGCTTTTCTGTTGTATTTGCAGCTTCAGGTTTGTTCCAGGTATTTTTGTTGTAATATGCATTGATTTGCTAATTGGAGAAGAGCACACTCTAACATTCCCTTTCTTGTTCTCTGGGCCAAAGCTCTTTAATAAGAGATTTTTTTAAAATCTACTATACCAAATACAAGCACACACAAACTTAAGACAGATAATGTTCTTATGCACTAACATAGATGTGTGTGTACCTTTAATGGCAATGTCTTTATGCAGATAGATGTATACTTCAGTATACAGAGCCTAACTTACCACTTTAACAATTGGGAAATTAACTCAGTGTTCCTTCCATACATAAAAATATATAATTCATATATATATATATATATATATAAAAAAAATAAAAACCAACTGTCTCTTCAGTTTGTAATAGGTAGATAGAGGAGATAAAAAAGATGATTTGGTTCTAATGCTTTAGCTAGCCCAAATTCACTTTGAAATAAGAGATGGTTTTGGGGGCACAAAGAATGTACAGTAGAGCCTATTATTTGTGCAGAATACTGCCTGTCAAAATGAAGCTATTCTCTTAAGATAGTTGTGCAGTTGTTTGTGTCAAACTGTTGTACGAACACTGCAGTTGGATAGTCCCAAAGTAGTGTCGGAATTATGGAAATGGCAGAAAGGTACTCTTTGTCACAGTATTTTTTAGTGTCATTGCCATATCTTGACCTTCAAACCAATGCCAAATGAAAAGAAAAAAGACACTTTTAATGTGTAATTGACTGTTACGTTGCCACTTTGTAACTGTAATGTGTTCTACTGATCCTCCTCCTTTGAGGAAAAATGAGCGTTGTATGAGATGAGTAACTTTCATTAATTCTAGTGAAGGTTACCTGCGTTCTGCAAGAGGAGAAGGGAGTTCGTTACACTAGAGTGATAGTCTGCTCTGAAGTCTGAGCTGCAGATTTCTTTTGCTGATTCTACACTTGTGCCTTGGTGATGCCAGGATGGTCAAAGTGCAAGATACGCAGTAGATGTCAGGTGGAATATTACTCGCTTTAAATCAAATCTGTTACTAATCCTGCAAACATCTGTGCATATGAGTAACTACACGCCTCGTCCTTGCTAGTGAAGCACGTGCTCAACTCTACACATTATGGCTATTCTCAGAGTCCATGGAGATGGTAGGTGTATTGAGTTACACTTATGAAAAGTGTTTTATGTTATCGGGCCAATGAGTAGTCCTGGTAACACCGACAGCATTGTCACGTAAGCGTAGTTATCCCCGTGCGTAAGGGTATGCAGGATTGGCTCTGTTACAAGGTGTTGGGGGGATGAATGTGCTACCTGTGTGGTTGAAAAAGAAAGCGCTTTGTCTAACCTTCAGCAGAATGTATTGTATAAGCATATTCTATGTGTAAAGTCTTTAAAGGTGTCTTCAAAGAAGACTAGAGTCTTTAAGTTCAATCATAGCTATATTTTACTACATTAAATTTCTGTATAAAGATATATTTAAATGTTTTAGATAAATGTAAGTTACTCTATATGAAATGTTTAATTTCAGTTACTGTGAAATTTACATATTTTGTAAACTCTTTTCCCTATTCCTTCCTCAGATATTTTATTAAGTAGTTTCTCATAGGAAGTATTAGATTTGGTTGTTGGGGTGGACAGGCTGAAAACTTTTATGTAAAATAGATAATTGTATATTTTTGAGAGAAACATGCTGCATTATCAATGTTTTTTATCAAAAAATTACTCTAATTTTAAAATAATTTACAGATTTATATTTACTGTTGGATAGACCAAAAACGTATAAAAATCAAAGATTTGCTTCGTTGACTTGTATTTGAAATACAGTTTAAATTAATTAACTGAACTTGGTGTACTGAGCTATTTAATTCAGAAATTTTAATCAATCTGAATTAATTGTCCATTGGAGGATACCAAAACTACATGTCATTACTAAGCAGACAGAACAACCATTTCTGCTTCAATAAAGAGAGAGAACCAAACCTGGGCATTCCCAGTCAATAGCTTTATTACAAAAGTGTATAGTACTTTCCAGCAGGTGTTAAGCTGCCTGCAGCTCAGAGTACTGATATGCCTGTAAGCTCCACTTTTATAGCAGCAATTCGTCTCTACTGCAAGCTTCTGTGCGTGGTGTGGCAAGCTCCTGAACGCCACTGGTTCCCAGCTCTGTCAAACCTGGTCTCGCCACACTGGACTTCACGTGGCAGGTGCCCACGGGGTGTGGAAGGCCAGCGAGACACTTTGTCCCAGAAGAGGGCTTTAAAGCAGGGCTTTGGAGGGACAGGCTCGGTGGTAAATTTCAACGCGATGGAATTGACTGCGAAGGAACTTCTTATGTAAGAACGGGAGGATTGGGCTTAAAAGGGACACTTTCTGTCTGTAAAAGCGATTAGTAACGTACTTAAACTCCAAAGTAGACTGCTTGTTGTGTCATGCACCGTCTAAGCACTAACTCTAACCTTTTACAGCATTTGGTTTTGGATATTACTATATTCATGTTTCCAGAAGTCAGATCCTTCTGTGTTAGGCTGTTTCTGTAGCATTTTCCACGTGGAAATGGATTTTGCAAAATGTCCATAGATGTTGATGATTGTAACCTTCCCCCTGCCCTTTTCTAACCATTTCTCTCCTGTATGTACCGTTCTTTCTGTTATGTATATCTACCTCATGCTTCACAAGAAGACTGTACTGTTGGTTGTGCTGACAGCCCTTCGTGCGAGGTGACTGTTCTGCTCTGTTACTGTTTGTCATTCGTGGGGATGTTCATAGCGTTACCAGATCTTCGCCGCCATGTTCCTGCCAGTTCCAAACACGATATTCTCACCTTCAAATAAATAAGCACATTTCTTTAGGATCCAAATGCCAGATTTTTTTTTAAGTCAAAGAATGGGAGAAATGTACTTGCTAGTACCTGTGGCCAGTCTGAACACCCCATTTGTATTTCATATTATGTTCAGTATTTCAGAGATTTGTGGAAATGCATAGTTGTACAGTTTTGATAACCACAGTGTCATGTCATCTTAGTCTCTTGTGCTTAATAAAGTATATATCAATTTATTAATAATTGATGCCATGATTCATTTATTTCAAGTTGTACACAGCCAACAGCAGTAGATCAAGTTCTGTCTCTCTGCCGTGTCCTCATGTGCCATCAACTTCAGTGGGAATTGTGTGTGTTGAGGCAGGATTTGATTTTATGTCACCTTCCATTTTCTCCTTTCTGTGTTTTTATCCATTGGCTTTGGTTGGCTTCTCAATATCGTGGCTTCTTGCAGAAACCAGTAGATAAATTTAGTTAAATGCCGCTGTTCTTTGCTCTAGTTTGAAGTCCAAAGCTCTGATCCTGCAGGCGTTTAGTTGTTGCATGTTGAGACGTAACCTCAGTCCCATCCTGCACAGAGCCGGGCTTGAGCACAGTCAAGCCTAAGAGTCTGCTGTTAGTCCTCTGGCTGAAGCAGCAGAGCTCCCTTGGGCTCTTGTACCCTTGACTGCAAGTACACTGGAGACACATGAGCAAGGCTGGGATGTGTTTGCATTACTGAAGGATCTTCCTGTACTAGAGCAGATGATAGCTTGGCCATGTATCAGCGGGGCAAAGATTTGGGTGTTTACTATTTTGCTTATTGCTTTGTTTCCTCTATTTCATGTTGAAAATACTCTTTATGGGCAGTCTGGGGGAGGCAGCCTCAGCGGTATTTTCCTGGGTTATTCAAAGGTTGTGACTCACAAAAGAGAGTTCCCNAGTCCCATCCTGCACAAAGCCGGGCTTGAGCACAGTCAAGCCTAAGAGTCTGCTGTTAGTCCTCTGGCTGAAGCAGCAGAGCTCCCTTGGGCTCTTGTACCCTTGACTGCAAGTACACTGGAGACACATGAGCAAGGCTGGGATGTGTTTGCATTACTGAAGGATCTTCCTGTACTAGAGCAGATGATAGCTTGGCCATGTATCAGCGGGGCAAAGATTTGGGTGTTTACTATTTTGCTTATTGCTTTGTTTCCTCTATTTCATGTTGAAAATACTCTTTATGGGCAGTCTGGGGGAGGCAGCCTCAGCGGTATTTTCCTGGGTTATTCAAAGGTTGTGACTCACAAAAGAGAGTTCCCTAAGAAAGGGATCTAAAATGTTTAACGATCAATTTTAAATATCAAGAATCCTTCATGACAGAAAAGGCTGTTAACTCACAGCAATCATAAGGTTACATGTTGCCTATGACTTGTAACTCACAGAGGTGCAACAGATTTATTGCTTCATAACCCTATTTCGGTTTCTGCATTAAGACCATTTTTTTTCCTTTGGAAATGAGCTCCATAGAGCTGACTCTCAGCATAAAGATGCTGGAGCTGCTCTTCACCTTCACCTTTAAGATTTATATTTTGTCTGAAATACAGCGTGAAAGCACGATCAGTGTCTCGTATGAGGAATTAATTTTAAAATCCAATTATTAGCCAACAAATTGTAATATATTTGCAAGAATATTTTTAGACGTTAAGTAGTAACAGTCTTACTGTATTACAGAGTAAGCATCAATGTTGTGCGTGTTTGTTTCTGTCGAGCATCTGTGAGTGAAGCAAACGTTTTGGAGTAAAAAAATACCAAGTGCTGGTTTCAGGAAAAACACAGTCCAGAGCTCTTCTGTTTTAAACAGGATTAAATTTATCACAGATTTCCCTCCAAGACAATACAAAAGGAAAAGAAGCCAATATTTTGATACATTTTCACAGCTGTCACTTTGTAATTGTAAAGCAGATATTTATGAGGCTGGAAGGCTGTTTGCAGCTTGGGTTTTGTACAGTGTTCCCAGATCCCGGGCCCTAGAGCTGGCCTTGCGAACCTGTGTGCATTTACGCTGTTGGAATTCTTTGCATAAGAAAGATCAAATTACATCACTTCACCTACCCAAAGAAGGTTACGGCTTAAATTACATTTTTACAGAGTCTCATTTGCTAGAAGCCTTCAGGGACTCACTGCAACACGTCCAGAAGATGACGTGCACCGCGATGACTCCAGGCCCGCTGTGCAGCCCGTCGCGCCTGCCTGGCATTTGGTTCTGTGCCTCGCTGCAGTTTTACTGTGTTTAGGAAAAGCACAAAGAGGAGTTGGTTTACAGATGAAGAAAAGCAGCACAAAAGTTGTTACTCTTGCACTATTTTAGAATGACAAATCTTTTTCCGTCCAATTATTTTGGCATGTGTATCTGAAGAATTGGTTAAAAAATATTTGGGTGGAGTCTCTCTTTCATTCTCATGTTACTGCTGCTTGTAAACTGCCAGCTCTAGTAAAGAACATAATGTACAGACAAAAAATTAAATCAGTATTTTAAAAATCAGAATATTGACTGTTAAGCAGAGAGGGCTGATGGTATTTAAAGATGCTTTACGTGGCTCAGCAAACTCACTCTCTCTTGTCCGCCGCGTAAATTTTTTATGGTACGCCTGCTAAAGTCAAAGCACAATCCGTGTGAGTGACTGCGGTGGTCCCAGTTCTCCAAGCATTTAACTTCCAGATTTGCTTTGTAGTTGGGATTGGAGGATCAAAAAGTTCTCAGTCTGTCCTTTAGTGCAAGCAGGCATATCCCATGGGGTCACAAGAGCTTGGGATGTAGGGAAGGGCTTTTGCTCTACACAATATTTTTATTAGTCCGTGATCCTAGAAGTGATTTGTAACATTAGCTGTTAAGAATTAAAAATAAAGTAAACAGGAAAATTTAAGAGGATTGTACATGCAGGTCATTTGCAGCAGGAATATTTAGGTTTTCACAAAATTTCCAAATGCCAAAACATGTCATAGAAAATTTAAATCACTGAAAGGAAACTATAAAATAACATGAAGGAAGCAGTTAGAAAGTGTCTGGAAATGGGAAGCTGAAGACTCATGCCACACTTCGGCCTGAAAGCAGCCGGAGCTGGCGGGCGTCCAGGGCTGCCAGGCACCAGCTGTGGTGGTGACTTGCCCCCTGCACGCAGAGAGCCCTGGGGGGGACGCTACCTGTCACCAGGAACTCACGCTTACAAAGCGTCAGGCATCAGCAATCTGGGTACAATTATTACTGACAAGACCTGTGGCACTAACTTTGGGTTATGTCTGTCCTTGTGATACACCCTTTACTAACAGACTTTTTCAGACAAATAAGGTTTTTGTGTAAGCTAAGCAGCTCTCTCCGGCTTTTGCTTCAGGAAGAAGGGCTGTGAAATACAAAAGGCTCCGGTGAGGAGTCACTAAACCAAATGACAAACCGCAGCGCAGACGCTTGGGGCGGTCAGATGGTGCGTGTTCACGTTGCGAGGAGAGCAGGTAAAGCGCTAGTCCTGCCTTCTGGAGAACTCCGCCACTGCTAAAAACCACGCTCAGGAGTTCGAAGTAAAAATCTTCGTCACTAGCAAGAGCAAACTTCTGCCTTTCTCTGTCCAGCTCATGCAGGAGCAGGGGGGCAGGCGGGCAGAGGGGCAGCCCCATCACAGGTCAGGGTGAGACCTGCAGCTTCTCAGGCAGGCTCAAAATGGCTGCGTGGGCCTCCCGCTGTCCCGAGAGGGTTCTGCGGTGGAGCTCAGGCAAAGTGAGAGGCGAGGCAGGTGCCAGCATGGGGGGGCTGGGGGGACAGCTGGGGATGCACAGCAGCACTTGGCAATGGCTCCTCGGGGAAGTGGGTGTTAGGGAGTAGATTTGAAAGAGGACAACCATGACAGCTCATGTATGTCAAGCAGAAGTGTATGAGGTGAAAGGTGGAGCTCTTGTGAATGTGTTTTGACAAAAGTAAGATTGCTGTTGCTGAAAGATGCGCATGGTTGTTGATGGGAAGGCAGGGAGGCTCACATATTTAGCCCAATAGTTAAATTACCATCTAGCCAAACCCCCACGTGGGGAGCAACGAGGGCCCTTGGGACGGCAGACAGCTCTGTACAGCAGCTCTGCACGCAGGTGGCACCTGTGCAGTCTGGGGCTCTGGTCACAAGCCAGACCTGCCCTCACTCTTGTTTTAAGTGGAAAAAGACCCAAAGGTGGGGTTTGGATCCCAGTCCTCTGACGAAACATTTCAAACCATCTCTTAGAGCCACAAAACAGGGTCATCAGGCAGCTCTGCTGCACAGAGCGGCACAGAAGCAGATTACTGCAAGTGCCAGGTGGTGAAGGGTGCTGAAGATGTGGAAGATGGTCAGTGAAGAGAGACAGGAGCAGGTACAGGATGACAAACAACTACATAAAGGAAGTGATAAGGCCGTATTTTTATTTTACATGGATTTAAGCTGGCAGTGCCCTCAGTCTGATGATGTGGGGAGGCGATGTTGCTAATTAAGGGTGGAAAAAGGAGGGAATCCACGATGAGGTTATTGTCAAGATGTTTGACAGAGAAAGTTGGATCAATGCTGTGATTACGAGTATTGTAGCATGAGAAGCAGCGTGCTGATTTTGCCCAGGGAGGCCTGAGGGATGATTACACTGGAAAGCGTGTACCCTGCTGACACGCTTTGTACCATTACAAAGCCAGACTAAGTACACCCATGTTTTTACTGGCAGTGTTTAGTTAGTTTTTCTGTTGACTTCCCTCAAACGTGTGTCCCTGAAGTGAGTCATGTTAGACAACAAGGGTCTGTCATAAACCAAGAGGCTTTTGCCGGCCGGGCTGTTTGGCCATTTTCTGTCCCTGTGGGCTGTGGAACATCCAGCATGATCTTCTCTGCAGACAAGAAATGATTTCTCACGCTTGGGTTGCACCTGTCACCTGCATTGTGGGATAACCTACTGAGGAGGCCATAGTTTTGTTGGGAACTTTAGAAATGTGGCTCTGGCAAAGTGTTGTGTATGGTTAATTTTGTTTTCTGGTTTAATGGTAGGAGTAGGGTTATGCCAACCTAATTCCAGAAGATTTCTCCGTTGCTTGCTTTTGCAAACTTTCATTATGGCATTGCTTTTTTGTTCAAAGGTGAGAAAAAAAAGCTTAAATAGAAATTTACATCATGGGCTAAGAACAGAAGATGTTGAAAGTCAGACCATACTTCTAGAGTGCATACTTCTTAGTCAGTATCTGGTTAAACAACTGTGAACCAAGAACAAATTTGCTATTCTCTCTTTCAGAAGCTGTAAGAAATCTTAATTACTGTGTTTATGTGAGCAATGACAAATAGTAGGGTTACATGGACCCCAGCTACATTTTTTTTGTTGATCAAGGACAAAACTGTGATACCAAAAAGCTAGGTAGTCATGCATTTATGATTTAAATATGAATGCACATGTGTACACAAACACACATCATTTTGTCTAGTAGTGCGAGAAGAAGGGAAAGTGCCAATGCGTATATTGGAGGACAAATGCACGTGGACATGAATAGCACAGAAAGCATCTAAAGTATGCAAGCCAGTGCTCCTGCGAACAAGCGTTTTACATCTGGAATATACAGCACAATTGTGCTCTCTTTCAAAATCTTAAAGGTCTGGATTCTCTTTGCTTAGTGCAGGCAGTTAGGGGAGCCATCAAGCCTATGCTTCCCATATGGTCGCTGGAGGCAGGCAGTCCCCGAGGCTAACTCAGCACACCTTGCCTGTCTCCTGCATGGGCACTGGGGAGATACTAGAGCAATTCTGTTCCTAGCTGAGCACCTGCAGCTAACCAGGTTGAATCTGGATGTCCATCCTCTCTAGACACCGTTGCTCAGGCTGGGGAACAGTTCTTACAAAAATAACGTAGTTGAATTGGAATGAACCGATGAATTCTCAGAGTTTATGTGTGCTGGTGGTGCCAGTGCAGAAATACAATGATGTACATTTATTTTGACACAATCAATGAAGGTAACAGCTACATGAAATGAGGCTAGAGGAGATCTGGATCACTGCCATGCAGGTATGCAGCTTCTGTCTCTAGGTGGGATAACTCAAGTGTTGCCTTCTGCTTACAAAGCTTTAAGAATATTTATCACTGCACTGAAAGAAGCCAATGTGTGTAAAACTGGAGGCACTTGCTAGCATCCAGGCTTAATGCCACATTTGAAGAAAAAAAGCTTGTTGTTATTCAGAGTCCATATTTCATTTTTAGAGCACACTAAGGGACAGATTCTCAGCTAGTATAAACCTGTTCCTTTGACTTCAGGCAAATTGTGTCTGTTTACACCAGCAGAGCATCTCTCAAGTGCATAAACTGTTCTTTAGCACCGAATAACACAAATATAAGCTAGCGAGCAGACCGTTTGAGCAGCTGCCAGTGTACTTCAGACTCAAAGATGATTCCTTGAACCCCGGCTCTTTCCTCCTGTAGACTTTTATTGAAAACAGGACCTATTCCCTGGTCTCTCAAGTCATACTTCTTGCAACTCAAGTTCAGCATACTACCCACTTTCTCCAGACATCTGAGTTTTGCTCTGCAGCTGTAAAGCCTTTTTCCTCAACTGCATGCAGCGTAAAAAGCTCTTATTTCCAACTGAAGTTCTGACAACTGCAGTGCCAGTCCTCCTGTTTGCGTTTAAGACAAGAAGGCTCACATTTCAGGGCAGCCAGAGCAAAATGCCATACTCTTTTCTTAAAAATATATGTGTTCTGAGTGGGGTATGCAAGGTAGCAACACACTAGAACTATCCTGGCTTCAATGAATTGTGTAGGTTTTACTATAAAAAGTTCCAAAGAAGGTTGAAGCAGGTGTTCTGGGCAGCACACATGCAAACATAGGAATAATGTGTTAATTCATCAAGAGATACTCTACAGCAAAGCCCACAGGCTCTATCTGACAGCGCAAAGCCCTTGGTGGTTCTGTACCTGATCACAGCGCACAGAGGATGACACTTGAGATCTCTTCATTCACAGAGGGGTTGTGTGCTTGCCCAGCCAAGTACACCATGACATATTTGACATGTGTTGTCTTTCTGGAGCAATGTCACTCCTGTAAATGGAGAGAAATGCTGATGATGTGCAGAGCACTGGGCTGTGTTTCCCAGGTGCTGTCACTTCTGAACTTGTGAAGCCAAATGGCTTCCAGGCTGCCGATGGGCTCGCTCCTGACATGGGTGACAGCCGTCAATGGGCCACTGCTGCCGTTGTGTCTCTTTTCGAAGCAACCCTTGGTTAGGATTCCAAGGAAAATGCTAGCATTAGTCATATGTGAATCAGCTGTAACTATCCCACCCATTATGAACCCTATTCACACTGCCTGTTTCCAGATGTTTTGAACTGGCAACTACTTTAAAGAGTGTCCTTGCTCTAGCCAGGACTGAGCTAGTTAGCACTGTATGTGATGAAGCCCACTTACTAATGAGGCTTAAAAACAGTTTCATTGATCCACTAAGTTCACACTTCTGAGCACGCTGTTTGGACAAAGCAACCACATCTCTAGCTTGACACTTGCTTTCGTCTTCTGGAAACGAGTTTGTAAGTTAGGTGACCTCACGGGAGACAAAGAAGTAGCATGTGGCGTTTGAGCTCTTGTTAAAGAAATACTTCCAGAAAACAGTCTGCAAACAGCATATAGACTGAAACTTGCATTCAGAGCTCATCAAATGCCTTGGAATAGCAACCAAAATAGTAAAATCACACACTACTCTTAGGCAAGTAGGAAAGGAGGGGAAAAAAAGCTGTATCGGCTAAGTATGTCGGTTGTGTTGAACTCTTTGGGGAAGATTTTAAGTTTATGAGAAGAAATTACAGTCCAGCTCTGTAAATACAGTCATGTGAAGCTGTTGCACAGTGCTAAAATTATTTTTTAAGAAATTAGAGTAGTGCTTTTATCAGTCACTAAATTTAAGGAAACCACCCTTCATGTATCATGGGCTGTGCTTCCAATGTACTCTGTGATTCATTGTCCAGGATGAAGATATTGCAGCGTTGCTCTGTGAACTTCTCATCTTTCCTAGGACTGACTGCTATAGAAGTACAAACTATGTGACCCCTGACAAAAGGCTTACACGATGTGATTCAAACTGACACTTGACTAAATCTTTCTTGGGAAATCCTGCATTGTCCCTGAAACTTTATTTTCCTGAATACTTCTGGTGCTAAAATTAAGCCTATTTTGAACTGCTTTACTGAATTACGTCACATGACTTTGTGCCTCTGTCTATGAACTCAGACACGTACTGGCAGCCAGCTAAGGAAATTTCACACCTTTGTTTTATTCTTCTAAAGGACTTGATAACTTCATGTGGATGTCATTGGGATAGCAAAAACGTTAATCCCTTTGGGTGCAGCTCTTATCTGTTCTGTTTCATTTAGGCATCGGTTCTCAAGAATGATGTTCCCTGGCCAAAATGCCATTCAAGAAGAATAACCGTGTACTTCCTATGGAGCAACATAAAGCACTCCACGGGCACGGCACAGTGGAGAACTCAGCTCTGCCAGTAACCCTGCCAAGGCATTGAACTTTTCTCTGCCTCGCTTTTCTTTCGAAGGAGGCTTTCACATCCACTTTAGTGCATTAAAGATGATGTGCATCTGAGAGCTGACATTCTGGTGGGGGGTGTCTCTGTTCTACTTTAACTACTTCAGCAACCTGTAGTAAAATGTTAAAAGTCAAAACACCTTGCTGTTAAGTGCTTTCTAACTCCTCTTGCTGAAAGGCAAATTTTGCCAGATGCAAAAAAAAAAAGTGTAGTGCATCACTATATTTTTAAAGCATTACAACAAGATATTTTCCCTAAAAATCTTGAAGTATGGATTTCTTGTTCCTATGGTTAATTTGTTTTACCCATGCTATCTGCAAAGATAAAACACGGAAATACTCAGTACTGTTTCCTACTGCAAATAACACCAGGAATTAGAAATAAATGAGGAAATTTTATCACTAACAACAGATACGTCCCTGAAGAAGTGGAAGTTGGAAGCTGTTATTTTAGGGGCACAATCCCTTTATTGACAGAGCTGACATTTTTGTTTTTAAATACTGTTGTCTTGTAAATACATAAGTTACATTAAACGATAGTACATAGGATGTAAGAGGCTATTCTTCCTCTTTTCCACTCCCACATATCATCCAGTGTGTTTACAGCACGGTGCATCCATCACAACATGCAGAATTTGTGGAAGAGTGAATCTGCACAAGTGTGAGATGTCAGGCTGTCAACTGAACGCTACCAGGAATGGGAGGCATCACGAAGTGATTCATGTGGTGAGGAAATATTGTTGTCCAGGGTAAACTTACAACAACTGTGTTTTGCTGACTCCATATTGCAAAACTAATTGCATGTTCTGAGATTACTTTGGCTCTGAGCGGTGAATGCCATACCCTATATTATTTTACACTGCTGTTCAGTCTTGTGTAGAACATTCTGTAGATGATGGAAGTAGAAATATCCCAGCTTAATAAAGCTGATTTGTAGGTCAAGAGAATTAATCTAATAATCATCATAGAATATTAAAGGATGTTGAAACATGCTGGATCCTGCACTTCCGTGGAGGCTACTTTATTTTAAAACTCCTCATGCTGAAAGGATGAATGCTGTCTCACGGCTGGACAACTCACACCCATTCGGTACTAAGTACCCTCTGCTGTAGAGACCTGTGTGACCACAGCTGATCCCTCTGGTGTGGCTGAGGGTCAGAACCGCTCTTCCCAGCTCCCAGGCTGAGACTGACCACCAGGTTGGGAGCTGGGATACCTCGGTCTGATCCTAACCTCCATCTGCTCTGTAATTTGGACAAACAGTTTTTCTTTTTTATACCGCTGTTTTCTTTGCCTGACCATTGTCTGCAGGAAGTCTGAACATTTGGCTGCAAAATCTGCCTTTCCCTTTGTGGGACTTTGCACCGTGCTGCTCTTGTCTTGCTAGGAATGGGGGGTACCCCTACCCATTGGGATTTGTTGGACTCCTGCCCACTGTCCCTGCTGCTGTGACAGGCTGGAGCATCCTGCAGCAACTGTATTGATCCTGTTCTGGGACGTCTTCCTCCACCTCTAGCCAGACGTATCCAAACCACAGGAAGGGCTCCTTCCATAGACTGTCTTTTCCATTTTGGATCCTTCCTACTGTGCACTCCACTCAGACTGGAAAGCAACTACATTCAAATAAACAAGAGAACTTACTAATGAAAACACCACAGGCAGTAGTTTTACTGGGAGTGTGTGCTTTATCCATGACGACTTCTCTGAAATTAGGGTGAGAAATTGGAAGAAGTGGCAAGGGGCAGCTCAAAGTGTTTTGGAGATTTCTTGGAATACAATGTGAAACACAGATTTCTTTCCGCGACATTTATTTTGTGTGATCTGAACAGTGTATGCTGGGTGCATTATGGAAGTGACTCACTCATCGCTTGGGTGCAGGGGGAGTCGAAGAGAAACAACAGCAGTTGGCTTCATCATTGCAGAAAGCTTTATGTTTTCTCTAGTAAACTCTCTGAGGGATTCCCGTTTTAACTTTTGAGAGAAATCCTCTCATCCTATTCTCAGCCTAATGATGATTTCACTTTCAGAGGAAGACGTTTTCCCATCTGTGCAGCCAGCTTGGGATAGGGGTTACAAGGAAGATGAGTAAAATAGCAAAGAAAGGAGAGGTGGAGGGCAAAAGGAAGAGCTTCCAATATATTGCTAGTTATGGTTGTTTGGGGTTGTAGAAAGACTTTCCTACAATTTAGTCATCCAGACATCACCCTAGCAGAAATCCATTTAGTCAGTTAAATCAATAGGCACAAGAGTATGGCTCACGTGGGGTTTTTTACTCCAGTTAACTCCCCCATACTAAGTATGCTCTGTCATTCATGTTTCTACTAGATTATCTGTTGACACAGAATATTATATTCAGAAATTGTACTTTAATTTTTCACCACAACAGTAAGAACCTATTGGCTACAAAAACCCATCAAGCACAACAACCTGTACGTGGAAGTAGGACTCTCTCCAGAGGGGTGACCACTTTACTTCATTTGAATGGCAACTTTGGTGAAATAAGTTTATATAAAATTGTTATAATGCTTCTCCTTCCGCATCAGGTCAGCTCATTGAATTAACTTGAGGTTTTTGTGCCAACAGTAGTGTTTGGTTCTTAAACGGCTTAAATTGGTTTTCTCCTATGTGCCTTCTGTTGCTCTTACAGCTAGCAACACTGAGCACAGTGGCAAGGTTTGTTAAATGAACATCAGGGGATCAACTGCCCACACCTGGCACCAAGCTCCTGGGTGTGTGGGTTGTGCGTCCCAGATGGTGCCGTTGCCTGAGGACTGCTTCCTGGCACACGATGCAAGGGGAAGGAACCCACCGCCTTTGCTGTTACAGCATGCTCTCAGCTTGGCAGGCAAAGGTAAGGCAGCTTGAAAAAATTAATGTGTGCTTCATTTCTGGTTTTGAAACAAGGCCTTTGAACCTAAAATTACTGAGGTATAGTGAATAGGAATCTCACAGTGATTTTTGCGTATGACAGTAAAGCTATACTCGAATAGTAGAAAAAAAAAAAGAGCTTTTAAATTTTGTTTATTTAACTTTTGTCAGAAATAACTTATTAATGCTAATTTGAAAGACTGTGTGGACAGATCTTGTAGATGCCGAAATGGAGGGATTGCTTTGGCTAACATATGGAAAATATTTACAGACCTTACACAATGGTGATATATAAGAGTAAACAGAGTGTCAGATAAACACTGCATTCTTTTATTTTCACTTAAGACTCAGGAAAAAATATATGCCTCTCTGTTAGCAGGAAGAGAGGAATGTCTTGATGTCTAAGGGCAAACTGATCTGGGGAAAAATGTGCATGTTAAGCAAAATGAAACATCAGTTTTAAAATCCTTAATAAATTCAAATGTCAGGATATCTCCTCTGAAGTCTGTGCAAAACCTGTTTTTTGCAGAATAGGAGCTTGGGTTACGGCTCAATTTTCTGTGTACTTCCATTTAATTTGCAATTAAAAATGAAAACATCACAATGACTTTTGTCCTGCTCGTGGTGGCAGAGGTGTGTGTCTGTGCAGGCTGGGGAGGGGGGCAAGCCAGCTCCTGGGGCGAGTTAAGGCTACTCTTCCTTTCCTCAGCCACCAAGGTAATACCAAAGGATTTCTCAAGTCTGGGAGACTGAAAGCAGTAGGGCCTCACTGTGTGGCAGCTCAGACAGAGGGAGCAGGCTGTGGTATGGAGCACTGAGCAGCGCCTCTGGCTCTTGCCCCTGGTAGCTGTGAGTTGAAGGCAAGACTTGGATACTGAGCTCATCTTCCCAGAGCTGAGCCCGTCTGATCGGGCTTTAGGCTGGTTCCATTTTCCTGTGCTTTTATACTATTTCGGTGATTGTATTAATGCATAAATCTGTATTCTCCTGCTCCCAAAGCTCCCAGGATTTCTCCAGGAGCATTGCAGAGGAACAGTGCTGTGCCCTAGTGCCTGAGTAGTGACTGGGCTCTGAGCATCCCAGGGTCATTGCGCAGGAGGAGAAAGGCAGGAGCATGCTGACAGCCCGAATGGGATGCAGCACAGCTGGTGCTGACTGTGCTCTGCCTTCCAGCAACCAAAGCAATTCCAACAGGCTTGTGTTACCAGAGTTTTGCTGTGGATTTATTAGCATGGAGCAGGGTGCTATGCAAATGTTTTCTCATCCACCTCGAGTGGTAGAAGGTTGGATTGGGGATGCCTTGTTTTATCTGAAGGCATAAAAGATAGCTGACTTTCTAACAAACAGAGGCAATGTTGCTAACATATAGGAAAACGAATAGGTTGCGAACTCCGTGAGGAAAAAATGCAACTTTGAACAAGCGTGTTACTAAAGCTGAGACCTGAGTAACGCTGGCTTGTGTAAAATATTGGTGGTTTGAAACAATGACATTTTAAAATGTTGCTGACCTAAGGATTTTCTTTGACTTTTACTGTTGTTACTTTTGGATATGCTTAGTTGTTTATCTAAGCAACTCTGGTCATTGGATAAGGTTTCAAGAGAAAAGGTAAATAGAGGAAAGAAATAAATACAGGCAAATATAAATAGCTTCTGCTATAACAACTACACTTCCTTCATTTTGCAACTCTGAAACTACATTAAAATTTATTTATTCAGTAAACTTTTCCATGTTTCTAAGAAGAGCAGGATTGAGAATACCGATCCATACTAAAATGCTTAGGAAGTACCTAAGACTTGTTAGTTTTGGCACAGGCCTGCAAAGGCAGTCTAATGTCATCATGTTTGAAAAAGGAGGACAGTGGCAAAAGGTGATTCGAGTACAGCATGAGCTTGGTAATTTACAACATGATTCTGGTCTTAATAAAAACCAGGGGAATTAGTACACAGGGCTGGCAGAAAGTCTGAGGCAAAATCAGATTTAGCTGTAGATACCAACAAGGAAGCACAGCCACTGATTGCCATTGCTATGTTTACTCATTGCTGCTTAAGCTTTTTGAGACTGCTAAACCTGTACGTTGAGGTTGTTTTGTTTGGTTTGGTTTGTGGTGGGGTTTTTTGTTTGTTTGGGGGGTTTTGTTGGGTTTGTTTTTTTTTTTTTTTTTTAAGGCCAGTCTGTGTCTGAGGTACATTTTATATGATTGTGGTGTCCTGGTCTGCTCTAAGTTCTACTGACAAACATGCACCAGATCAATTGCTGTTCAGTGCTCACTCACGTCAGTGCTGGGTCCAAAAAGAACCAGCTGTGGATGCATATGAGCTGTCTCTGATAGAGTTCCAAGTCTGGAAAAACTAATTCCTCTCTCTCTATGCAGACAGTGTTGTGCAATGGCCTGAGCTCACTTAATACTTTTGTTGTACCGTGGAAAGTAACCTAGGTACAGCATCTGCTTTAATGGCAAATGGCTTGTTGAGGCAATAGTTGTTTTGGGGTTTTTTGTCTGTGTCTACCAACTGATTTTTTTATGTTGATGGAGTTAGAAGAGATTGGTACAGCTGTGCCATCTTGGCCACTATTTCCATACTATTTTGCCTGCTAAGCAGACTGGAGAGACGTTGCTTTATAGCTGACCTCCAGGAATCAGGTTAATTCCATCACTGTACACACAAAATCAGTGTTATGGAGTTTGTTATCTGCTTACGAACTGCTTTGACAAAACATTTTATAAGACAGATTTCCTAAAGATGTTAAATGGTACCATGAACTAAGGTGGCTAATTATTAAACCATACGGAAGAATCAAATGATGAGGCAAGAAGAACAACCCATGCACTTTGGTATGTGGTATTATAATATTTCCTGAAAGTGGTGAGCTTGGCTAGCAAGATTTCTGTCATCATCCTTTTCCTGTTCTACCCTCTGTATCCCTTAGCTCTATATTGCTCTTGCAGGCGGTGTTTGTTGCAAAATGCATCTAACCCCCAAGGAATCTTGACAGCTACTTCTCAATGTACAATATTCTATTTGTGCCAACTGATCTCTATTTCTGCTTTTGGAATTAGAAGTTTGCCACAGTTTTTTTCCAAGATATTTTTGCCAGCTGCCTTAAGTTATTTTAGTGTTTACAGGTCTGCAGTTGTTGACAGCATTAACAGTATTGTTTGTTCCCTTTCCTTCTGCAAGTAGTCTGTTGTTACACAGAAACACCATCTTACACCACTTTCCTATTTTAGGACTCCAGCAAGCAGTGTAGCATTCCTGGGCTGTTGATTCTCTGGAACCCTACTTCAGCATCAAAGACAAGGGCAGACAGATAGAAGCAGTTAATACATCCAAGTAGTACAGCATTAGTATTTGTGCTTTACCTTTGTCACGGGTGGAGTGAAAGATGCACTTCACTTGCACAAGAGAAGCAACAATATACTTTATTGATATAAAAGTGAGTTAACGAAGTTCAGTAATAAACTCAAGAGTGGTTTAAGATCAGATAGCAAGGTACACGATTATTTACTGCATAGAGGACAGGATCAGACAAAACTGTCAGGGAGACCATCCTGTTGAGTCACGGCGTTCTGAAACAAACCCCTTGCTTTCTAAACTCCTTCTCAGAGAAGAGTCCAGGTATGGCTGGGTACAATTCTAGTCCCAGACTTGGTCAACAGTTTATGTATATATGCAATCAGTCCTTTAGATCACTTAGCTAAGATTTCAATGTTTCAGCACTTATTCCCAATTCAATTACCAAATATCAGACGCAATAAGGGTTCTCTCAACCTCAAGGAGTAACCTTAAGAAGCGTCCCTACTCAAGCGGAGATCCTGGCATGCAGCCCACTGTCATTTCAGGAGAGCTCAATGGGCCCTAGGCTGCCCCGCTATTCATGCAGTAAGATAATTGACTTATATTTGTATACCAGCAAAACTGCCTGGAGCAGCAGCCCAGATGCCCTCGGCTACCATGTTGCCATCCATCCCCTAAAGTCCAGCATAAACTGGATGCAGCCATCACAACCCCCACTGGTGGTTATGGCTTAAGCTGAGGGGATGGGTGCAGGGAACACACTGTCATCAACTTTATGAAGTACTAATGCTAAGACAAGGAAATGGCCACAAATATGGCTTACAACAGCACTGTGCTTACAGCTTGCAATACCATCTTTGTGAGCAAATGGGTATTCTAATTTCCCATCTCCTCTTCAGGTAGTCAAGATGGAGAAATACAGCCTATATTTAGGGCCAGGAGAATCACCTCCAGAGTTGGTGGAACTGCCTTAAGATTAGCAAGGACTACATGCTCACAGTGGGGACCAGCTTGGATTTGACATGACTAAGTATTAAAGTGAAAAATTGCAGTAAGAATTGGGTCTTGAAAAAATCTCCAGTCATTTTAAGGGATGTGGCTAAGACCAAGATGCGGGTTACAGTTACAGCACTAATCCAAACCTGAACCTTAACCCTAGTCATGGGCTGAGTCCTAGTCCATGATACCCAGTTAGGGCACAGATGAATAAACCGCCAAGGATCAAATGTTTGCACAGCTCACCCTTCCCTTTGGCAGCTGTTAGGTGCCCCACTCCAGCTGGTGCTCCTAACCCTAGGAGTTCTTGTTTACCCTAACACTTACCCCAGATGCTGGATGATCCGTATATCGTAATGCCCAGTTATCGCCTAGACAAATATGCCAGGAGTTAATTTTTTGTGTGGCTGACCTGTTCTTTTGGCTGCCCCTTTGCATTCTGGCCTTACCCGGGGCTCTGAGCTGTGCCTCTCTCCTCACCCTATGCATGGGCTGAACTTTAATCCACAACCACCAGGCATGGCCCAGAGGCCACGGCTGAAGTCCTTGTGTGGCCCACCACTTGCTTTGGCAGCCAGTTTTTAATCCCACAGCAGCTGGAGCTGTTCTTTCAAGGTAATGAGCAAATTAGGTGGTGATTAATCCAGCCCTGATTACATCGTGCACCTAAGAACCAGCACATTACAAAGAAAACCTAGGATAACACAGAAATGTCTCTTCTCCCAGCCTATCCTAGTTGGCAGCCAGACGGCTTCTATGTTGGTCTGTACTGAGGCTTCTTGTAGCTAACCTACTTGATGGAGCCTCTAGCAAAACTTTGCTGTCGTGGTCACAGTTCATGTTCCCGGACACAGGGCAAGTGGCTTCTCTAGTAGCACAGTTCGGTATGTCCTTTCTCCAAGGCTGCAGTTTCAGAAGGCTGGATAACTAATATTTCAGGACTGTGATTTGATGTTCAACAACTCCATTTTACATGTAGCCTTGCATAAATCATTACTAATCCAAGCCAGTCAGCTAGGGACAGAATTGCTGTCAAGCCCGTGGAAATACACTAACAAATGTAATGCTGACCAAATGTCTAGTACATCGTATTGCATTTTTGAGAACAACCACAAGGTAAAATACTCATTCTTTGGCAAGGGGAGATCTCAATTAGGAGGTGCCGAAGGAATTCACTAAGCTTTGGAAAACTCTACATATCCCTTCCTCTAGGGAAAGGGGGAACTTGAACATTATTTCCTTGACTGTTTACAGCTGAAAATGAAAGCTGGAAACCCATCAGGGACACAAGAATTTCAACAGAGTTTTGTTGCCACAGTTAGCGCTCTGTGGAATATTGATTCTGAAGCCACTGAGCTTGTTGTCAGGAGTCTGTTCTGTAACTTCTATTGGAGGCTTTACATTTCATAATCTAATTGGAATTTGCAAGATTCTCATGTGTGTTGATTTATAAAAATCAAGGCTATATACTGAGATTTTTTAGATCTCTACTGTGCTAACACACAGGAGGGTGTATTGAACAGTGCAGTCACTGTTAAATCAAGGACTAGCAGACCGCACTGCCTGGCCTTGGACGAGGCAGCTAAGATCGGTTAAGATACAGAAGGTCATTAACGTCAACCTCTCTTTCTAGTGTCCCTGAGATAACAACTGCTAGAAACAAAGGCTGATGTGAAAGAGCACGTTTTGTTCAGCAATTTTCCCTAGCGCTGGGTTTATCGTACTATTAATAGCAATTGTTTGATAGCTTAAGAATCTTCCCCTAGATCTGGTGGTGTTTGGTGCAAGCTTAGGTGCGTTGCAGAATGGTAGTGTCTAAAGCAGCAGCATCTGAATCTTCGTGCCATCCCTATTGGCGCTGAAATTTACTTTACCTTGGTAAATAAAGTAGATTACACATCTGAGGATCCTTAATTTGTACAGTACTCTACTCATCTCCTTTGGTGTGGGCATTTGTGCATGTGAGAGGTTGCCATAGTCCATGCACCTCCCAGCCTCCATCTCCTCCTCTGCTTCTTTGGGTGGAAGGCTGAAAGGATTTTATTTTAACAAGAAATGAAATTCTGGTGGTTTGGGAAGATTCAAAATGCACTCTCTGCTGCAGCTCCAGGGAAAAGTTGTCATTTTCCGTGTTGGTGAGTTAGGCAAAACCAGCACCAAGAATTGATGGAAATGAATTAGCCCAGATAACTGGGGAGGTTCTTTTGCTTGAATTTGCTGTGAGCACTTGTCATATCATTAATAAGATGGCACCAATTCCCTCTCATTTGTTTGTTCCTAGCTGCTTCCCTCAGGTTTTCCTGCTCTTAATTAGGCTTATTTCCCCGTACTTCCAGTTGTATTTTCTGCTGACCTGTCTGTCTTTTTCCTGCTTTCTACCCTCGTGCCCTATTGGATATAGCATGCAGTTAACGCTACATTTCACGCCTTCCAATCACATCTATTAAAAATCTTGTGATTAAGTTGGAGATCATGCATTCAAGTTTGCTGAAGCTTTGTGGTGCAGGGTTTGCAGCATGAAGCTCAGAGGGAGCAAGTACTCTAGGTACTGGCCCTGCTTCTCTAGTAGGTTTTGAAGCCCATGCCAAAGTGTACACTAGGAAAGACAAGTTACTGTTCTCCATGTTAGCTAGCTTAAACTTGGCATGGACTTCTGGTCTCTTATCTGCATAGCAGTTACTATAGAATTAACCAAGGCTTCTCCGCAAGCACAGCTACAAACGTAGGTTATTCTTTTTTAATGAAATCTGAGGGGTTTATTAAATAGGTCTCCAGGACAAAATTGAAGAGTGGTGATAAAATCACAGTAGTTGCCAACATGGATTTAAACTCTTAGTCAGTCACCACCCCCCTCCCCCACGCCATTGCTCCTTTGGCACCCAGCTTCACTTTCTGCTGCATATTTCTGCTCTGAGGGGTTTTTGACTATCAACAGTCTTTCTGAAGAGGAGCTCTTCCCTGCAAAGCAATTTTGGATATGAACAGTCCATGATACTCTATTTCCAAAGTCAAATCGCCAGGATAGCAAACAATTTAATATGTAAACTTTGTTTATGACAGTCACTAATTTTCTCCTTTGCTGATTTATGTCCTACTTGAGTGAATAATGTCTTGTACAACAATGGATTGGTGGACTGTCGGTTGTCCTTAATCTCTCGTGTTACTGAGGATGTTGAACCGTTTGCGATGCTGGGAAGCAGTACAAGTTAGGCAGGAACTGGTATTTCATCATGTTGCTCTGGTGGTATGAGCTCGCTGACACAGTCTACGATGATGGATCCGGACAGTTGGCCTTGGAGAAAGTCTTGCCTGTTTAAAGGCTAACGTAACGAGAGGAAGGATAGCTGTCATGCCTCCAGGCCGTTTCTGTATAAGAGAAACAGACCACTGGACGGTTTTGCGAGTTAGGATGGAAAGTGTGTTTGGTTTATGTCTCGTATAAATAGTAAAAGTAATAATAAGACACAAATACCTCACCGCAAATGAAGCGGTCGGGAACAAATTGAAGAGAAAAACAAATAGCTGACCAAAGCACATTAACCACTGAGACTGAAATCTGACTTCTGTCTGCAATAAAAGGGTTTATTAGCCTCTACATTTGATGTGCTCAGTTGATTTAAGCACCTAGGGGTTTTTTTCTGCTTCTGACAAAACAAGAACTGGTGAGGATAATCGTGTTCACGAATGTGACTAGCTGGGGAGGAGGAGAAGGGTGCTGGGACTCCTTCGCTTGTTCGCTCTTGTCTCTGCCCAGGGGACCAGTCAGTGCTTGCTCTGTTAGGAGATACTGGCAGGAGCGTGTGTTTCCTTGGCAGAAATGCAACTTGCTCTATTCACAAAAAAAAAAAAGTACACAACGTCCTTTTTCTCGAGCACTGGAATTGAGCATAATCCGTTTCCTTGCTCAGACATCCAAGCCTGCCTTCCAGCGAGTGCCATGCCCAGGTCCCGGCCCCCAGCTCTGCGTGCCGCTGGCTGGGCTGGCGCTTTGGCTTCCTCTGCGGCCTGGGCTCCCACAGCTGCAACCCGCCGGTGCCCCGGCCTCGTGTTTGCACTCCGTCTCCGAGGGAACTGCTGAAGCCAAATAGTTCAGATTCAAATAGTCTCAGCCTTGCTATCTGTCAGCCTGTATCCTGGGCAGTGGCTTCTGCTATCTGTTTCTCTGAAATGCAGAGCTATTAAATTGTTACTTTATTTAGCCCGAATGCATTCTTCTGGTGTCTTATAGGTACGTGAAGGCTGTTGTCATCCCCTCATATAGTCCTCTGTGGAAGATTTTTGTTGGCAGTGGTCAACTTCGTGTTTATGAGGACCAATTCATATTTAGGTGATGCTTTTTTTAAAAAGTACTTGATCTTTAAATTATTTTTTCTGCCTGTGCATCATTCACAAAGGTCTGCCTTATTCAATGCTGAGGAAAACACTGTAGACACTTCTGCTGATAGACGCCGCCACTAGCAGAAGCCTGTCAAATACATCAGCAGACAACAGGGGTTCTTAAGTGCTTAGGAGAGGTTATAATGGTTATTGTACATATTTGAGTCATTACTACCATAAATAAGGTCATTTCTGACCTTTATTAGATGATGACTTCACATGAGCATACTCACAGACCAGCCGTGCTGCACCCGTGTAGCATGTGGGGACTGTTTGAACACTGCCACCGTGTTTTGAGGGACGAGAAGGCAGAGGGGAGTACGGTGGAGCTGTCTTTGTTCTTGGATAAAACTTGCTGAACTAAAACCCTGTCATTTATAAGCATTTGTTTGTGAAAGAAGCTACCTGGGTTGTGCTGGGGAAGAAGTGAATTTTCAGTCCACAAAAAGAAGCAGACAGTTTTCAAATCCCTTGGCCTGATGCATCGTGCACCAGTTGGGTGATGTTGCAGGGTGCCATGCTGGCTGCGAATGCTGACGGAGAGAAAGCTGAGACTGAGCAGACTACCAGGGTTTGTCTGAAGACATTTTTTCCAGATACCAGGAACTATAATCTTTCCTGGCTTCCTTGAAATGCTGAGTGCTAAAATAAGAGCAGTAGATGGAAAAACTGAAGGAGAACTTACAAACAACACATCAAATGGAGTGAAGGCACAAACTTTCACATTTGAGAATTCCTTCAGAAATACAGGATTAGATTAAGAAAGATGTAGATGATGACACATTAGGGAAAACAAGATATACAATACTGTGTAATATATATTATCTCCAAAGAAAACACACAGCCCTTTTAAGGCTCAAGAGCAAAATCAGTTTTTCTGAATATGGTAAATCAAGTTTTCAGGATAGAAGGAACAATCTTCAAAGTCTGAGGGAAGCAAGAGTTCTGTGATTTGGAAGACAGGGCCAGTGCAGGATGGCGCAGCCTGCTCGCCAGGACAGAGCTTCACTGGATATGTGTCTTGAGCCACTGCTCGATTAGCTGTTATAGACTACCTGGGAATTTCTATGTGAAACTTTTATAGTATATATTTTATAATATATACTTTTTATAATATATACTAAAATATATAGTTTATACTATAGTTGAATAGGCAATTATAATAACTTGCAATTACAATAATTTGTTATATTCAGTTTTATGTTATAAAACTTCAAATAGCTTGGGACGCCATTTGCAGGGCAAGTGCTGCCTCCCTGGAGGTCAGCAGAGGGGTTTGAGCTGGAGTTCCCCCAGATTAGCGGGAGCGACGCACCGGTGGGGCCTTCTCGCACTCTGCATGAGGTGCTCTCTTTGGGAATGCACTGCTCCAAGAGCCTGTCGGGTGGCAGACATGTTCGTTCTCCAGATGTCTTGCAGAGGCCATCTTCTCCCTTCTCCGCACAGCCTCTCGGGGGGGTGTCGAGGTGGGTATGTTAATGCTGTAATTCTTAATTCTGAGGGATATGTGCCCAAAGTACTGCACAAGCGCCTCCAGCTGTAGCCTAGAATTTTGGAAAGCTACTAAAATAAAAAACTCATGAAAAACGTAAACTCTACAATATCTCAGAGGAGCCTGTTTAAGCCAAAACGGTTTAGCTGAAGTGAGGCCTGGGAATGCACGAGCTGTTGAGTCACCTTCCAGCCTGACATTCCTCCTTTTTCATTCTTACACAGCATGTTTCCCATGTATGTGGAGACACTCTGTCAGCGCTTCATTGTAACTAGCTTGCTTGCTTGCACTGGGAATGGCTCTTAAAGAGCCAGCTTGACGCTGCCTGGATCTCAGGAGTGCAACTGGCAGCGAGTTGTGCACGATAGGTGCAAAGATGTGGAGTTTGCAGGGAAGTGTGAACATTGTATAAATAATCATGTGGATCTGATGCATATGTTCTGCATAATGACTCATGCTAGAAGTTTAATTTGAAGTGACCAGGAAAAGAGAATTATCAGTGGCTTGAAACTGGTAGTTACTGAACGCTCTCGGTTATCGATGAATGTTGTCTAGAGCTCGAAAAGTTGGTTCCTGTTGCATGTTACTGTTCCCTTCTTTATTCAGTATTCTCCTGTGTTGTTTTATTGTATCTTTATTTATAGGCCTGTTTTTTGTCTGGGGTGTTAGTTAAAACCTTTTTTATAAACAAGACATGCGTGCATGTTAAGTACGAAGGCTGTGCACTCAGAAGGGCTACAGTGAGTTTTAAACAGAGCAGACAAGAGTGCCACTGCTGCACCCTCACTGTAAAGCTCCACGGGGTAGGGACAGACTGTCGTGCGTGCAGGGCAGCTCTCTTCGGGAATCTGATGTTTGCTTAAACTGATTTTTGAACGTTTCTTGGGAAAGAGACTGTTTGACAGTATGAGACCAGAGGACTGCATCAATGAAAAATAAGGGACGCTTTCTCTCTTCATTTTAAGGGCATGCAAATTTATCTTCGAAAGCACAATCAGGCTCTGCATGCAGGAGTATGCCCCATGAGACTCCATATTCTCTGCTCCTCTTGGCTGTACTGAGATGTCCAAAACATTAACGGGTTCATAGTTTAACATTGCTAATGCCAATGAGAACTGACAGAGTGCAACATTTCTCTCATTGAAAGCCTCTTTTAATAACCTTGTGCAAAGCTCTCTAAAGTCAGTGGAAATGTTCCAGCTGACCTCAGTGGGCACTGGATCAGGTAATGCATCACACCTGTCCTAGTCACCTGTGGATGTACATAAATAATATGCTGTAGAAGGTGCTAAAACTATGCAGCACAGTTCATGAGTTTTGTGGAAGCTCTAAAATCTTCCTTATAAGTACCAGAATAAAATGCAATCCTTTTAAAAAAAGGAAAAATAAAATAAAATCCAAACCCACCACCACCAAAAAAAAACTCAAAAAAGCAAACCCAAACAGCCAAAACCAGAAAAAGCACCAAAGAGAACCATTTGGGAGGATTGAACTGTTGAAGCCAAATCCTGAAGGTCTGCTCTGAAGAAACGCTCTCTTTTATTTTATGAAAACTGGAGTCCAAAAATAGTCCAAAGGAGTTCTGTGACACTAAAAAAACCCCAGAATTTCCTGTTGTAATAAGGCATACTCAGGAAACCTGTGGACCACTGTATTTGGAAAGAACAGGAGTATTAGCAAATGGATTACAATTGCTTTATAGACTTGTTCTCTTTACTGTTCTGAAGCTGAAGTCATCTCTCTGAGTAATAAAACCTCTTGTCAGTACAGATATGTAACTCCTGATACTGTTAGAGAGTGGATGTTACTACTTATTGGCATAGGATTTAGCTTTATCTATTCCTGAGTAGCCCTCAAGTATAAGCATTTTGTCAGCAAACTTAAAATTCTTAATAAATTTGTGCTTCTCCAGCAGTGGTGCAAACTACCACAAAATGCAGTAGCAGTACTTCAGTGCTTACATGTGTCACTATAAGAGTGCGCGTGTATATACACATGTATATGCAAAAACAAAATTCATTTTGAAATTCGGGCCAAGTACCGGGAAAACTATTGTCCAAGTTGTCTATAGGTACATTAAGATTAATTTAAAGAATCATAAACTTTCTAAAATGGATACTACTTCTAGTGCAGTGCAAAGTAGGGTGTTATGTTTTATTTTGTGGCCAAGAAAGGTAAAAAGGGACTGCTCTGGTGCTTTACTTCTCCTTCAACATTCGCTCTTTAAAACATGGTGCCTCATGCTTTGAATTTTTGTTTTCAGTATCTTTAACGTTATCTCAGACCTATGGTACAGAGGTCCCGTTTTGTAAGATGCCTGTGACTAGCAGCTCACAAAATCCTTGTCAGAATTATGTCATCGTTAGAGATATCTGTCTTTGGAACCTTCTGAGGTTATGGTGATGATTCTGGCAGCTCAGGAGGCTAAGGGGGCAGAGGAGCAGGAGCAGCCCTGTTCTTTCAGCAGGAACCAAGCTCCTTTCTGCTTTTATTAGCTGTGATATCCACTTGCTTCAGAATCTTGTTTTCCTTCCACAAGCAGCTGATCTTACAAGACCTTTCTTCCCAGTGCTGGAGATGCCCACCGACAATTTAGTCTCTTTAAAACCTCTTTGCATGCTTTTTCTGTGATGGAGTGGAAAACATCACTAAATTAATGACAAGCTCAGTTTCAGGAACAAGCACGTTTTCCTTTCGAGCCTCTGCAGGGGGAGGGCGAGATTTCATGTTCTTCAGCTGTTATGGTTGACTTTTGAGTCTTTTTACTTAAATGGCTTGATTTATTTCAGTTATCAGAAATTTACACATTCGGAGCTCTGGTAATATGTACAAATATTTACAGATGGCAACAGTAGTTTGGACTACTGTCCTGATAATTGCTGTGAAGAGGACTATTTAGCAGGGCATCCAGAAAGAATTGCAACTACAGAAGGGTTTGGGGGACAAGCAACAAGAGACCAATAGCCTATTCAGTGGAGATGGCTGATCTCCATTATGATTTTGAACGCACTTTCTCCATCTTAGTAGCGTCTTATTTGTCTACATTACTGGAGAGAATTGTCATCTAAACCAACTTTCTTTAATTCTGACAGAGCCTTTTGCAGAGCAGTTGCTTATCCCCTCTGGATTAGACCAGCTCAGGCTTTGAGGAGAATTTCACGTTTCATGTCTCATGTCCTATTTCAGAAGCTTTCAATACGATGAGATGGACCTTTGTATTTATCCAGTGAGGCTGCTTCTCTCCACAGATGCACAAGTATGTGCTTTTACACTTTGCATCTTCTCTACAAGAAGGAAACGGGATTACTCTAGAAAGGCTACTTCTGTTTCTGTCAGGAAAAATAATAGCATTGACAAGATGTCATAGTCTAAAGCAGATCCTGTTCCCTCACTTCTTGGAAGTCATAGGTTGCAGAAAACAACCTATCTCTGGATCAGTCCCTGTGAAGCTCGGGTCATGGCAACGCTGGTGCTTTTGTCAGATGAAAAACTCGACTGCTGCGACTGGGGCAAACCTGCCCTTGCCCTTGCGTCAGGACTGATGTTCATGTATATGACTGTCTGCTAAACCAGACCAGAGGCACATGCACAAATGAAAACTTAAATTCTGGGGCAGAAAGAAGGGGAGGAAAAAGTTAATTTTCAGCCAGATCATCTTCCTGATTTGTTTCGTGGTTACACTGTCATTGCTACTGGTAAAAGGAGAATGTAAAAGCAGTTTGTCTTACAGCAGCCTGCACTTGGGTCAGCATAAGGCAAGTGTTAAACCACTGCCCAAACCCCACTCTGTACAGCTCTCATGCTTGGCAGGAGAATCAGAAGCACAGTTCTCCACAGCTTTTGGTTTGCCAGTTTAAGCATCTGGCTTAGTCAAAAACAGTGAACAAAAAGTTGTCCTGTCATTAGTTGTAATTATGAAGAGCATGTGGTATGGAATTAATGCGAGGTATTGATATTCAACACTGCTTAAGATCTGCTAAGGACCTAACATGCTCTGAGACCATAGCTATATTCTGAGCTGATTAGAATATGTCTGCAAAAACAATGAAATGCCACAAATGCTACTTGATTACTGAGTGCAGCTTTTAAGGCCTTGTCCCTTTACCTCTCTGGAGATGACATTATGAACGGATACTAACAAGAGTCTAATTGCTGCAACCTAGAATCATAGAATCATAGAATGGTAGGGGTTGGAAGGGACCTCTAGAGATC